>LPNX011013433.1:55521-242928 GCA_001517045.1 Pseudotsuga menziesii | reverse complement strand
AACATTTTATCATGCCATTATATACTCTCATTTTCCTGAAAGAATGTGACTGCATGTCAGAAGAGGCATTGCAGGTAATTGAAGAATATGCAGATTATTACCTGACTAAGGATGGGCTCTATTTCAGAATGTTTGGAGGCTCTAGAGCACCCTCCCTACTGCCCAAATATGCCACAGACTACATCATTTATAAAGAGGCAGTTAGGCAAGTCTTCCTAGATGGCACAATAATCTTTTTATTTGAACATAAAAAGGCTGCATATCCCCCTTTGCCTTTCAGGTTGGGGAGCTATAAGTTTACCAGAGTGAAGAAGGCAGATGAATTTGTGGAGGAGTTGGAAAAGTTTCATTTTGGTGAAATTCCCTTCCACAGGAATGACTCCCACAATAAGGTTGCTGAGCACTGCAAAGAGGCCAATGTCCATTTTGAATACACTCATCATTGGGACAGGGAAGAGTCCATATTCCGCAATGCATTGAACATAACAACCTTAAGGAAAAGGTTCAAAAAGAAAATCACCACCAAAGGTGGAAAGGGGCAGGATGAGCAAGCAAAGGCCAATGAGGAAACCAGGAAAAGAAATGAAGAAGCCCAAAGGTTAGCCCAAGAAGCCAAAGGGTGGCTGAAGGGAGAAGAGGAAGAGAAAAGAAGAGCTGCACAAGAGGTAGCCAGGAAAGCAGAAGAAGATGACAGACTTGAAGAAGAAGAAATAAAAAGGAAGCTAGATGAGGAGCTTCAGAAGCAGGAGGCAAAGAGAATGAAGCTGACCCAGACAACGACCGAACAGTCAGCCGCTGACATAGCAGATATTCAGACCCAGGACATGGAGAATCCCGATGTTCAAGACCCTGAAGTACCTGTTGTCAGCCCACCTGGACAGTCTATGGCCCCCACCCTTAGACTAGTCCCATTTGAACAGAAGATAGGGGAGGAGGTCCCTGATTTTAATACTATCTTGTATGACAAGGAAAGAAAAATGATAGTGAAAAGAACTGAAAAGAAAATTGAAACAGGGGGTCTGGCCGGGAAAATGATAACTGATACAACCATTGTATACGGAACAGACCGAGATCCCAGATTCACTATTAGAGCAGGGGCTGCATTGATCCACTCTTCGGAGGACAATGTAGACAAAATAATGACAGATCTGGAGCAATCTAAGAAGTCTTCTTCTTAACTGAAAGACACACTAAGAAAGGAAAGAGAAGAAAACAGTAAGTTGAAGAGAAAATTTGAAGACACGCAAAAGGAGATAAAGTCTTCAAAGGCTGAACTTCAGGTTCTCCAAGCAGAAAGAAGATCTATGGAGACTGCCTAGGAGTGTCTGGAGAAAATATAACAAGAATATTAGGAGTTGAGGGCAGAGAGAGAACAATTGCTGGGAAAGATAGAGGATCTAGAGCTGCAAAAGACCACCTTGGAGGCGAATGAGAGGCAATCTCAAGAACAAGAGACAAAACTTCAAGAGCAGATTACCTCTCTGACAACAACTTTGGAGGAAGCTAAAGAACAACAGGTTAATCTCCAACCTTTCAAGGAACACGTGCTGGCACAATAGGCCAAGATGCTTCAACTGCAAACGGCCATAGAAGAGGAAAGATGCAGGGTTTTGCAAGTAGATGGCCAGTTGGAGGAGATTTTGGAAACCTCCTCATATTTTGTTGATAGATCTCAGTGACATCCTAGAAGTCCTAACAGCAAGGATGGCAAGACTAGAGAATAATGAAGAAGCTCCTGCAGAGCTACCCTCGAAAGATCGACAAGCCCTTAAGCAGGATTACGATTTATTGGAGTTCGCTATTAACACAGTCGAGAAGTTCAAGAAGGCTGTTAGAAAGACAAAAGGGGCATGCACCGAATTCTTTAGAAGAATTTTGATAACTTATAACTTGTGCCAGGCGGAAGCTGAGCAGAGAATAGATGCTTTTTCGGACCACAACTTGTTTGTGGAAATTTTGCAGAAAAGGTACCAAGAGGAGGAAAGAAAAATACAGCACATTAAAGCTCTCGACGACCAGAACTTAAGGAATGAAGTAGATCATTCTGTAGTCAGCGTGCAACTATTAGAAGATCAGCTTCATTTGAGTGCAGCCAGAATTGAGGCGATCAAGAACTAGGCTTCGAAATTCGAGATAAACATTCGTTTTTTGGAACCTTCTGAGTTTGAAGGCATCGCCTTAGAGGCTTTAGCTTGGAAAAAATTTCTAAATGCTCAAGTAGGGCCCTCCTCATGAATGATTGTTTACTTTTGTAATATGTAACAATTTTGTAAACACTTGATGAAAGTGAAATTTTGGGAGGTGAAGAGTTGGGGAAGCCCAAGGGTTATTTGTGGGCAACCGAACATTCTTATTCTTTTTGTATAAATATAGAGGACTTAGAAGAACGAGGCACTTTTTCCTAGCTAGATGAGTAAAGAGATATTGTAAGAAGAACTACTTCCTTTTGCAATAAAGAATTACTGTTTGCCTGTCGGAGAAAGTTTGGTGGGACGTTCAAATGTTATGCCATGGATCGGTGAAAGATGAACTATTTCGTTTTTCAGCTTTTGTCCATTAACTATGAGATCGTTCTAACTCTTAGGGCTTATGTCCTTGCTTGAATGATTTCTGGTTTATTTTGTGAAATTAACACCATGAGTAATGAATGCTATTCATAAGCAGTTGGCTATCTGATTGTTTAAATATCTTTAATAGTTGATGTGTTGTGGGAAGGAATATCAGCTATATGTAGTTTCTCTTTATAATGCATGTACCATATACATTACTCATTGATAAGTTACAATTTGGCTCCCCGGGGATACGTATATAGTTAGATTTACTTGATTACTGTATACGTGATTTAGAAGCTTGTGAGTTCTAAGACGAGAGGTAAGAACCTGTGCATCACTTTGTGACTACTCCTTGCATTCTTTATCACCCTGCATGTTAATTAGGCACTTGCACATCATACTTTAAGTCAAAAATACAAAAAATATGTATGGTGGACCGAGCCGCAACCGGAAAAAACCTTTTTTGTTTTGTTACTTGACCTACGGTAGCCGGACCGCAAACTGGACGGATTCCCTACACCAAACAATCACGGGCTAGTTGGGAACATTGACTGGGGAGAATCCCTTGCTGTTGTTGCCTGGGAATTTCCAGGCCTCAACAGGAGGTAAAAAAACAATCCTTGATCCCATGTTCAAGGTTTTAACACCAAAATTAAGCCATTCAGAAGGTTAATATACCTACCAAGTTTCCTAATGACCTTATTTCCAACTATGATGAAGACATATTCTTTCAAAAACTAGGATAGGTGATCAAAAGGAAAATACACTTCTAAGGATGCAGGATAAAAAACATTATAACTAGTGGCAAATAAACTGCCTAAGAGGTGCTAAGATGTGTCCCAAGAAATCCCAAAACTACATTGCAAGGTCAAGAAACTCGACCCAAATAGGACAATGCTATTGCAAACTGATTGGAAAAGAAAACCTTATACCATGCTAACAATGTAAAAAGGGTATAAGGCCCCCACATAACCATCTCAATGACATGCTCGTCTTCCTTAAAGGCGCACCAAAAGATTTTTTTTTTCAAAGCTTCTAATGGTTGTGAAAGTCCACCTATAAGGTTCCCAAGATTCCCTAATCACAACTTCAAGGGGAATTCTTCCAACAAAATACCCTAGCATCATGCGAAATCTCAAATTATCATAAACTATTGCATATTTAAAAATGATAAGTTCATTAACAATCTCACTAAATGGGATTTCATTAGATTCATGAAGAAATTCCTTGGAACCTTCAATAGTGCCATGATTGTTGTTGTAGTGAGTTTCAAAAGAGTGATCAAGCAAGGAAAATCAGGTGGTGAGGAAACCATCTAAACCCCATAGGCATTATGACGATCTCTGTAAGATACATAAGACAAAGGATAATAGTAAATGTTATCACTATCAACGTAAATGTTAATGGAATAGCTAATACAGGAGACCAAGACAATAAATCTTGCAGAAAATCTCACGAACCCTTCATGCTATGGTTTGTTTACTATTAGCCATTTTTTGTTTTGTTTTGTTTTGACGTCAATACATTACATTCGACATGGGTTTTGTAAATGTATTATTTCCAATAACTATGGGTTAGATCTTTAGATATTTTTATTTTACATAGATTAGTGATCATAGTTTCCTTTGTACTCCCACTATGTGACTACACTAGCTGTACTTCTAAGTCCCATTCAATATCAAGGAATCCCCTTCATTATATGGGGATCCTAATTTCTCACTCGAGGTATTCTCTCTATCTAAGAATAACTCAACCTTACCTCAATTTATTTTAGCATGCACTTTCCCTAATAGGAGGAATTCTTGCTCATTGAGATAAAATTGGTACTTAGCAAGTGCTGAAAAATTGGCGATGTTGTATCCTTTTGTGTATTCTACTATTGGTTTAGGATCATTTTCAGATATACCCTATTAACTTGAAAATCCCCCACTTAGCTCTCAATGGCCTACACCACCCAAGGACATCATGTCACGACCCTCATATCCCTCCATTAGACCCCCACACCCTCAAAATAGCTTAAGGATGAAGAAAAGGGCTTAAAACCCCAAAAAGGAGCCCAAAATAGTCTCCTAGGAGCTAAAGCCCTCAAAAAGGGACTAAAACCCTTAAAGGAGCTAAAGTTAGGGCGGAAGGGGCTAAAAGCCCAAAAAAGGGGCTAAAGCCCTGACCAAGGGCTTAAAACCCTAAAACCCCTTGAAAAAGCTATAAAAGGAGGGTGGGGGGTCACTCTCAAAACTCTTCTCCCTTGCATACTCTTATGCTGCCTGTGGATGCCTTGAGACCTTTGCCTCTCAAGCCACCCACACTCCCTCTCCTCCATTTCCATTGAGCCATTTCTCCCCATCCAAGAGAGAGGTGCTTCCACAAGCTAGGGCATGGTGGCCCATTTCCACCAGAGAAGGTATAACCATGTTTCATGTTTTATTTCTTTGCTTCTTAGTTGTTTTTGCTTTCTAACCCTTGTTTCATTTGCAGGTTTATGTTTAACATTATTTTGCAGGTTTTTCAATTCATTGTAGCTTAGTTTTTGCTTGCAGGTCTTTGGAGGTGGAACCCTAACTTGTGTTTGCAGAGGGGTTCACCATAGTTTCCATCTTTACTTTGATTTATTTACTGTCTTTTACATTCCATTTTTATTTTCAACATTTACCACTAGTAGGAACCTACCCTTTTTTCCTATACACAGAAGGGAGCCATTCCTGCTTCTGTAGCAAGGAGAAATCCCTGCTACAGGACTGGCGACCATACCAGGTTGATCCCACAGGATCCCTGGTCCAAATTTTTAATTTTCAAGTTTTTTCATTTTTGCCCTAGTTTTCAAAAAAATTCCTGTTAAATTCGCTTTAAATCCAGTTTATTTTATGTTATCAGTACTGTCGAAGCCTCTGCTAGGCAAAACCGAGTCAATTTGGCCACAGTACAAGTTACTATCGGCCAGATCTGACTTTGCATCACAAAAAACCCCAAATTCGGGCCAGGGCGCTCTTATTGGGGCTAAAAGTGAGGTGACGGCGTACTTAATTGCCAAACAAGTGCGCCTAGGGCACACTTAATCCCCCAATAAGTACGACTTCAACCCAGAAACACAGTCCATGACTATTTCTGCATTCTGTGCGACCTCCTTGCCTGTTTCTGAAAAAATCTTGCGGCCCCTCTCTAGATTTGATCAGAAATGTGCGTCCTGTCAAACAAAACTTCAATTTCAGTTTTATGGGACTGTCAGTGAGGCCCAGTACCATAATAACAATACAAAGTGGAAGCCCAAAAATAGATCCTATAGAAAGCTAAAAGTAGAACTCAAACCTAAATCTAACTCCATAAACCAATGCATTTGACAACCACACATCTATTTTTCCTTATAAAGTGCATCAAGGTCTTGTGTGTCCAAATACAACTTAGGTGAAATATTATGCCTATGTTATAGTAGCAATCATAATGGTTCCAAGGACTAAGTGACCATCTCTTATTGCATCCCCCTTCTAATGATAATAGATCTTATATACTTCTATTCAACTATAAACTATTGATAATACAACTTTTGTGATATCTATGTATACCTTTTACTCATAAAGCTAAAATACACAGAAATGAGTGGAATGAAGCCTAACAATCAATATTTCTCTTCCTCGCCCTCAAAACCATAAAATAAACACTGGAATATACCATCACCATATAACATTCTACAAAATATTCTACCAATACAAAATAGTTAGCATATAAATGACAACGATCAAGTAGAATCCAGTGTGTGAAAATATAAAACATGAATAGAGTATTTATACCCAAGACTATGTATATTGTAATGAAGATTTGTATGGTAATTAATATGTCCATAATATAACCCTTCTTAAAGTTCATAAGACCCTCATTCATAGCCTGTAAGGATGAATCTTGTGCTTATAGCATGAAATATTATTCATTTCAAAACAAATGTACATAACATTTAAAAAAATTACTTTGTAAATCATAAGCCAACTTTGACCAAATACCAATAGAGAAATATATAGTAAGTACATTCCATGTGTAATTTCCAAAAGATCATGTTCTGGAGAATCTAAAGAATCTAATATTGCTATTCATGTTAACTAAAAAAGGAAATTGACACTAAAGTGAAGTTTTGAACAAGAATTTGATTAATGAATTTGCTATAATTATTGCTACCTATATGAAGCTACTTAGAATGAAAGACACCTAAGGTTGGGTATCTTAATACATGTAGATTAGTGAGATTACAAGCTACCATAAAATTGTTTGTCTATCAAAATTTGCAGTTCCACATACAAGTTCATCTAACATTACCAATGAATTTTGCAGCATCCAGAAAATAGAATTCACTAATTACAACATAGATTATTGTGGCACACAATTTAGACTCAAACAACTGAACCAGATATCAAAGTATTATGCTATGTTATACAATATAAGAAAAATGGCCATTCACCAACAAAGATGTTGTCTTTGAAATTTCAACAAGAAAAGTACTTTTCTGAGCTATGATATGGTCCTTTGCTCCCATGGGAAAAATATATGGTCAACTAGTGAAAATTATAACTCTTCAACAGGAACATCTGCCCCAAGATGAAGACCATAAGAATACATATCATCAACCAATGCAACTTATGTATATTGATATGTTAAGACTTAAATTTTAACCACATCAAAATATCAGACAACATGTGCCAAGATAACTGCCGAGCATACTTACCAAAGAAGAGTTGAGTTTCCACCCATGTTGGATCCTATAAGAAGCATGAAACAATAATTTATGTGGCTACCTATATTAACATCATTCTGAACAAAGCACCCACTTCCACTTAGACTAGATAAAACTGGACGTCCCTGGGTTGCAATGCATCGTTCATTTTTTCCTAATAAGTCACTCAATGCTCAAACTCAAATCATCTTTATGACAAGTTTAGTTTGAAGGTTAAATAACTAGCTTCCCTGATTTATTGTCAATCATGTAAAAGATATTAAATATTTATGTTACAATACAAAACAAATAGATTTTATCAATAAATTGATGTACTTTCTTATTGACTAAAAAGGAAACAATTGTTGGGGAATGACTTGTGATAACATCAAACTATAATATAAACATTCCTTATATGGATAGTAATGTGATTTTGTTATGGTGATCATAGAAGTAATGCTTAATGGGGAAATTCCCACTAGTATAAAAAAGGTAGCCTGCAAGTTTTCATGTAAAGGTATGCTCACAACCTTTGCCATAAGGTTCATTATAAGTAGGTTAAAAGACTTATGTTACATATGTACAGATTCCTTGTGGATGAAATATGTTAAGTACGGATGATCTTGGACTGCTTAAGATAGAAGGTGAAGGATCTAATACTGCAAACCTGGAATATACTTCTGCAAATACTTTGATGTGTTTGTCAATGAAATACTAAGAATAAAATAATCCTTCAAGGCCGGTTCAACTTCCATAGAGAACCTAGCTGGGTTAGAAGGAAATATCAATTTCTTCATCATAATCATCCATAGTAACTTGTCAAGGAGAACACATGTAATGTCACATACCCCAATTTTGTAAAATTATGTAATTGTTTTATTATATCTTTGAGACATTATGTTAAACTTAATCCTAAGTAAGGATTGATGACTCAGCAGAGTCAACAGTTATGGAGTGTAATTCAGAATATTTTATTAATAATAAATAAATTATGGAGACAACAGCATGGGAGAGCTGTTAAAAGAGGTTACTGGTCAAACTGGTGGATGGAACTAGGTGGAAAGGCAAAAGGACAAGTGGCAGCATCCTCAAACACTTCCTAAGTTGCAGGTGGCAACTTCCTTATATTTGGGTCATGATTCCCCAAGAAAGTGGAATCAGAGCAGGTGGCTCATTAAGTGACAGTTAACCCAACTAAGACCTAGGCAATCTTTTAAAAGTACTCAATGAAGAGAGTTGAGGCTGCTCAGATTTTATTCCAGAAAGAATTCATTCAGGTGAATGTTATTCAGGAATTTCATTGAGGAAAGAGGGAAAGACAGTAAGGAAGTGTTTTGAGTGGATTGCTGCAGTAACTTGATTTTTATTACAGCTATTTGGGGTGAGAGAACTAACTGATAGTTCTGAGTTAATATTGATTTGAAGACTGGTATCTGATTTGCTGCACCTAGTTCCAGCCAGGGAGATCAGAGCAAGCTCGGGGGTCCTGAGAAGTCGCTGTCTGAGCGCTCTCCAGGAGTTGGTAGGGAGGAACGGCCTCCCATTGCTGTTGTTGTCCACAGCTTAAACAGGTTTTGTCATTCATTTCTTTATGTTTTCTGAGTATGAATGGATGAATGTTATGTCTATTTATATGTCTGAGTAATTAGTTAGTTTCAGTAAAATTAGTATCTCAGAATATCAGTAGTTAAACCTTTTAGTATTCACTGTGTTTTTCCACATCTGGTATCACCAGACCGTACTCTAGCACAGTATCTCAGTGTTGAGAAGTAGTATTCTTCTGAACTGAGTTTCCTATTTTACCTGCAGCTACTACAAGTGTTTTTCTTTATAATTCATGAGCTATCTTTCTACAATCTTAAAACTATTCTAGTACTGTAACTTTGTTTTCTGGAAATATTAGCTATAAAAATGAAAAGATAGACTAAGTATCTTTGCAGTTTAAGTTATGATTGTTATCTTCTATTTTAAAAGGGATCTAACTTTATAGAGTTAAAATGAAAACATTACCGACAGAAGGACATAATTATTTATCTGTTACTTATCTAATTGATGTTACAGTTAAAGTCTATTAGTAATAGTGTGCATTATAGCAGAGAATGCAATTATCCAAATTACTGTATACTCATTTATTTAGCTAGATTAAGTATATTTTTCATAACTGTTATTCTATCTTTAAATCTGGTAAATGAATACTATTTTTTTTATATACAGGTATTTATATAGATAGGTATATAAAATTATACCTTATTATTAAATAAGTATTATAAAGAAATATTCAAACCTTATAACTAAATAAAGAACGTAAACCAAATATTGGGTAAATAACATTAAAATAATGTTCATAGTAACATTAAGAAGAAGTAATATTGTATTATATTACCTATAATGTATCAATAATTTATACATTATAACAATAACATCCAGGTAGTATATTATTATACAAAGAAGAACTTAGTTGTTTATACTTAGAATGTACATAAACAAAGTATATTTATGAACTAGTCATACACTGTGTTTTATAAAGTAAATAACAGAACTGTTTGCATAACGAGCTTAGTCGATAGGATAATAATATTTAATTTACCTAGAGATACAAAAGAGTAGCATTATAATACTTAATATCAAAATATAAAAACAATATTGTTCACAAACTGTAGAACAAGGTTTAACCCTAGATCTCTAATTATTGCAAATAAGTAATAATTATTATAAAAAAATAAGACAATAATTCACTACAGCCGCATTATAAAAACAATATTATAAGGCTGTTCTGAGCCTGAAGGTTATTTATTCCTTGTACAGATCTTTAACAAGTAATAATGCATTAAATAAATCAAAGGTATATCTGTACAAAAAGAAAAGGTATGAGTACAGGACGCTCGACAATCGAGCTTAAGTATTTAAACCTAATCAGTAACCTAACGAGACAGATGTCTCTTCATTTTAAATTTTATTTAATAAGAAGAACTAGTAATATTCTTATTACGGCTGGGTTATTAAATAAAACACAGTAAGCATGCTTTTATTATAAGCTTTCCATTACTGCATTAAGGATATACAAGAAGGAGAAACAGTTTTCAACATATCATAGAACCGAGGGTAAAAACCTTACCCTGGACAAATAATCATAAGAACATTTGCAACCCTGTTTCATTTAATAACCCATAACTGTAACAAAAATTTACATAAAGGCATACAGCCTATAAAAGCTTTTATACACAGTAAACGCAAGGCATACAGCCTGTTAAGTTTTTAAAACAAAACAATAACTACAAACAGGGTCTTACACTCACGGCCGTAGCCGGAGAGCTCTGTTAAGAGCTAGGGTTTAACCCACAGTGTTAAAAACTAAAAAGATAAACAACCAAACATCCATGGAGGTCGACCAGAGCTGCATCGACCAAACCAGCGCAAGGTTTCAGACAAAGATGATAAGCCGTGGAAAGACCAAGGCTTACCGTGGTCATGGAACCATAACCCTGATTCCGGAGAAGGCAAAGAAGTGCAACAGGTTCACCTGCAAGGAGATTATTATACACAGCTGAATGTTAGTAAGAATTTTTTTGAATAAAAGGATAAAATATAACATATATAAATTACTGTGTAATAAAATCGACAGAGTAATGGTTACCTTTTCAGTGGTAGCCCTCGCAGAGAAGCCGCGACCAGTTCCAGCAAGGATATTGCCATTCGATGGCAAAAAACTCGGTATTTCGTCCAAACTCTACAACATGAAGTAAACCCCAGCGAAACGACGGAGAGGGTAAGAACCCTGCAGTTATCTTGTTCACTCTTTAAAACTATTGCATAGCCTGTTGGTAGAACCAACCATGTATATTTGAAAGGATAAACACACTGGAGGGTACAAGAAAAGGGTTGGACTGTCATCAACCGAGCCAAGTAAATCAATGGCGGTTCCACAGAGGCAAACAACACGTTTATAAACACTCTAAATAACCCTCACAGTGTAGCAACTGAACTCGCGAGGAGCAGGAGCAGTATAAGGTGCAATGGCGGTCAACACAATACCAGCATGGTCCCGAAAAGTTTGCAGAGCAGCCCAAGGCCCGTGAACAAAGGAAGAATGGCAGTTTAGGGTTAGATCAACCATTTTATAGTGCCAGTGCATGGCCACCAGTCGACCACGTAGCCTTTTAAATAATTGTTGCATGGGGTTATCATCCTAAAGTTAAAAACCGATGATTGCTTCCCAACAAGTCATCGTTGGAAGGTTCTTAAGGAGTTTAAACCTTAGTACAACCTGCATCATATATTCAATCATGCACTTAGTCAATGTTATAAACCATGCATGTTATATTTGTTAAAATAATAGCATCGATACATAAGCTTGGAGATTTGTTATGTTATCAAAGGTATATAGCATAATAGTTTAGTTGTGATAGCCCACAACTACTTTGCTAGCTATTTTGATAATTTCAAAAGAAGATATAAAAACATAGCTACTCTTTGAAAAGAATATAATAAGTGGAAATTCTATTATATTACTTCTAACTTGAATTGGTTTATTTCATAGCATCGAGCACATAAGCATAGAGGGTTGTATATGTGTTTAAAGAGTTATAAAGTAATAGATTATGGTTGTAGTTAGGATGTTGTAACCACAATTATTATGCCCACTATCCGATAATTCTTTAATTCAAAGAAAGGAAAGAAATATAACTACTCATTGAGAAGTATATAATTAATGATATTTTATTATGGTGTGCATAAAATTAATCTAGCATGCTATAGTTTAACATTTAAATACCTATGAATAGAGTGGTAACTATTCATAGTTCTAACATCCTTTTAGTGACAATTTGAGGTTGTCACTCCCCAAACTCAAGATCCATAAAAGACTTCATAAGTTAAGGTATGCTAGATAACTTGAATACTCTTTTTACCTTCTTGGTTTGTTAATTTAGTATTGAGATTTTAATAAAGGAATCAATTGTGAGGAGTCTAAGACTAATTCTAACGGTGTTTGGTTTTTATCAAATAACACTCTTGAAATGAGTTTAGTGATCTAAAAGAATGCAACTCTTAAACTATTGAAGAAATACTTGTTTCGCATAAATGCTTAAGTAAGAAAAATTTGGATCGACATTAGTAATATTTTATCAGTGGAAATTCTGAACAAGATGCAATCTTAACTTGGAAATATTACTGTGTCTTTGACTAACAGAAATAAACCTGTGACGTTATGATCTTTCTACCTTGATAGCTATTAAGTAAAGAAGTAATTATTGCGTTCTTATACTTATCTTCAGTATGGACATTTAATAGTTTTCATACAAGTAAACTGATTAAACTCTATGTATAGAATTCAATTTCTTAGTATTAAGTCTCAAGGAAAATTTAGTAAAACAGTACCTCGAAAAGCATGGTATTTCTGTCTAGCATTTACATAATTTTTCTAATCATATTGTATGCAGAAATATGTACTATAAACTTTTGAGACTTGCTTGCATCGAACCTTACTTCTTACCTGTACACCTGTAATAGAAGGAAACTCCTGCGTTAGCTCGAAAGCTAAGTAAGCCCAGCCCTTCACGACAAACCACCTTGTGTCGCAATCAGAAAAATAATCAGTAACTGAAAAAGAAACTGATCCTTAAAGTACAGAGTAAATAAATAATCATTCAGTTACAATTCTAGTAGCATAACTAATCAAACAGTTAATGACTGCTTTTATTATGATTATATGTTATTTTAAAAGTTTTAAATTTTTTCAAAATTTTGGGGTTATGACATGTAATCCAATATCTAATAGAGAACAAAAAAAGTTAGTAAGTAAATGCATAATATGATTCAACCAGAAATAATGAAGGAAGACATGAGCAATCCAAACATTTAATTCAAATTGAAACAGCCTAAGAGGAACAAAAGCAATCTAAATATTGTATACTATGTAAAACAAAAAATAAATATCTTACCAAACATCCATGAATAAATTCTCCTCACCAATAGAATGCCATTTGAGTGTGAACAAATAAGTCCCCGTTGCCCTTGCTTACTTTGATGGGCATGTTTTCTTCCATTTAAAGGTCTACCCAGTAGGGTGATATGTTTTTAGGAGATGTTCATGAGATGGTTCACTCGATGCATTCACACTGAAACCATACCTTGACTGACCACTCCCTAATTTCCCTTTACTATATATCCCTATATTGAATCCAAACACTCAACCAATACTCCTCTATCATAACACTTACATACCTTTATCATAATGTACAAGTACTCCCGTTACAAAATTAGATCGCTCCTCCTTAGAGATAGGGAAACTCATCCACAAACTCATCCAATCCTTGGAGCGAGTCACTCACTGGTGGTTTATGCCATTAGGAACTGTTATATGCAAAATCAATGGGGACTTTCATATAGTGATTTCTTTGTGAAAATCATGAGGAGAGTCCTTTTGGTAGTGATTCCATTGGAGGGACTGATGGCATGGCTCTAGAAAAATGGAGGTTCGTTGGATAAGAAATGACAGTTGTTGTGTAAAGAATATAGCTAGGGTTAAAGGAGGGAGTGGCGGCTGGCATGGATGAGGAGGCAAAGAGTAAGCAGACCAAAGGGGAAACACAATGGAGGGAGGGGGCGATAATGAAAGGTGTGAATGGAAACAATTGATAAAAAAAAGGAAAGAAAAGCTCCCAAGTTTTGACAATGCAATCTTTTCTTTTCTTGCATAAGATGGCTCCAAAGAAGTATTCTTGGAAATCCCCGTATCTGAGAATTGTTTGAAATCTGCAGTCCATGAGATAACTATTATTACTCACTGATGTATATATTCATCACTGTAAATCATGATAGAAACGTAATAATTAGATAAGAAATTCAATTTGTGATAAGACTTCACTGTGAGCAGATCAACGAAAAGAATTGAATTCTTATGCTTATCCTTCACCAAGAAATCCTTTGAGTTCCAATGTTGTTAGAATTATAGAAGGCTCCACCAAATGTGTCATAACCATTCATGATTTTCTCACTCATTGCATAAATAAAGTTTGCCCAATTCCTTTTGCCTCCGCTTCTTCCTCCAATTTTTATTTCCCTTCATGACTTTTTAAAATTTGTTAATATATTTTATATAATATATTATATCAATAAATATATTATATTATTTTGTTAATATATTATATATTTTAATTTCATTATATTTTATCTAATGTAATATATTTATATATTAACATATTATATATTAAATACATAATACTATAATATCATATATAAAATATAATACTATATAACTATATATTAAAATGTATGACTATTATATATTTCTAGTTATATATAATAACTTTATTATATATTTTTACTTGAATGCAGGTGATGTTAGGAACCTAACCCGATGCCTCATCCTACTTGCTTATCACACATTATGGAAAATGAATAATATGCATTTACTTACTAACTTTAAATATAACGTGGAAACCCATCCAGGAAAAACCACAAAGGTGCTCTTCATTTAGCATGAGAAACGGTTTAACACCTTCGGTTTGTGCACACAGCTTGCATACTCTTCTTTAGATCTTCTTTACAATTCATGTATTCTTTCTCATCTCATGCTATTTGGTTTTCGGTCTCTCTCCCTATCTCTATGTATTTATTCTCTTCTCTTCTCTTTGTTTCTATCTTCATCTTTCGAGCCTTTGTCGAGGATCATTATCAACCCGCACATAGCTTGGATTGACCCTTTTATAAGATTTTAGGCTTCTACACTTCTTGATTTAGTCGTAGAATGACTCTCAACTGTCAGTCGGCATGCTTTCTTTCTAATTTAATACATATCTTTACATCTAAAAGTAGGAACTATCAGACCAAATTACAATCATGCTTTATACCTATAAGCAAGATCTTAGTCTAACTAACTCTTTACCAAAAATAATTCGAACTCCTCTTTTTGAATTGCTTTTCTCTTCTTTCATCGTTGCTTCTTCTGTCGAGCCTTTTCCTATCTTGCGATCAAAATCCTCATCTTTCTGAGCAAAATTCTATCTAAATTTTCCTAGGGCCAACAAGCCGAAACACTTACCTGTTGATTGTCTCGAGCCACATGATTCTGAAATATCGTTTAGTGCGACCTTGCTTTGAAAATGCTGAAATATTTTCACAATTTTTTTTGTTTATTGTTGCAATATTTCCTACATTGTCTTCAATTGTTCCATAAGTTCAGAACTGATATGTTCCAAAGTTGTATGTCCCGTCGAACCCAAATATTGGCGCACCTTCTCATGAACAGGTTGAATAATACCTGTTACCTTTTCTACTTATTCCCGTGACTCTGTGACACAATATGTTCTTTTCTATTGTTATGTGCGCAATACCGCTACTTGATGTTGTAATTTCATCATATCGGTAACCTTGGCCATTTTCTCCACTGTCGATAGCTTCTTCAGGTTATTCTCCAGCTTGTTGAAGTCTGCTTTAGTAGTAGGAAACTGCTCTGTAAATTTTTCTAGCTCTTCGTCTTGGATCAAGGATTCCCATGACTAACAAACCTGTTTGACTATTCTAGCATAAAGTTCCTCTTCCTCTTCAATCTTCATCACAGACTCAATTGTTGCTTTCCTTCTCTCTTTTAGTACCTTTGGAGGTTTACTGGGAATCATTTATTATTCCAGCTCCACGACCTGCAAGTGCGAAGGTTCTCAACTACCTCTCCAATTCAAAAGAATTTTGTCTCTGAGAACATTTCTGGTGGAATTCCTTCATCCATGAATTTGCTACATGTGAGTGTAACAACCTCATCCAATCATTTCTTGTCCTCCTGCCAAGTTTTAGCTTTATGTTCACTCTCTTTAACCGTATGCTTCAACGATGAAACAATTTTCTTTGATGACTTAAGTTGTTCAAAGATATTGTGTTCTCTTGTTTTCATCTCTTCTATTATAGCATGTTGAATGGTATGCAATTGATACATTGGCAATGTATAAAAATAAAAAGTTACATCACCAAGATCCTTAACCGCTGCATTGAGCATTGGTGTTCCTAATTTAATTTCTTAACCAACGACTTGAATATTTGTCCATGGAATCATCGACGATGTCTCAACATGTCGCTCTTTATATGGGCCAACTTGGTCCAACGAAACAGTTTAATATGGTGTTTGGTTGACCACTACTCTTACTTCTTTTAATACAGTACAAAGCATCTGCAGTGAGTTAATAATGTTGCTTACTAGTTCAATGTGTCTTTCTTCCATTTTCGTGTAGCTTTCATTGTCTACTTCCTCCATCCGATTGGAGATCAGGTTATAATCATCATTGATAAAACCGATGACTCCAGATGATCGCTCTACCTTCCTCTTTTTGCAACCTGTTTCATAATTTTTTATTTTATCCCCTAACTTTGGATCTATTGGGGTTGCACTAGATTAATTTTTGTTGGCGGCAGGAGAGATATCTTCAGTTGTTGGATCATCACCCTAGTTTCTAGTTTACTTGTCCAATGGGTCATCCTATCGTGGTTCAGGGTCTACAAAAATTTGGTCTTTTGTGATAGGTACTGTCCATTCTTCAGGCCATTTCAGAATAATTACATCAATCTCTTCAGTAGTTAGCTGAAACTACGTGGCTAAACACTTTTTTTGCAAGTCTTGTCACGACTCCAAAATTATGTGATGGGCCCAATTTGAAAATCGTATAATATTGTGAATCCATTTTACGGTTCCTCTATTATTATCGTCTCTTGGTTAATAAAATGTCTGAGTGCTTCTCCTTATAAGAAGAACTCAATATTATTATCTTTCTGTTTTTGGGGGTTCTCTTTGTCGAACTACAGATTTTGGTATTGAGCTCCTCGACATGGGTTAGGGACATATACCCCTTTGTAGTTTGGAGGTTTCTATTGTAATCGCTCAGATCACTAAGTTACCAATAATATACATAAATAATCATATAATCATAACATATACAAGAGACAAGGATAGTAGGTTGAATAACAACTTATATTAGACAATAACACATATGGCTTCATACAAACATCAAACTGAACCAAGTTTGTATCTGGCTCAATAGCCTATTATATATGATTACAAAATAGTTATGAATAAATACTTGTTGGTTAAGTCAACCAACACAAACTATAGAGGCTGACCTAATCTCTAATTAGTTGGCTAACTAGTCTAGTCGGCTAACCGACTAGCTCCTCCAACATCTCCCCGAGGAACAAAATATTTCTTCGTCCCAAAGAAACAGGGGAGGTAACAAAAATATCTTGTCTAAAGTAGTTTTTCCAATTGCTCTGTGTTCATGGGTTGTACAGTCAAATGGATGGTTGTTTTTGTACAAATATCTCCACAATTTCTTCTGTTGTAATGGCTAGTTGGTGTTGAAATTCTGTCCAATTGTGGAGGGCATTCTGACTGTCAATGGTCAAGGTTGTAATGCTTGAAAAGGTTGACATATTTTCTTGTATTGAAAGGTATGTGATATTAATCATGTCGGGGCCCTAAAATTGATATTTTTCCTTTGCCGTGTCAAGTAATGTTTTCATTTTTGGACAAATCTTGTCAAGTGTGTCGAGGCTGGGGATTTCCTGATTTATCCACCGATGTATTTGTTTTTCTAATTTTTTGAGTTTGTCTGATTCCAGTACTATCTAATCTTGTACTATGCTCCTCATTGCTTCTTCAAGTCCTTGTTAATTTTCTAATGTTTTTATAAGTTCACAAGTCTCTCAAGCTTGCTGGAATACTTGGCCATACTAAGTATACCAGTTTCACAATACTTATTTTGTAGTGGAAGACTCCTCCATATGTTCTTGCAGTACTTTGTGGGCTTCCAAAAATGTTGTGTATTGTTGTCTCAGTAGCACAGAAGTATCTTATTTTTGTTCATATTTCGTGGCCTGTAACTGTGTTTGAAGGTCCGACACAATACTTTCAAATAACTGGTAAGTTGCTTCCAGTGGTTTGTTGGTGTTGGTCTCTGCTATTGGTAAAATTGTTTGTGTCAAATTCTTGCATTTTCTCAGAAATTATACTTGTTCATATCTGCGTTTTTCTAGTTGTTCATGTCTTGTTTGGTTTCTTCTTGTGGCTTCTTGAGTGAGAGCTTCTAGGAGTTGGTTCAGTTCTCCATCCCTAATTTTTGGTGTGTCAACTGCAGTAGTCAAACCTAGCTGATGAAGGTGGATAACTATCGGTACCTTTTGTGTCTACTGCTATTATTTTTCTCCTTTCTTTTACTTTTATGTTTAAAGTGATGTGCCACCACTGCTCCTATTGGTACTGATTCTGGTTGTTACTACTCTGCTTATTGCTCTACCTGTTTCTCTACAGTCAATAGATTTTCAGTCGGCTAAACTTCTGTTATAGTAGGGTTTACCAACTGTATTTCATGGACGGGGCTTGTAGCTATTTGTGTATCTAGTGGTGGTGAAGATGGTGGCTCTGGATATGGAAGAGGCTCTGAGGTTGGTGGTGGTGAAGGAGATGGAGAATGGTATGGGGTTAATGGAGTAGTCGAAAGGGTACTTGTTGGCATGGGATATTCAAATTTTGGTTGCAAGGCGGTAAGGTTATCAGTTTCCATAGAGTCTAAGAGGTTGTCTAATTCCCAATTTGTTGCTAATGTAGCAAATTGGTTATTTGTATCCATATCTCCTTCTTCTACTTCATTAACTGGAAGGGGATGAATTACAGTGGATGGTGTGAAGGATGAAGTTCGTGATGCGACAAATTGGGACAACTTGTTGAGGTTTCTAATAAATGAATAGTTAAGAATTCCCAAAACTCTTGGTTCTCGAGAAGCTTGTTGTGGTTGGCTGGGTTGCTGGGTGAGGAGTCGTCGTGCTGAGCTTGACTCGGTAAGTGTATATGTGGTGTTTATTTGGTGATATTTTAGGAAAGGTGGGGGAGGTTGTTGATATTATTCTGTAAGTTGACATCTTTATCAATATTTTCTTTGAGTGTCTCTGACACTACGCTTTGGTACAGGTCAGATGAGTTGATGATGTCAGTTGGTGCTGGTATATCTTCCTGTACTATTTGAGTTGGAGATAGGGGTGGAGGAGTGCAAACTGAGTCAATGGGGTTGACTTCAGGGGGGTAGCAACTCTTACCTTTTTATACTTTGTTTGTTTTTCTTCTTGTTTCATGAATTGTTTGAACTGCTCCTCGACATATACTTTGTTCTTGGAAACATCCTCTAAGATATCGACATCTTTGGCAAGTAACTCTTCTTCATCCTCTCATTCATCTTGAAGGATGAGTTTGCGCTTCCCTCTCCCTTTAGTTAGACTATCTTTATTCTTCCATGATTTGGCTATTTCTGAAGCTAAATGTCGAAGGTTCTGCTTCACTAGCTGGTACTCTGGTTTGTCGGACTGTGTTTCTTCGTCTGTCTATTCTCCTCCCTCATCCTCCTACTGTTGGGTCGGTACATTGGAATGCTAGGTTTGTGGTATAGTTACAATCTGAAGATTATTTTTCTCCTCTTCTGGGGTGCCCTCTAAAGTGAAAGTGCTGATATGAAGGTGCACTTCATAATCTTCTTCATCCTCTTGGTCGGTCAGGGGTTCTATAATTAGCTAGTTGGTATTATTCGCCATTGCTGGTATGTACATCTTGGTGTTGGATTGTTGACCCAACTATTTAAAAATATCATCGACTATTGGGTAGTATTCTAGGTGTTTATCCTTCGCCACAAATCCCTGCATATACCAAACTGCAGTATGGTCGAGCTCTAGCTGAATGTGTGCTATTGGGGGCAGACATCTTCGGATATTTTGAGGCACCCTCCATCTAGCTGTTTGGATTTTTAAATTTTGAAACCAATTGTCTAATAATACTTTGGCTTCTTCAATTTCCTGTGGATTTACAACCATTTAAAATAGCTTAAAACACCACATATGAAATCTGCACGGTTCTAGGAATTGTGGATGTCTGACTGGACACAAGTAGTACATAACAAGCCATACGATCAGTGACGAAAACCTGATTATTGCACCTGTTTCCTGGAATTTTTTGAAAATGGATTTGACCATGTTGGCTACATATTGATCCCAACAGTAGATTTTCCCTTTTTCGGCTATTTTATTAATGACTTCCAACATGTCGAGCTGCAAGTCGCACCCTTGACCTGCAACAGTTAGACCTGTAGACATAATTTTTGCAACCATTTTTGGGTGTGGTGGCTTTGATTTGTCTGATTATCAGGAATTTGGAATTCTTTCCTGTTGGTGTTCCTGTTAATTTCTCAACTAACCCATCCTTTATACTAACAGGAAAAGGCTCGCCTTTGTTAGAGAGCCCAGTAAGCTTGTAAATGGTTTCATTGGATATCTCAACAGGTTTGTCGAAGTAAAACTTCCCATTGTGATATCGACTAATGATGAATTTGGCAATGGTTTATTTTGTCCCTCCAAAACTCGCCATGAGAGGTGCGTTAATATATTTCATGATGGTACTAGCATTTACTTTGAGCCCTTCCTCTGTCATTTTTGTGTTTTCATATGCCCATTTTTTAATCTCTACCCAGATTCGCACCCATGAGTTTTCCAGTACTTTTTCCTTTTTAATGTTTTCCAATCTCTTTACCAATGGAGTTACAATAGATTCCAACTTTTTTGCTTTGGCAGTCATGGCTCTGGTCTTCTTTGGTGCAATTTTCTCAGCTATAGGGTTGTATATTTGAACATGGAGTTTTCTCTCAAGGTTCTGATAATTTTTTGCTCAAGTTCTTCGCAGAATGTTATGAAATATTTGTTTGACGTAGTATTTATAGGTGGAATGAATGGCGATCTTGTCGATGGAGGAATTAATGGTCGATTTGATGGTAGAGGACACTCTATTGAACGCTCTTTTAATGCACTCTGGTTTTGGCGCTCCCTTTGACTGTAGTCATGATATCTTGATTGGGCCTTTTGATCCTCTTGTCGATGTTGATTGTATGGTCGGTAGGCGGTATGTCGATGGTGAAAATGTCATTTGTTGTTTTTATCGAATTGTATTTAGCTAGGTCTTTTGAGATTTCCTGTCATTTTGATCCTACTGGGATTTGATTCTTTTTTTGTTTTTAGTTTTTATGGTTTTTTATAGGTTTTGGTAACAATTATGAAACCATTTTTTTTAAAGTTTTGGTACTGTTTTAGTCGGGCACAGTTTACCAGTTTCTGAAATACTATGCCTTGTAAAGTTCTCAATCAGACTGATCCGTTGGCATTGAATTATTCAACAATATAGGGTCAAATCCACTTTGTGTGCATTTTCTTTGGTTTTCCTTTCACAAGACTATTATATAGTAGTGCAATATCTCCAACCGAAAAATTCTTGTTTTTAATGTTTTGGTCATGCCATGCTTTTTGTTGTTGTTTTTGAATTTCTTTATGTTGTATAGCTATTAGTTGGTTCTCTTCTAGATTAGCTAGTTGCATTAGTTGGTCCTTATTTGCTTTTCGACATTAATATTCCATATGTCGGCTATTACTGGTGTCTGTTGTCAAAAGTGTAGGGAATGACTGCTTCTTGGCCATATACTAGTTGAAATAGTGTTTGGTCGGTGGATCGTTTATATGCTTTTTTGATAAGGACATAAAACAACATGAATTTTTTCATCCTAGTCATCCTTGTGAGTGTTGCAAATTTTTGTTAATCCTTTTGTTAGGGTTTTATAATTAAATGCTTCTATTGCTCCATTAGACCGAGGGTGATAAGTTGTACTTCGTTTGTGGTTGATTTTGAACTGTTTTGTCAATGCTGTAATGATTTTGTTGATGAAATGTGATCCTTTTTCACTAATTAGAGTCAATGGACAACCAAATCTAGTGATTATATTTTCGTATATGAATTTGGCAGCTACTTCACTAGAACAGGTTTCAACAGGTTTTGCTTCTACCCATTTAGTAACATACTCCAATGTTGTTATGATGTAGCGTGCACCTATTCTTCTTGCTGGAACTGGAAATGGTCCTATAAAGTTGATAGCCCAAATTTTGAATGTTAAAATTGTATTTACCAATATTAAGGGAATCTTAGTACTAGGTAAAGGCCGACCTAACCATTGACAACAATCACATTTACTAACAAACTTCCGACAATCTTTTTGTAATGTCGACCACCATAATCCCGATTGTTGGATCTTTTTGGTAGTCGTATCCAACTGAAAATGTCCTCCAGTTGTTCCATAGTGCGCTTCATGGATAATTTTTTCCCTTTCATGCTATAAAATGCACAGACAAAGCACTTCATCCAAGCCCATTTTGTTGGAGTCATTTACCCAACATACACACTGATTTGGTCAAATTTGGCCTATTTACCCACTATCCTAAGTTTAATTGACTTACTTTGCATCAAATGAGCTCACTATGACATAAGCATGAGCACACCCACACCTTCCTTCAATAAAGGAGGCCAAATAAGCCTTAGCCTTCAATCAGGGAGGCTATCTGGGCTTCGTCCTTCAATCAAGGAGGCTAACTCGCCTTCCTCCTTCAATCAGGGAGCAATTCTGGGGCGATCTAAGTGTCATAAGTGCACCTAATATCTAACTGATTGTTGTTTCACCTAACAATCAATTAAGCATAGTTGTAAAGGTGCTTCCTTCATGCAAATCGCCTTCCTCCTTCAATCGGGGAGCAATTCTGGGGCGATCTAAGTGTCATAAGTGCACCTAATATCTAACTGATTGTTGTTTCACCTAACAATCAATTAAGCATAGTTGTAAAGGTGCTTCCTTCATGCAAATGGCTATTTTGGGCTGATTTGGTTGATCTAGAGTGAACCAAGGCTCCTCCACCAAATTCTAATGACAAGTGTCACTTTAGTTAAATCCATCGGAGCTACTTGGAGTTAGGGATGCACTACCACCTTGAGTTGGACATGCAGTGACATGTGTTGATTCACATTCAGTTAGACTCGGTCATCTATTGCACTCCGATTCAGTTAGGACTTAGTGTGAGAGTCAATTATGGCTAGATTAGTGGTTAACTAAGTGTGTCTAGTGTTGCTGACATTCAGTTAAGATACACGCATCCATGCAATTCGAATGAACTCCTTGAGTATTTGAATTAGCTTGGAATTCATGCATTCTACATGACACTGTATTGTATTATCCATTCCTTTTACTGATAATACAAAACTTTAACCTCCTATTGCAGTACCGTTGCATCACTTCATGTGTAATTTGTCAATTGAATCACTTGTGAGTTTCTACTTTGTCCCAATATTGTTGTGACATAAATAATATGGTATAAGATCCACGACGAGATGAAGCACTATTCTTCAGAAACATGATTTTTGATGGATATTGCATGTAAAATTGAGCAAAAGCTCAGATTCTAGCACTGCACCAAAAGCAGAAGGTTTACCACTTAATACCCCAAGTTAAGGAATTGTTGATCAAGCTTTCTTGATCAATTATGCTGGGTGTGATGAAAACTTGAAATGTACAGGTTGTTCAACCTTACGGTGACTTTATTGTGTTGATTACATGTTTTTACAGGTTCTTTTGATCCAAATGGAGATCATCGACCACCCACCTGGCTCAAAAATAATTGTCCATTGTGGCTGTTTCCTAGTTATTTTTCTATAGTTTTTTGGGTCCCAAACTTCTAGGGCTGTTTTGGTGCCCTAAATGACATTTTTTAGCGATTCGTGGGCCAAATAGTTTCCATTGGCATGCATTTGGTTCATTAAAAGTTGTAAATCTTAGATAAACCTTTCCAATGAGCTATCGAACACCCAAATCAGAGATCGTATGCAAATGTTATGACCCCAGGAAGTTGACTGTTCAACTTACCATCTTGGGGCCACAAACTTTATGACAGTTCATCTTCTAGGGTTACAGTTTGGACTTTTGGGGTTCTCACCCTCATTCTTATTGTAAATAGGCCCCTTTGTCCTCATTTTTGTATTCAAATTAGCACAGATGAGCATAGCAGTCACATCTCTTCTTAGAGATAGCTACCACCATTCTAGCTATTGTATTACAGTCTGTTCTATTTCTGCCATTTAATAGAATATGTGTTTACTGTATCTATGTTATCTTTTCAAAATGTCTGTGAATATGATTCTGTATATTTTATTTCATTTAGTTCACACATAAATCTAGAACATCTTTGCATTTGCTATAGTAGCTCCATGGCTCATTATCTGGATCTCCTCACCTCTTTCAATTACCATCAATGGAAGGAAGATATGGAGATTCAACTCCATTCAAGAGGGCTCTACCAGGTCACAATGAACATAGAATTAGAGCCTAATGCTGTTGCAGAGAAGATAAAATACTGGAGTAAACTGGATGAGGCCTATGGATTCCTATGTTTGTCTATCTCCAAGGATCTTCTTTTCCACATCTCGGGATTGAAGACTTCGAAGGAGATTTGGGACCATCTCGCTACCTTGTTTGATAAATCTATCAGCTTGAGAACGAGTTGATCTCCTTGAATGCAAGTAGTTTTGAATCTATGAATGAATTTTTCACAAAATTCAAGCATCTAGTGCTCTAGCTAAAGCAGTGCAACGTGGAGAAGGAAGATGACTAGCTCATCTTAGCTATCCTCTCTAAATTGGGTCCAGACTATTCTGTCTTTGTTTCATCATTCCACGTGGGGAAGCTAACAACCCAAAACTGGAAAATTCCTTCTCTTGATCCCTTTATCAAGACCCTTACAAATGAGCATGATAAGCTTGTTCAGATGGGGATCCTCAGATCCTCAAAAGATCAATATTTGTTTGCTTCGAGGCCAAAAGATTTGAAAGGAAAAGGGAAGAAGAAGAATCCAAAGGCTAAAGTAGATTCTTCAAATCCTAAAGAAATGAACTAGCAAGATGAGCCTTCTGACTCTAAGAAACACAAGAACAAAGGACATCAAGGCAAGAAGAAATTCAAGTGTTCTTACTGTGGGAAGGGCTTCCACCATGAGCATGACTGCATGAAGAATAAAATTGATGAGATGAATTCTCTCCTTGAGAGAAACAATATCAATCTCCCTAAGAACCTTCGAAGGAGAGATAATCAAGATCAGGATCCCCATCAAGAAAGAGGTCATGCTCTCATGGAAAGCACCTCGAAGCCCACATCTCTGCTCATAGACTCTCGAGATTCGAATCACATGATGGCAAGCAAATATTATTTTTCCTCCCTAGACACCAGCAAGAGCATCCCCATCCACATGGGAGATGATTCCACCATTATTTCGAAAGGACAAGGTACAATAAATCTTGAACATGGCACTTTTTTCAATGTTCTGTATGTACCATCTCTGGCCTCCAATCTCCTGAGTGTATATCAAATGACTCATACTGGAGTGCCCAAGAGAGTAACCTTTAGCCCCAATGATGTGTAATTCAATGATATTGCATCTGGGAAACTTGTTGCAAAAGGCCTCGCAAACCATCATGCAAAAGCCTATGAGTTTTCCCATTTTCTGGCTGATGCAAAGCCCACCGCTCTTTTGACTCATGGAAATGAGGTCAGTAGAATTGGCATGAGAGATTTGGTCATTTAAATTTTAATTACTTGCAACAACTTCAGAAAAATTCCATGGTTGAAGGCCTCCCGAAAATCAGAACTACCAAAGGAATTTGCAAGGGTTGTGTTGTGGGAAAACACCCTGAGCATAAGTTTGGTCGGGGGAAGGCTTGCCATGCATCAAGTATCTTGGGGCTGCTACATTTTGATATCAGTAGACAAATTCCCATCACATACATGAATGGATCTCGGTATGTACTCACATTCATAGATTATTTTTCTAGATACACCTGGGTGTTTTTCATTAAGAAACAATATGAAGTTTTATAGAAATTCATCAAATTGAAAGCACTGGTTGAGAATGCCTCTAGGAAAAAGATAAAATACCTAAGATCTAATAATTGTGGGGAATATATAAGTATTGAGTTTCTAAAGATATGTTTCGACAGTGGGATCAAGATCCAACATTCCATTCCCTACACCCCTCAGCAAAATGGTGTAGCGAAAAGGAAAAACCACTCTCTAAAGGAGATGACCACATGCATGCTAGAAGAAAAATGATTGGCTACAAATTTGTGGGCTGAGGCCATGAATGTTTCTACACACATTTAGAATAGAGTACCTCTATCCTCTATGAAGGGTAAGACACCTTTCAAATCCTATTTTGGACACAAGCCGAATATGTCAAATTTCAGGGTGTTTGGGTTCACTGTATGTGCCCGGATTTCATTTGACAAGAGGAAATATTTGCAACCACAAAGTGTTGAATGTTTGTTTATTGGATATCCTGAAGAATCTAAAGGATTCAATCTTTTGAATAATATAAAAAAACAAATTTTCATCAAAAGAAGTGTTAAGTTTGATGAGCCTCTCCAAGAGGTAGAGCTAGTTGAAGAAAATTATGCTGATCTTCCTTCCCGTTCTGCTGACAATTTGGGTGATAATAATGGGAGTGATGACTCTAATTTTGAAGAAATGATATCTGCTATTAGTGAGCAATAAATATCAGATTTAGACCCAGATTTTGAAGTGCAAACAAATCTTCCAACTTGGTCCAAGAAGACACTTTCTTCTGTCGGGGAAAACATTGGAAGTCTTGCTGATCCAAGAAGAACTCGGTCTGAATTTCAAAGAGTAGGTATTGCGGTCTCTTGCCATGATTATTTAATGTAAGAGACCTTTTTTTTAATGATTATGTCAGATCCTAACTCTCACTACCATGCTCGAAAATATCCAAGATGTAAAGCTGCCATGGACGAAGAGTTTAATTCTCTTCGGAAAAATGCTACTTGGGAGCTAGTTTCCCTTCCACCCGGGAGGAAATTAGTTCAATGCAAGTGGGTGTTTCAGAAAAAGGTTATTGATTATGGAAAAAACTGAAATTATAAGGCAAGTCTGGTTGAAAAAGTGTTCTCCCAAGTCTAAGGAGTGGACTACCATGAGACCTTTGCACCAATGGCAAAGATGGACTCCATCCTCTTAGTTTTGGCAATTTCTGCATCTAAGCACTGGGAGGTGCATCATATGGATGTTAAGAGTGCCTTTCTACATGGATATATTAATTAGGAGATATAAGTGAAGAATCCTAAGGGATACATTTCATATCCTACTTTGATTTTCAAATTACATAAGTCTTTATATGGGTTGAAACAGGCCCCAAGATCATGGTATGGCAAAATGGATGCCTTTCTACTTTCACAAAAATTCCAAAGGTGTAAGTCTGATCCAAATGTTTATATACAGTAGTATTATGGTCATTTACTTATCATTGTTTTATATGTTGATGATATCTTAATTATTGGTAGCACACTTGCTTCCATTTCATTCATAAAAATTGCTCTCCATGATGCATTTGGGATGAGCGATTTGGGCATGCTGAAACAGTTTTTGGCGCTCGAAATTGCACAAAATTTTGATGGGATAATGGTAACTCAGTATCAATACATTTTAGGCCTGTTAGTGAATTTTAACATGGCTGAATGTAAGTCTGCTCCATTCCATTTCCTCTCAGGATTCAGCCTTGAAGAGGGAAAAAACACTCCTACCATGGATTGCACTATCTACCGCCAACTGATTGGTAGCTTGCTTTACTTGACTCATTCACAGCTTGATATATGTTATGCTGTGAATTCTATATCAATATAAATGTATCAGCCTCATGACCTACATTGGAAGGCATCCAAGAGGATCCTTCAGTATATTCAGGGCACAAGATCCTACAGAATTCACTATGTTGCAGATTCCGGGCTAGAGTTGGTTGGATATACAGATTCAAATTGGGCAGGGGATTCTACTGATTAGAAGCCCACTTCCAGGTATGTGTTTATGTTTGGTGGTGTCCCCATTTTCTGATCCAGCAAAAAGCACGCTGCCATTGCTTTGTCTTCAGCAGAGGCCGAGTACATGGGAGCAGTGAATGCTTGCATCCAAGCTGTTTGGTTGCAAGGCATTCTTTCAGAGTTTGAGATTGGTAGTACTTTGTCCACAGTCATATTTTGTGAAAATCAAAGTACTATTAATATCTCCATAGATCCATTTACCATGCAAAGGACCAAACATATATAGATTCACATGCACTACATCAGGGAGCGCGTGCATAACAGGACTATAGTTCTGCAATACTGCCCTACAGATGAGCTGATTGTAGGTATATTCACCAAGATATTTATAGAGAAAAAGTTCACTTACCTCCATTATATTGGGGGTGAGTTCATCAGGGTGATCAAATGCTTCTTCAGTGTTCAACTTGAGGGAGGGTTTTGTTCCCACTGGGTTTTCCCTCTTTCCTCACTTAGATTTATTTTGAGCATTGTTAGAGTTACATTTTTTTGTATAGGGTGACCTATGGCCATTGTTGCTGGGGCCCTAGCATTTCCTGTATTTTATTTTAATCCTCCTGAGTATATCTTAAGGGGGGGGGGTGTGTTGGAGGAGCTAGTCGGTGAGCCGATTAGTCGAATAGCCGACTAATGGGATATTAGGTCGGCCACATAAGGTTGTGTCGGTTGACCAAACCAATAGGTAGTTATATGTAACTATTTGTAAATCATATATATTAGGCTATTGAGCCAGATGAGAACTTGGTTCAATTCTGTGTATGTATGGACCCTCATGTTATAATATAATCTATTATGCCCTTATCTATGTTCTTGTCTCTTGTGTCTGTTATGTCTATATGATTCCATGTGTATTATTGGTAACCCTCTGTGATCTGTGAGATTACAACATTGAATTTGTTGCTGGTAGTACATATACAAATGTAATGACTATAAGCAGATGATATCATAATAGGAGATTAAGAACTGGTGGGAGCGTAAGAAGCAAATTATTTACAGAACTACGAAAGGAGAAACAAATTAACCATTTCTCAGGCGAAGGATAAATTATTCACTGAAACACATGAGAAGTTTGTAGAATCGGTACCCCAGCTTTTGAAAAAACTTCTGGATGAAAAATCTGAAAGCAACTAAGGATCAAGAGCTACTGGGACGAACACACCTGTTGGAGTGGTTTGAAAAGATAACAGACAAATTCTATGAGGAATAAGCCATAGAAGAAAGAGCTTTGGTTCAAAGCGTTGAGAAAAAGATTTTATACAGACCTTACTGAGCAGTTCCTTTGCTCCTTACTGACCCTGTTGTTCAAATTCCTAATAAAAAAGGGAGTGGGTCATATCATAGAACCTCGTCCGTCACTACACGAACCACCACAAAATTCTAACTGGGCGGAGAAACAGAAAAAGTGGGAAAAATTCATTGTCGAAAGGGAGTGGAAGTACTTCCTAAGCAAATAAACAGAACTATTTGAGCTTTCTAAAGCTTTGGGTAGGCTATGGGGGGGTAGCTGGGCATATGTCGGGGTAAAGTGAAAAGGATTCTAGTCGAATGAAAAAAATACCATCACCAACAATGAAAAGTCAACCTAAAAAGGAATTTGAACGAACAGTGACACACAAGGGTACGGTGGATTTATATAAAGTAGAAAGAGAGAAGAGGCTGAAAAGAAGGGAAGAGAGAAGAGAATGGGATATAGCACTGCAAAGAGGGATGCCTACTAGGGTGACAGACCAGGAAAGAAATATTCCTGAGTCGGGTCATGATCGACAGGAAGAAGGCATGGAGGAAGAAGCATCACCCATGGAAGAATAATTGTGGATAGAACAGCGTGAAGATCTCCAAATAGAAATTCCCCAGGAGATAAGACCTTTGTCTCCAAGAAATCCGAGTACCAGGATACAAGCCATTGTCAAAGAAGACCTAAGAATAAGAGCCGGTGAGTTTGGTATATGGAGCTGACTAGAAGCCGAGGTAAACGATGATAATCATCTAGTGATCCATTGACCAGAGGAAGGAAATTGGGTAACACTTCAGGAGTACCCTTCCAACCAAAGTATCCACTTGATTTAATAGACACAAGAAGGAGCACCCCCCCTACCAAACTCAACTTTGCAAAATACAGAACAGTCGGACCTACAGACAAATCAGTACAGTTGGACATCGGCAGGAGAAGTCAACCCGAACTGACTGCTTGTCGGAGAAGAAACAACAAACAAAATGACCAACGAGAATGAAAGTTCCATCAACAACAAATCTACAAAGCAAGACAAACAAAACATCCCACTACCCCCACCACCGCCACCTCTTGGAGGAGACAGCGACATCGATACTGACATGGGTCACGGATCAACACATATCCCTCTATATGAGGGTGATAAAGATCCTAGATGACATTGGTTCATCTGTGAGTCAATATGGGAGGAAAATCAAGTTAGGGTTGAAGAACGACAGATGGCACAGGTCGCTGGTGCCTTGGGGAAAAGAGCACTAACGTGGTACATGAACTATATAGAGAGAACTCCCCAAGCATCTAAAGTAGAAATTAAAGCACAATTCTTGTCTTTCTTTAAAACTCTAGACGCAAAACATCGGGTAGCCAAAAATTTGAAAACAAAATCTCAGAATCCAGCAGAGTCTATCCGGGAATATGACAAACGATGGAAGGACCTCCGTAGCCAATTAAACTATGTAATTGATGAACAACTATTAATTCAGTGGTTTCTTGCAGGTCTATCACAGAAAATTCGGCGGCACATAAGCTTGGAGACGTTTAAAACGTATGAAGACGTACTTACCAAAGCTCTGCAAGTAGATATGGACGAATATTTCCCATCATATCTCATGGATACTAGACTGGAAGAACAACTAGTAATCATGAAAAAATCATCGAAAGAACTGAACCTCAAGAATCAGTATGTCTGGTACAAAAAATGCTCCACGGCTGGACACACTAAAATAACTGTCGGAAAGACATAAGTCGACAGGACGTTTGATTTGTTTAGACAAAATGCTTCTGCGACATATGCCAAGAACATGGAGAACACACAACGAAAGATTTCCAATATAACATGAAAAATGGCAAAGCATCTTGGTGTGCAATCTATGAAGTAAAATGTCACGCAACGACCGCCTGCCACCTAAATTTAAAGAACCAACAAAACTACCAAGCAGTCTACCAGACGAATACAGTTGCATAGAATAACGATAACAACCAATGAAGCAATGATCAAAACAAGCCAAATAATCAAAGATATTAAAGTCATTGATATGAGCGCTGGTTTGAAAACCGTCATGGAGGATATGGAGGTCGAGGACGATTTTATGGAAATTGCGACAATCGAACACGTCGGCCCATCCAGTGCTTTACATGCTACAAAGAAGGCCATCGATATGCAGACTGTCCATACAAGGATAGAACCGATTAAAATTTTTGTACTAGTTGTGGTGTAGGCGATCACTCATTAGAGGATTTTCCCACCATGCTCGAAAAAATCAATAAAAAGAAAAATGTTAATGTCTTGTTGTGTGTTCAAAAACATGATGTAATCAATACAAAGAACCTGCATATAGTAACCCGACAAGGCACAAACATTGGGAATGTTAATCCACATATAAGTAAAATCAAAGAAAAGAATGATTATCCTAACCCGACTATTAAAAAACTATTATATAACAACACAACGAATATATTTAAAGAATTTGCTAGACATGAAGAAGCTGATGACACTCAACAAAACACAGTTAAAGAATTAATATGATTAGTAGAGGATGATAAAGCGGTATCTTAATTCATTGACTTATTGTATAATATGAAGCATAATAATAATACAGAAAAACAAACCAAAAACATATGTAGTCTAAACCAAAAAGACAAAAGTGATGCCGACCCACTTGTTGACCTAGAACTCGAACGATACCATGTTCAACAAGTTGTACTTGACTTCGGTTCACAGGTAAATATTATGACTCATGACACTTGGAAATAGTTGGGTAGACCTTGACTATATGAATCAGGCATATACCTCAAGTTAGTCGACCAAGGTCTAGTCGAACCCATCAGAGTTTGGAGAAATTTCGATACGACAATAAAAGGAAAATCGACCAAGGTCGACTTTCAAATTATTGACCCTAAGGAAGGATCTAGCTCCTTCCCAACTCTAGTAGGTCTACCTCGGGGAAGAAAATGAAAGCATCAATATCCCTAGACAAAGAAAGGATAAAACTAAAAGGGAATGGATAGAAAATCATAGTACCTATCCATCCTTCCCAAGGGGAACCTTGGATAGAACCTATTAACGAAGAAGTTGACATCAGATCACTATATCAAATATAAAATAATGAAGACTACACAGAACTCAAAATCTATGGCGAGCTTTGTAGTAGGGATTTCTCCTTGCTACAGGGGTAGGAATGGCTCCCTTATGTCTATATGACAGAAGGGTAGGTTCCTGCATGGTTAAATGCTGTAAAAATGGACAGAAACTAAACAAAGGACAGAAAGAAGAGAAATGATGGAGAACCCCTCTGCAAACAAGGGTTAGGGTTTCGCTTCTAAAAACCTGTAAATAAATACTAAGCTACAGTAAACCGAAATACCTGCAAAACAATGTTAGGAAATAAACCTGCAAATGAAATCATGGGTTAGAAATTAAAAGAAATTACTAAGCAAAGAAACAAAACAAGAAAACACAAGTATACCTTCTCTTTGGGTGGAAATGGGCCACCATGCCCTAGCTTGTGGAAGCACCTCTCTTGGATGGGGGAGCTATTCCTCAATGGAGATGGAGGAGAGGGAGTGTGGGTGGCTTAAGAGGCAAAGGTGTCTCAAGGCATCCACGGGTAGCATAACAGTATGCAAGGGAGAAGTGTTTTGAGAGTGACCCCCCACCCTCCTTTTATAGGTTTTTTTAGGGGTTTTAGGGTTTTAAGCCCTTGGTCAGGGCTTTAGCCCCTTTTTTGGGCTCTTAGCCCCTTTCTCCCTAACTTTAGCTCATTTTAGGGTCTTAGCCCCTTTTTGGGGGCTTTAGCTCCTAGAAGAGTATTTTAGGCTCCTTTTTGGGGTTTTTAAGCCCTTTTCTTCATCATTAAGCTATTTTGAGGGTGTGTGGGTCTAATGGAGTGATATGAGGGTCGTGAGATGGTGTCCTTGGGTGGTTCAGGTCATGGAGAGTTGAGTGGGGGATTTTTTGGGTTAACAGATTGTCCCCTGATGTGTGAGGGTAGGAGCTCAACGTATGGCCGACGAACATCATAGGATTTGCTCCGTAGAGGTGGTGCTTCTAGGGTTCGGGCATGGTGGCTTTTGGTTTTTGTATTAATATGGTTCCCATCAATGGGTGAGATACAAATAATGTGTGACATGTATATGGACGATGCGGGCATTCCCATGCTCGTGACAATGTCAAAAGAATAATTTGATCTATGCTCTAAAATACAAGAGCCGATGATATACAACTAATGTTACAATAATGGTTGCCTCCATGTGAGGTTGAATACAATGTTGATCTAGTAGATTGGACCCATGGCATTCTCATGGAATGCTATATCTTCATGACTGACGATCTATTGGATCTGGAATGGTACATAGCTATATGGACTTGGTGATTGAGAGTCAGAGTCTTTGTGGTACAAGTATGTTGCATCAATCATAAAGGTATATCGAAGCACTGTTGGGGCTTCTGATCACTGTCTCCAACACAACCCAGAAATCAAAAGGGACATGAACCTGTTTAGGTCCATCGGGTAGACTCACCCATGTGCTAGAGTCAGGTGACATCTGGGGTCTTTGACCAAATATTGTACGGACCAAACCCTGTACGAATCTGAACGGTGCGATGATGTAGTTGGAGTCGAGCACGTGAGAAACAACCATCTCAAGAGGCACTAAGGACTCCTCTCAAGTGGTCCAAGAAACTCATCAATGAGGTTAATGAAACCAAGATACAGGGACCTCTGGGTCTATCCTCTAGAATATGTGTGTTGGCGTCGATAGAGGGATACCTACCCCTAGTCAAGGCAATGATGTTTCCTTGACCAAGAGCGCAAGGGAGATAACCGAAAGGTGTGAAGCAATCTGCGGACTGACTCACTGAATGGGGAGGGGGGGAGGGAAAGATTTGAATAGGGGCAGGGGGAGTGTGGTAGACTCAAACTTCCTTTGTTTAGAGTATGACGGTAGGGCAGACCAGGCAGCAAATGAAACGGACTCATGGGAATGGGATCATAGCTGTAATACCAGGAATGGCACTGCAGATGGGAAATACTTGGAGGAGGTGGACACTTTGGATATTGATGGGATCCAAGGAAGACATATTGCAGAGTACTCTGAACAAAGGTGACCCAATGTGGGAATGCTGCTACACTATTTGTTGTGGGGTGGTGTCTAGGGACACTGTTGTGGTACGATCTCGTGGATTTTTGGTGAGCCCAAGAAGGTAAATGCTCAATGGTGCTTTCAATTTTAAAGAGTTTGAAAGCACGAATAAGTCTCCAATGGGGGCTCTTTTTTGTTGGTAGTCTCCTGTGCTTGAAAAAGGATAAAAGTATACATAGGAGAGCTCACCCATCCTATAGGGGATGAGAGACTTCTTTACCATTGGTAGTCCAATAAGGTCGGAAAAGGTTAAACCTATACTGATTGCATAGTCATTCAGATAATTTTATGAGCATGAATGAAACCAAGTTTGCTCGACAATCTTTTCTTGTTGAGAAGGCTAGAAAAGAGCTTAACGACAACCTATAGTGAGCTTTTTCGTAAGGTGTGGCCCCTCTGCCCAAGAAAGCATAAAAGTATGCAGAGGGGAACGGTCTTGGCTTGAGTGTGCCAAGGAGGTCCTTTTCAATTGATGGTCTACATAGTCCACAAAAGGAGGTAAATGAGATGATGTAGACGCCCTTTCCTATACTTTAGTGAGCAGGAAAGGAAGCAGCTGCGCTCGACAATATTTTCATTGTTTTAAGGAGTCAGAAAAGAGCTTAAACGAAACTCCAATATGGTCAATCGATTGCGGTGGCACAGGTGGTGCCCCATGTCGGGACGGTGGACAGAGGTCTGAAGGTCATTCGCACAGTATGGACGGAGCAAAAGGCTCTCAAACATACCAATACATGCATGGGATATATTGCGACAGAGGCTCACGAGTCAGTGCGACAGAGGCATGCAAACCGAGGTGGCTCTCGGACAGAGGTCAGGAGATCATGTGTGTGTGTTGCGGTGGACGGAGTTGACTACATGCGATGTGAGTGCAAGTCTAGGGGCACTTATATGCCAAATACATGCAAGAAAAAGAAATTGTTTTGTGGATAGTGGTCTAGAGGTCCACGTAAGGTGCGGTGAATAGAAAAGACAAGTATGTGTCAAAAGACAAAATAAAGGTAAAAAATAGCATTCCTTAACAGGTGGTGGCCCGAAAACTCGCATGAGTAGCGGTCAGGAAGTGTGATACAAGTATAGGTCCATAGACACTTGCATCATCATGTCATGGATCGTAAATCGAGATGACTTGAGGGAAGTGGTCCGAAATTTATTTATTAAACATGAGACGATGGTCTCAGCAGGAAATGGAAATTTGAGCCCAGAGGTGTGAGAGGTGTCTCGAACCGGATCTGGGTGACTTTGGATTAGCAGTTGATGGTGCTGCCCTTGATTTGTGCTGAAAACATTAAAAAACAAGAAAAGAAAATGAAGCGACTCATTGGTTATGTTTAAGCGTAAAAATTATTGAGGTAGAGCCCATTGTGGGGGTTCTCCAAGAGTTGTCCATCAAAGTTAACGAAGAGGTATGCCCCCTTGCCAAGACGAAGGTCATTGGCAAAGCAGGGTGATGGAATCTGGTATTTTATGGGAAGAACCGATTCCATTCTATGGTTTAAAGGGAATGGGGTAAAACCAGAGGTGGTCTTACATATTTCTTCGTCATTGTGTAAGTGGTGCCATGATAGATCAGGTGGATCTTCCACAAGTGATGAGATGGAAGGGCGACTAGTGCAGGGGATCATGTAAATGGTATTGGTTGTGGTTTTTATGGCCTTGCCCCTAGTCTCTATTGGAGGAAGAGGGGCAGGCCTCAAGACGGTAGGAGTCTTTAATGGACCTGGAGGTAGAGTTGGTGGTTCAAGGTACCACACAAGATTTCCTAGTGTGAAATCCTGTAGATTGAGGGTTTCCAAGACATACTTACTCACGATCTTGGATGGTAGGAAAAGGAAAGGGAAAAGGAAAAGGAAAATGATCGTGTTGAGTGGGAATGAACCCCACTTTTTCCCTGGTAATTGAAGTTGAGGCTGTGATTGGGGAAACAACGGAAGAGACAGGTCTGATGGACCATCAATGATGGTGGAGATGAGCAGGTCAGTTGAATTGGACATCATGTAAATGGACATGGTGTCTGAAGAAGGAGGTCGGGGGTGAAATTCTTCGATCAGGGTGATCTCAGACTCAAGGGAATGTTGACGGAGGTCGGCTAAAGCCATTCGAAACTCGGGCAAGTCTTGGCAATGGTGAGAATAATGTCCATACAAGCCGCAGAGGGTGCAAGCATGGTTTGTTCTCAATGCCTTGTTTCTTGGTACTGGAACGCTTAGAAGATCAACCATGGGGAGGTTTTCATTTGTATCCATGGCATCCAAATGAGTGTGGATCATTGGGATCTCAGGGAAATTCTGAGTTGGATGGCCCTGTTACTCGCAGATAGCGCAAGGCAGGATCGGCTGAGGTTCTGCGTTAGTTTTCACATCTTGCCCCTGGCCCTTTTCGGGTGGGGCAGTGCAGGTGTGGGTGCGACGGTTGGCTTGTGTGGAACGGGTGGAGGGTAAGACTCGACCGTGATGGGTTGCACCAGGGTTAAAACAACTTGGGGCATTGCTGGTTGAGCTGGTGGATCAAGATACCACATCGAAATTCCCAATGTAATGTTGGGTAGGATTAAGGTGGCCATGACTGGCTTGCTCATGACACCAGGTGGGGGAAAGAGGAAGGGAATCGTATGGACTGGAGATGAGCCCAGATAACTCCTAGTTGGTTTCATGTGGGGATGCAGTTTTGGTTGTGGTTGCGTGTAATGTTGCTGCTGTGGGTGATGTTGCAGCTGCTGTTGGTGTTGCGGCTATGGATGATGTTGTGGTTGTGGTTGGGGCTGCGGCTGCAGTTGCTGTTTGGGTGTAGCGGTGCTAGATGAGACCATGCACAATTCCGTAGTTTCATTTTGTATCAGTGGTGGTGACACTAATGGGAAAGGAGATGTCATGGTGGTATCGACAAACAAACCAGGGCCCACATTCAACAATGGGGAGGCTAGTGTGTTTTCAACCATAGTGTTGATTGGTGTGCGTGGTTGTCCCTTGCAGCTCAATGGTGGTGATGGTGGGGATAACGTTGGCGGGTGCTGTTAACCCTTGCAGATCATGATAAGTGAGCTAATCAATCATCACAATCTTCCTTTCATGGGGGAACATCATGAGATGGAAGACAGTTGACCAGACAACTCACATGGCATACATATAACTTCTCCCGAGGAGAAGGTTATAGTCCAATTGAGTGTTGACGATCTCTATGTCGATCAACACTGTCTTCCCGGCTAATGTGATGGGAACATGGGGGAGGATTCCTTGGGATTTAGTGGGATGTCCATCATAAGACCGCAGAGTTATGGAGGACGGTTGCAGAATTGGTGATCCAAGTTTCTGCCAAACCAAGGTAGACATAATGCATGTCGATGCACCCTCATCCACTATGCACTGATGTACAACCAAATTCTGGATGGACACCGGGATTTGGAAGGCGATGGTCGATGGCATGCATGGCTCTCTGTTCTCCGTGTTGAAGGTGATCAACTTGGAGTCGGAGGGGTCTACTGCCCCAAGGGCAGCTAGTAAGGCTTTCCGCTGCGTTGGGCACGTTTTAAGTAACTCAAGAGTGGACATGGTGGTTGGTGTTTGGGCCAAATCATCCACAATGCTATTACTGACTGTAGCTCTAGCTGTGGCATTATTGGCAACTCTGCGTATAGGGGGTCGCGGGAACGGGGGTAACTGAAAAGGTAGGTTGACTACTTTGGACGTTGATGCTGCTGATGTGTCAGCGGGTTCGATGGTGGTACCGTACTGATTTCGTCTAGTTTGTAAGTTGACCTCTTCAGAAACATGGCTAGCAGGTGGTGAACACCTGTTTCAGCCGTCGGAGGTGCCCCCAGAGGGTTGGGATTGGCTTGGGGAGGGGGTGCGGTTGCCACCAACCCTTGGACTGGTAGCGGGTTTTGAAGCGCCATGGGGGGAGGTCCTTGTGGTGTTGGGTTGGGTTGGGCTTGATTTGTAGCGTTGGTGGCCTATTGGGCCTCATTTTGAATGGCCTGCTTAGCTCGATCCATAAGGGGACACTCGAATGTGTAGTGCCCATAAACATCATAGAGTGTGCATGGTTGGTTTGTTCACAACGAGGCGTTGCATCTTGGTGGATTTTGTCATGGGGGGTTTTGGGCTGGACGGTTTGCTGCGACATTGTTGGGAGGGTTTGGTTGTTGACCTCCTCCCTGCGGTTGGTTATTGCCTTGGTTAAGGGGCTGGTTATTTCTAGCTTTCCCTTGTTTATTGTTGGGGGTAGGCTGGTTGGGATGGTTTTGCTGTGTGAACACTTGTCCCAATGGAGCGGGTGGAGCCGGGGCGGGGGCTTGAACTGGTTGCACTAGTGGTGCATAATAGATTTGCGGGGGTGGAGGTGCCACAAATGTGGGAATTTTTCCCACATACTGCTGTGTTGGCTAAGACATGGCTTGAGCCTGTTGTGGTGGTGCAGGCTGTGTGTAGGAAGTTGTTGCTCCGGACTGGGACATCATTCTGGCATAGTCGGGAGCTTGGTTTTGGTAAGAAATGCTAGCAGTGTTTCTTGGTTGTGGTGTAACGACAGGTGGTGTCGGTCAGTGTTGTGGATGTTGGGAGATCGATCCTATGATGCCATCCATAGCATGGGTTGCCCTTGGTGCATCACGGTAGGAGGTATTCGGACCGGGGGCATCTGGAATGACGGTGTACAGGTATCTAGACTGAGCATAGATAAGGTCAAACTGTTGAGCTTTTAGTATGGCCTCTTCTTTGGATTGGGGACATTCGGATGCGACGTCCTTTGCTATGGGTGGGAGCAAGGTCTTAAGGAACCAATCCAAGAAGATCCTGTTGTCAAGTTGGATTTTGCATAGACTATGACATCGCCGCCACTCATGGATATGGTCAGTTATATGAGTGGTAGTGCTTTGGAAACATTCTAACAGGATCTCCACCCCTTCGTCATATCTAACAGGGAGTTGGAAATAGTGTAGGAACATAAAAGTTAGGGAGTTGAAGTCTGGGTACTTGGCTTGTGGCAGCTTAATGTACCATTTGGCCGTAGCACCTATAAGGGTGCGTTGGAATAGCCTCAGCCTAATGGAATCATCTACGATGCTATTGGATGAGCACCATTGATGGAATGTCATAATGTGGTTTTGGGGACATTCCCCCGCCTTGCCTTCAAACTTAGGGATGTCTGATGGCAACTTAGTTGGCATTGGAGGCCAAAAAGCTTGATGGCGAATGAGGTCATTTGTTAATTGAGCTAGATCAGGCAAGTTAAGATGAGTTATGAGAGGTAGATTTGACCCCAGGTTGATGTGGGATGGGGCTGTGATGGTGGTGGGGTTTGCAGGTGCATAATGCATCTACACAGCTGGGGGTACTTGCGGTGGCACTATTGCGGATGGGCCAAGGCCCCCAAGTGTTGTGGGGGGAACAATATGAGTGGCGAGGACATTGCCCCCATGTATGACAGTAGGGGCAATGTACGTGGATGGTCCACTACCCCCCAGTGTGGCAGGAGGGGCAGTCTGTGTGGAAGGACCACTGCCCCCATGTGCTACAAGTGGGCCAGCTTGGCTGGTCACTATAGGTGGCGGCAGCTGACTGATGATAGTTTGCATGACTATGCTTGGGCCACTTGCCAGGTTGTGGGTGACAGGTTGTGGTGTGAACATGGGTCCACTTGCTATGGCTATGCCAGAAAATGGATTCGGGTTGGAACCAGCCATGGGGATTGATGGTGTAGTATGGAGGTCTGGTTCAAACTGATATGGGTTTGAATCAGAATCAGAGGCTGTGTGGCCTTCTGATGGAGTGGGAGATCGATGAGAATGGTTTCGAAGGTGTCGGTTGAGTGTTCCGAATGGTGGTGGTTCACCTCTTAGGCGTGAGGAAGAGCATGGAGGATCAATTATGTTAGATTTTATGTATGAAACTGGTGGGAATGATGTTTGGACCCTGGTTTCAGTGGATTCCTATTGGCTGTAGGTGGTCACTCAAAAACCAAGACTGCCAGAAGACACCGCTTGGATTTTTCCTCACAGGCGTTTCTACTCAATCAGAAGGGGTCATTGCCCATTTCACTTGGAAATTCCTCTCAGTGGCCAGCTACTTTGGGGTTCCTGTGGTACTCCTCACAATGAGTTTCTGGGAAGAGCCCAAGTACTTCCCACAGTTTAAGCAGCTAGGGACTTATGTCCTCAAAGACTGCAAATTTGTTTGTACTTAGTGTAAATTGGTAAATTTTAAGGCTCTCTCAGTGTCATGAACTGAGTTGGGTTAATTACTTGGTATGTTGTATTTGTTTGTTCATCTTTCTGGTATTTGGTAGCTGCAAATGGTTTATGAATTCATCATATTGTGATTGTGTATGCAAGCATTGAATAATAAGAAATTGTGAACAAATATAGTTTTCAACCCTGAATGTGGATGGCCTAACTAGATGACTACCTCACACTGATATTCCTCTTCAACCAAGAGAAGGTGCTGGGCTCTCAACAATGGGACTAAGCCCATCTGTAGATCCACAAGTCACCTCCAGGATGCAAGGTTGGTCAACAGGGAGGACGCTTAGCGCCATGAGAAGTCCTCCTTCTCTACCCCCTCTACCTTCCAGGTCATTCGGTTTTAGTGGTTTGGAAGAATATTCAATGAAGGGCCTAGATCTATACGAGCTTGCCCTTCGTCGTATCCCAAAATACCCCAGAGGGTGATGAATAGGTAGAGGAGGAAGGGTAAGCAAGACAGTTAGTTTTAGGTTTATTTTAGTTAGGCTACATTCATTTAATTAAGCCATTAAGATTTACTTGGAATTTACACATTGTTTGTTGATGCAATTACAGGAAATTAAAACAAAAACCGAAATTGACTTACAATGTTGGACAAAGGCGGCTGAGCTGCACTGAAAGTCCCTATAAAACTGAAATTTAAACTCTGTGTGACAGACCACACATTTCTGAACAAATCTGGCGAGGGGGCCGCAAGATTTTTTCAGAAATAGGCGAGGGGGTCGCACAGAATTCATAGACAGTCGTGGTCTGTGTTTCTGAGTGAAGTCACACTTATTGGGGGATTAAGTGCACCCTGGGCATGCCTGTTTGGCCATTAAGTGTGCCCTCATCCCCTGTTCAGGCCCAATAAGAGTGACCTACCCCAGATTTGGGGTTTTTTGTGATCCAGAGTCAGATTCGGCCGACAGTAACCTGTACTATGGCCATAATGACTCGGATTTGCCTAGCAGAGGCTTCGACAGTACTAATAACTGGAAATAAACTAGATCTAAGCTGAATTCAACATGATGTTTTAAAAACTAGGAAAAAAAATTAAAAAACTTGAAATTTAAAACAATTGGATCAGGGATCCTATGGGATTGACCTGGTATGGTCGCCAGTTCTGTAACAGGAATTTCTGCTTGCTTCAGGGGCAGGAATGGCTCCCTTCTGTCTATATGATAGAAGGGTAGGTTCATATGTGGTTAAATGCTGTAAAAATGGACAGAAAATAAACAAAGTACAAAAAGAAGAGAAATGATGGAGAACCCCTCTGCAAACAAGGGTTAGGGTTCCACTTCCAAAAACTTGCAAACAAATACTAAGCTACAGTAAACTGAAATACCTGCAAAACAATGTTAGGAAATAAGCCTGCAAATGAAATCATGTGTTAGAAAGCAAAAGAAATTACTAAGCAAAGAAATAAAACAAGAAAACACAAGTATACCTTCTCTTTGGGTGGAAATGGGCCACCATGCCCTAGCTTGTGGAAGCACCTCTCTTGGATGGGGGAGCTATGGCTCAATGGAGATGGAGGAGAGGGAGTGTGGGTGGCTTGAGAGGCAAAGGTGTCTCAAGGCATCCATGGGAAGCATAACAATATGCAAGGGAGAAGTGTTTTGAGAGTGACCCCCCACCCTCCTTTTATAGTTTTTTTTTGGGGTTTTAGGGTTTTAAGCCCTTGGTCAGGGATTTAGCCCCTTTTTTGGGCTTTTAGCCCCTTTCTCCCTAATTTTAGATCCTTTTAGGGCTTTAGCCTCTTTTTGGGGGCTTTAGCTCCTAGGAGAGTATTTTAGGCTCCTTTTTGGGGTTTTTAAGCCCTTTTCTTCACCCCTAAGCTATTTTGAGGGTGTGTGGGTCTAATGGAGTGATATGAGGGTCATGAGATGGTGTCCTTGTGTGGTGTAGGTCATGGAGAGCTGAGTGGGGGATTCTTTGGGTTAAAAATATTCACTTAGGAAATCAAGATTCAGTAGGATATAATTCAGACATAGAATTATATGATTGGGAAGTCAAAAACTATGAGACCCAAGCAAGAGGTTGCTGGACCATTCAGGAAGTACAAAAGAAACCAGTCCAATAATGTTTTTCAGTCTCCATCATCCTAGAAATATTCGAAAAGAAAAGTAGGGAATATCCTACCTTAAACCCAACAAATGTAAGTATCAGACAGATCCCAAGGTATAAAGAAAGAGAATCCCCAGTTATGCATATAAAACAAGTATCTAAAAACATAGGTGAACATGGCTGACTAGAAAGCTTGGTAGAAACCTTTATAGGACAAGCTGCACGATGGTGGGATACCCATCAATCAAGATTGAAGACATGGAAAACAACTTCGACTTACTTCGTAGAAAGATTTGGAGGAAAGAAGCTAACCAAACACATGCAAATACCTGTGTTCATCCAAGGACAAGACCTAGAGGAACACATAAGAACATGTGAAAGAGAATGGAGAAGACTTTGGTATAAATACGAATGCACATGGCCACACCTGTTTCCCTCGACGCTGGCCGACTTACCAAACAAATGGTATAAAATGGAGGAAGCATGGGGCGAAACATTTTAGTGGCACGAACTTAGAGAGAACTTCATTAAAGAATTCAGTTTTATACCGCAAAACGAAAAGTTAGTTGAAACTGTAAAACAAATAAAAGCATTTATAGAACTGATAGGGAACAACACTCTGATACAAAACTATGATCAACTGACAATACCATGTAATAACATACAACCCAAGATAATACCACAGTCGACAAGACTGCAAATGGAAAATGAAAATCCAGAAGGGAAAAGCTTTTGATGGAAATCATATCACTTAGAAACAACAAAACCAATTTGCACTGTACTTAAAGTCGACACAGCCGACAAAGAAGATACTGACTGAATGACTGCAACAGAATTTCGTGTTACATTCTCACAATTCAAAGAAGGGAGTCGACCGATCAATGAAGCTAAATCACCAGAATGGTTAGATGCCAAAGTTAGAACTAAAGAGTTTGACATATGAAATGATGATTGACCAAAAATGACAAAAAATGGCGATTACTAGAGCAAAGAACAAACAACAGGAATAGTAAACCTACTGAAATAATTCTAGGATGTCTTTGATAGAGACTACAAAGATCTCAAAGGACTAGTCCATGAAATGGATGAGATGAAGATTGACATCAAACTGGATGCCCGACCTGTAAAGAAGAGGCTGTACAAATTAGCACATAAATACAAAGAGACAGTTAAGAAAGAGATCGACAATATGCTTGCAGCAGGAATTATCTACCCTATTGACTAGTCGAAATGGGCAACCCCAATGGTCATGCAACCAAAGAAACATGACCCGACGAAACTAAGGATCTGTGTCGACTTGAGAGAACTAAACAAAGTCACCCTAATAGACCCATTTCCAACACCATATGCAGATGAAATATTAAATGAAGTTGCAGGACATGAATGTTACTTGTTTACATACGGATTCTCAGGGTACAACTAAGTACCAATAGCCAAAGAAGACCAGAAAAAGACGACATTTGTATGTGAATTCTTCTCATTCACCTACATAGTTATGCCTTTTGGTCTCAAAAACGCACTTGCAGTATTTTCGAGAATTGTTGTCAAAACATTTCAAAAATATATCTACAAAACAATGACAGTATATTTTGATGATTGGACGATATACTCTATGTTGAAAGATCACTGCAAATGGTTAAGGCTCATGTTGGAATGATGCCAACAAATCCAGTTGTCTATGAACAAAAGGAAATGCATATTCCTAACTCCTATAGGGATACTATTAGGGCACATTGTATGCAAAGAAGGCATCAAGGTCGACTTTTCAAAGATAAATATTATCCTCGACTTGAAACCACCAGTGAACCCAAAAAAATTCAGGGTACTACTTGGACACACAGGATATTACAGGAAATTTATGAGATACTACTTAGATATTACCTATCCATTGGAAGAACTATTAAGAGAAGATCAGGAGTTTGACTGGACAGATGAATGTAACATATCATTTGAAACATTAAAAAGGAAACTAGTAGAGGCACCTATCCTCAGGTTCCCAAATTGGTCGATAAAATTTCACGTACATATTGACGCATTAGGACTGAGCAATAGGCGCGATCTTAAAACAACCAGGGGATGATGGAATGGACTACCTTATAGTTTATAGCGGTAGAAGACTAAACAAGGTAGAAAGAAACTATTCAACAATAGAGAGAGAAGCATTAGGAATGGTCTTTGAACTACAAAAGTACCGACATTACCTACTATCCAACCCTTTCATCTTCTATACTGACCACCAAGCATTGAAATACCTTGTTAACAAACCTTTACACCATAGGAGGATTTGCTGATGGCTACTACTATTCCAAGAATTTTAATTTGAAGGCGTTGTCAGACCAGTAAAATTAAATGTCGGACCTAACCACTTGTCGAGAATCGACATGGGAGAGGAGTCGATAAGAGTTGAAGATGACCTACCGGATGCACACTTATTTCAAACAGAAGCTATCCTAGAATAATTGGAGGAAATATCTCAATTCCTATAAAATGGTCAAGCACCAGAGGGCATGAGCATGAAAAAGAAACAAATCTTAGCTATGAAGGCTGCACCATACAACCTCATAAATAGATTTTTATATAAAATGGAATTGAATGACATCCTCAGGTGATGCATATTAGAACAGGAAAGAGATAATATCATGTTCGAAGTGCACTATGGACCGACGGGAAGACATTTTAAAGCAGATACAACTGCCAAGAAAATCCAACAGTCGGGGCTATGGTGGCTGACATTATACAAGGATTGCAAAAAGTTTGTTAGCCAGTGCAATCGATGCCAACGACTGGGTCGACCTCTGCCTAGTACAGAAATGCCCTTGATATCAGTAAAACCAAGTTTGACATTTGAAATTTGGTCCATCAACTTCATAAGACCATTCCCAATACCAGCAAAAAGAATAGGTGTAAGATATATAATAACCGTAGTAGAATATGTAACCAAGTGGGAAGAAGTAGAACCTGTCGACACATGTTCCAGTGAAATAGCTACTAAATTTATCTATGAAAACATAATTACTAGATTTGGATGCCCACTAACCTTAATTAGTGACCAAGGATCACACTTTATTAACAAAACCATCAAATCATTAACAGACCAGTTCAAAATTGACCATCGACGTAGTACAACTTATCACCCTCAGTCGAATGGAGCAATAGAGGCATTCAACAAAACATTGAAAAGGGGTTGAACAAAGATCTGCAACACCAACAAGGATGATTGGGACAAAAAATTCCCTGCAGTATTATGGGCTTACAGAACAACATACAAATGTTCGACTGACCAAACGCCGTTCCGACTAGTCTATGGTCAAGAAGCAGTCACCCCACTACATTTTCGATAGCAAATGCTTATAATAGTAGATATCTTACATGTAAATGTCGAAGAAGGCAAGAAGGACTGACTGATGCAACTAATCAAGCGAGAAGAACACCGACTGCTTGCTTTACAGCATCAAGAAATTCAAAAACAACAACAAAAGGCTTGGCATGATCGCAATATCAAAAACAAAAATATGTCGGTAGAGGACCTTTCCTTACTGTACAATAGTCGAGTAAAAGGAAAACCCAAAATGTTACACATAGAATGGATGGGACCTGATGTTGTCGAAGAAATTCATGCCAACGGATCAATCCGACTAAGGACATTACAGGGCATAATATTCAAGAAACTTGTTAATGGTGCCCAAATAAAACGGTACAAAAATTAAGCAAGTTCAAATATATATATATATATAAAGAAAAATAAAAAGAGACATACATATAACGACCATAACTATCAGAAAAAAAACCTATAAAAATGTAAAAATACCCAAACAACAAACAGACCCATCACCCGTAAACCAAAATGACAGGAAAATTTGGAAGATTTACTAAACTTCACTTCGATAACCGACACCAACCCCATTGACACATTGCCATCAACCACTCACATGATCGACATCGACCGACGACCCCGAAGTTCAAATCACGCCTTCATGACTATGGACAGAAGGAGCACCAAAATCAAATCACATTTAATGCAAACTTGATAGACTGTGCTGGACCATCACTTCCGCCATTAATGCATCCATCGATAGAATCGCCACTTGCTCCACCTATAAATACCACACCATAAATAGATCAATTACCATATTTTGAAGAGATAGAGCAACCAAGTATTCAAAAATTTGAGAGCCGAGACCCTGTAAGAAAATCCAACCAAGAGACCGACAAGATGGCCCCAAAGCAAACTAGAGCCGCAGTTGCAAAAACAAAAGAACTACAATATGCCGAAACTCCACTTATGAGAAGATTAAGAAATATAAAAATGCCAAAGTACAGAAATCCTCATCGGCAAAAACCTGGGCAGAAATCAAAGAATGGGCCTATATGGACAAGAAAATGACACCAGAAGGAGAGAAGATAAGCCACAGTACCATCATGCATTACAAGAACACACCGTTCATGGAGAGCTTTGGAGGAATGAAAGAAACAATAGTGAAATTTATCATTAGTCGGTATCACAATAGAAAATTTTACTTCAACAGACCAATAGAAATTTCTGGTGAAGTTATATACAAACTTCCCGATCTCTCAAATCAGGGCGACCTTGTCCCTATTGATATAAAATAAGGATTGGTAGAACGACTTGTTAGCACTAAATTTATTTTTGTTGGAATTGGTCTTATTGCCTTCAAAATTTTAAGTTTTCATGGGTGATTGAGTTGGTTTCCAAAGTTTTCTCATTAAGCTATTTCCAGGTTGGTAAAGAAGAGAAGTTAAAGGAATTTTAGGTAAAAAGAGAAATAATTTTTTCACAAGTGGGGCAAAAAGTTTTATTAACTTTTGAATGAAATTTATAAAATGGGTTTTATAAAGTTATTATTTTATTTATATTCAAACTTATATAGTTTTGGATATTTTTTCCAAAGTAAAAAAGCGGCCTCTTATTCACCAAACCAAGTCTTAATGAAGGTTTAAGCGCTAACCAAGATTTATTACCTTTCTTAAGGTATAATCAAACCACTAGCACATAAAATAATCCAACAGCTAATGTAAAAAGTGAAAACTCATCAACGGTTATTATCAGATCCGGAGGGTAAAGTTGTGAGGTGGTTAAATTGGAAAGGTGGTAGTGGAATTTAAACCACTTTCCACGTGGTAACTTTTGATGAATTTCGCGGAGAAAAGTGGTTTGGGAAAAACAACTCAGTGGAGGCTCCGGAATAGACCATTATGTAAAGGTAAAGTTGACTTGGTTTTTGAAAAATCATTTCATTTGTGTGCTACGTGCGAGAGGAAGGAGACAGTCCTCCATATTTCCAATGTCAACTTTTACATGTTTACAATCACAGGGAAAATGGCAGAGATAAAGAGTCTGATCAAGGAGCTGGAAATTGATTTTAATAGAGCAAGAAAAGGGAAGCCATCACTCAACAATGCAGAAGGAAAGCCTACAAAGAACATCAGCCCAAAAGTGTTACAGAAATATATATAGTGAGAGCATTCGTGAAGGTATTGGTATGTGTTTAAAGTCTTACAAACATAATTTACAGTGGAGAGTGTGCCAAAGCTTGGGATTATTCAAGTGTTTGGAGACACTATTAACAAATATGGCTACCTTTATCAATGAATTCGTGAGATTTTTCTTACAGTAGATGATATTACAAGTATAGATGCTATATGTTCTCTGTTTATGAATTACAGTTAAACAATTCAAGGTTTAGAAGCAACATATCATATTTTTTCTGAAAATGACTGTTTTAGTAATTTTATTCAAAGACCCGTTTCTAGAAAAAAAAGAAGAATTTTCAAAAAATGAAAGAGGTTTTTCATAATGACATTATGATATACAATAACCTCTCTCAGTTTTTACCCAGGTGCTACATATTGGGAGAATCGAAGTCATCTTCGGAGGGAAAATGTTCAGATTTCAAAATGACTGTTCTAGTCATCAAGTTAAAATAATTGTTTACATCAAATGAAGATGAATTTTGGGAAAGTGAGAGAGGATTTTATTCACAACATACCCATCCACAATAAACTCTTTCAGTTTTCACACAGATTCTATGGTTTACCAGAAACAAAGTCAGTTGTACAAGCTAGTTTTCATGTTTTCCAAAGGACTATTTCAGCCATCAAATTCAAAGAGTTGTTTTGGACAAATGGAATTTAATTTTAAAAAAATGATAAAGGTTTTTATTCCTAACATGCCTATAATAAAAAACCTCCATTTTTTACATAGTAATCACAGGTTGGGAGAATTTAAAATATCTTCACAAGTCATTTTTCCAAAAATCTACAATTTGATTATTTGAGTCATCAGTTTCAAAGGTAGATTTCGAGGAGCTTGAGATGATTTTGGAGAAATTAAGACATGGGTTTTGTCATGCACATGTCCAATTATAAAAACCTCTCCCATATTTCCCACAGCTATCACCATTAGAGATATGCAGGAGAAACGTTGTTGTAACTGTTTCTATTTTTAGAGTTCAGTTAGGTTTTGAATTCAAAGTTAGGTAAAGGTTTTTATTATATAAATTAAATTGTAATTGATAGTTAAGGGAGGATTTTTCAAGAGCGGAGAGGCTCTACATTGTAATGGCTTCAAGTTTTCAGTAGATGAATGAAATTTGCAGAGGAGGAATGCAAAACCTTTTTTCATGGTAGAGATTCTTGTGCCATCTTTTTCTTCAGTAAGTAATTTCTTTTTATCCTGTTTCCCACTCCATTTTGTATTTGATTTCATGCTTGAGAATTAGTGTTTATGGGGTATAATTAATCTTGCATGCTCTAGGCCCATTGTTCAAGCATTTTCAAAATATTTTCTTCTAAAGTCTTGCAGAATTTACCCTAGTTAGGTTCTCGGTTTGATGGGATGTCTCCCTTTGTCTACTAATCAACCTGCTAATACCTCAAGACTGATGAAATGGTGCCTACATTTCCTCTGTTCATAAACCTTCAAAACCCTACCTCCTGCAACCTATTTTAGATCTGATTGTTGACTCCATTTCCCAATGGTCTCCTCCATGACTATCTTACCAAGTCTTTTAAAACAAACTTGTCCTATTTGTCCCATCAGAAATCTGACCTTTTGATTGTCTTTGATTGAATATCTTGAGTACAAAAACTTTGTAAATAGTGAGAGATCCCTCTCTGACTGTATTAGGTCAGAAATACATTCTAAAGTGGTTTTTACTGTTACCTTGGGATTTACCTTTCACAACCTGGGTACATTCTGAGTGCTAACACGACTGACTGGAACACCAACAGGGAAGAACTCGAAAGGGATAATGATCATTCAAATACAAGCTCGAACGCCACAAATCGTGTCCAAAATCATAGCAACAGGACTCACTCCTACAGGTCGAGTGAGTTATCTAAAGCTAGACACGCTGGAAGCAGTCGACGTAATAGCATGCACATGGAAAATTTATCGTTGGGCTCAACATGTTGCCGACATGCTTAATATTATATGTGAGAGATGTTAGGAGTCGGTTGGGATTATAAGGTTCACATCTCTGATACTTTGGATAGAAATGTACCACTTGTGCCCAGTCGGGGACACACAGTTCCAAGAACCACACAAGTACCACACGTGGAGGTTCAAACCATTTGCACAGAATGGAACTTTGAAAGAATTGGAAAATGGTAAAGTAATGCTGGAAAACTGGTCCAAAACCTAAAACTTCAGACAACTAGATGGAGGGTGCCTCAGAAAATCCGAAGAAGTCTACTAAAAACAACAAATATTCAACTTGAGCTCGACCACATGACAGTCTGGTACATGCAGGGGGAAAAGGCAACAACAAAACCTCTCGACTATTACCCAATAGTTGAAGAGATTTTTCGAGAGCTAGCTCGACAATCCAATACAAATCTATTAATACCAGCAAAATCTAAAGAAATAAATCAACCAATCAAAGAACCATTGACCAGCCAAGAAAAAGAGGAGGACTACAAACTCCGCTTGCATATCAGTACCTTCATGTCGGATGATATACCGGCAGAGGACACTAGTGGAATTCAACTGAAAATTGTCTCACAACCTATCCAAATGGAAAGCACACCAACTAAACATCAGGTAGCCAGACCAATAGAAAAAAAGTATCATTCTGGCTCACCAACAGGAAGAAGGAGAAGAGCAGATAGAAGAATATATCAAAGCAGATAATCCAGAATATGCTATGACAAAAGAAAACTTAAGGAAAATAGATAAGGAAGTAGCAACCTCAAGGAAAAGGAAGGCAATGCAGGAAAAAGGGAAGGGGAAGTGCCAGCTTCTCCTATCTGAGTCAGAAGATGAAGAAGAACTGTTGGATACCACTATCGACATCATAGAAGACGCAACAACAAACAAAGTTTTGGTCGAAACACAATTCAAACGGTTCGTCGACGCAGGATCAAAGCAAGGGAGACTGAAAAAGGTAAAAACTACAACCATTTCAGTTGATGAGAACATTGTTGATCTAGTTTCTACACCTCTACCCCCATACCCAACCTAGATCACACAAGAAGACACCCCACAGATACCAACCATAATCCTGGTCAACATCTGTAAGAATGTTATGCTGGAGACACTGAAAGAATGGTTCGACCAGGACGATGATTTCCAAGCATACATTGAAAAATTACCTGAACTACTCACCTCTGTTCATAGAATTACCACCAAATTCCCACTAATTGAATCTAGTGCACCATGCCAGATCCTCTCTTAGCAAGTTGGCCAGATACCCCAGAAACCAAGATCTGTGGGAATTATCAAGTCCACATTTTTGAGGAACCTTGACAAGACTTCCCAAATTGCTGCAAGCCACGCCTCATCCATTATCCCTTTATACATCTCACACCCTCCACCATCCAATGAACCAGAAAGAGATGCGGAAGAAGATAACTAGGAAGATATCAAACATGTGATCGACAACCTATTCTCTGATCATCTAGACAATTGACCACTAGAAGTCGAAGACCCACTATCAACTGACAATATCCCCACTACACCAATTACACTAGACCATTCACCATATCCACCACCACTTCCCAATCCATAACTTTTACCAAACCTTGAACCACCTGTTTCAAATTACCCAGATACACACCGAGCCACAAGATCTACCCAAGAAACTCAACCAAAAATTCCACCAACTAATGAAGATCATTAGCCAGAAAACCAACCACAGGGAAATATACCACTTGCAGAATCACAAGAACAATAGCAGATAGAACAACATAGACACAAAAGAAAAAGAAAAGACAAAAAGAAGAAAGAACACCACAAAGAATCAAAGCTGACAGTGATCCACATCAGCCAACTTGGATAGACTAGTGTAGTTGACACAAAGAAACTCAGAGATGGAGAGTTGGGTCAGCTCCTAGAAACTCTTGCCACATAAGCAACGATAAGAAACTAGACTAAACGAGATCAGATTGACAACACTAAGAAAGAGGAAATTGAGTTTCTAACAAAATGTAGGAATTTGATCCAAATAGTAATACCGAGACCTCTAGAGGCTGACGTTGACAAGCCGCTCAAAAAATCATATTAGTTATTTGAAAGTATAGTGTCGACTCTACAATCACATCGAAAAAATACAAAGGAAGATCAAATAGAGGAAACATCTAGACTACTTAGGCAGTAGGATACAACATTCTCGGTGGCTCACAAAGTATTACAAGACCACTTAGAAGAATCTATCATCACAGATGAAGTACTTTGTGACTGTCCTACCTATTATATACAAGTATATTAGCAAACCCATAAGACTCATGAGAAGATTCAAGTGTTAGAAAAGAGATGAGGAATGGAAGAAACAATGAGAAATAAAATACAAGAACAGATTGTATTGGAAACATCCAAACTGTAGAAACTGGAGAGACAAGCACACCAATGGGTACAGTAAGCACTACCGAGCCTTGACAAATTGGATACAATTTTCCCACAGATGAAAATACTACTAGATGCAGTAGAGGAAAAATCTCAATTCATGGGACCATACATGGAAAGAATTGCAGACTTCTCCATCCAAGAAAAGTTGTCGACTCTATCAAGCATCACAACATTGACTATCGACATCCAAAAAGTACTACAGAGTTGGAAAGAATTTCAATATCAACTGGCTATTACAAAAGAAGCAATTGTGGAAATATGTGTGCAGAAACAACCAACCATCTGACTACACAGTCCATGAAGACAAACAATACCAGAAGCAACTGCCTCAGATAGTACATTGTTGAATTACCTCCCCTGTTTCTTCGGGACGAAGAAAGATGTTGTTCCTGGGGGGATTTTGGAGGAGCTAGTCAGTGAGCCGACTAATCGGAGATTAGGTCAGCCACATGAGGTCGTTTCGGTTGACCAAACTGACATGTAGTTATATGTAACTATTTGTAAATCATACATATTAGGCTGTTGAGCTAGATGATAACTCGGTTTAGTTCTGTGTATGTATGGACCCTCATGCTAGAATATAATCTGTTATTCCCTTATCTATGTTCTTGTCTCTTGTGTCTATTATGTCTATATGATTCCATGTGTATTATTGGTAACCCTCTGTGATCTGTGATATTACAACAGGGTGTTGGAGTCATTTACCTAACATACACACTTATTTGGTCAATTTTGGCCAATTTACCCACTATCCTAAGTTTAATTGACTTACTTGGAATCAAATGAGCACACTATGACATCAGCATGAGTAAATCCATGGCTTCCTTCAACCAAGGAGGCCAACTAAGCCTTCTCCTTCAACCAGGGAGGCTAACTGGGTTTCCTCCTTCAATCGGGGAGGCTAACGAGGATTCCTCCTTCAATCGAGGAGCAATTCTGGGGTGATCTGAGTGTCATAAGTGCACCTAATTGCTAACAGATTGTTGTTTCACCTAAAAATTAGTTAAGTTGAGTTGTAAAGGTGCCTCCTTCATGCAAATGGATATTTTGGGATGATTTGGTTGATCTAGAGTGAACTAAGGTGCCTCCACCAACTTCTGATGACAAGTGTCACTTCAGTTAACTCCATTAGAGCTACTTGGAGTTAGGGATGCACTACCACCTTGAGTTGGACATGTAGTGACATGTGTTGAGTCACATTTAGTTAGAATCAGTAATCTATTGCACTCCGATTCAGTTAGGACTTAGTGTGAGAGTCAGTTATGGCTAGATTAGTGGTTAACTATGTGTGTCTAGTGTTGCTGACATGTAGTTAATATACACCCATCCATGCAATTCGAATGACCTCCTTTAGTATTTGAATTAGCTTGGCATTCATGCATTATGCATGACACTGTATTGTATTATTCATTCCTTTTACTGATAATAGAGAACTGCAACCTCCTATTGCAGTACCGTTGCATCACTTCATGTGTAATTGGTCAATTGAATCACTTGTGAGTTTATACTTTGTCCGAAGATTGCTGTGATAGAATTAATAAATTTTGTATAGGAATCTGTTAATTAGACTATATGGTGCAACTTTCATTGCTAGAATTTTTTTCTTTTTAGTGCTCATACCTTTAGGTGCTTGACCATTGTTAACAAAAAAAAAATCCCTCAATGAGCTCTACATGACCTACACCACCCAAAGACATCCATGTCACTACCCTCATTTGAACCCCACACCCTTGCAAAGGCTCAAACATGAAAATGGCTTGAAAACCCCTAAAAAGAGCCAAAATAACTCTCATAGGGGCTAAAACATCCAAAAAGGGGCTAAAATCCCTCAAAGGAGCTTAAATTCCTCAAAGGAGCTAAGAATTGGGCAAAAGGGGCTAAAGTCCTAACCAAGGGCTTAAAACCCTAAAATCTCAAAGAAAAACTATAAATAGAGGGGTGGGGGTCACTCTCAAAACACTCCTTCTCCCCCTATCATTATGATGCCTGTGTGAGTGCCTTGAGACCCTTTTCTCTCAAGCCATTCACCTCTCTCCTCCATAGCTCCAGAAGCCAAAACTCCATTCCATAGAGAGGTGCTTCAAAGCTAGGGCATGGTGGCCTATTTCCACAAATGCTGAAGGTATAACCATGTTTCTTTTGTTGATAGTTTAGTTTTCTAGGTCATGTTTATTTCCAGGTTTATTTGCTCATAGTTTGCTGCAGGTTCTCCTCTGATTGCTTGTAGCCATTTCTTATTTTTCTAACAGTTTCTTGCAAGGTTTCCATGGCTTAGAGCTAACATTTCCTTGTAGGGTTTTTCTTCCACCCACAGGAACCCCACCCTTTTGTCCTATAGATGGAAGGTAGTTGTTCTTTCTTGTAGCTAAGGAGAAATCCCTACAACAGTTTGGTGACCATACTAGGTCGATCCCACAGGATCCCTGGGTTGTTTTTCAAGTTTTCAAGTTTTATTTTTGTTTTGTTAACCTAGTTTAAATTTATGTTAAATCTAGTTTAGATCTCAGTTTTTTGCATTTACAGTTCCAGACGAGCCTCCTTAAGGCCGACCTGAGCCAATTTGACCACAGTACAAGTTATTGTCAGCTGTTCCCTGCTCAGATTTCAAGTTTTTCCACTTCACGGGCCAGATCGCTCTTATCGGGATGAAAGGAGCGACCAAGTCACTCATTTAGCCTTGAAAGGAGCAACTTCCCTCTCAGGAGCCAAATTGCTCATGTTTTCAGTTTCTGAGCGACCCCCTCGCCTATTTTTGGAAACAATTAGAGATCCCCTCGCTACATTTGCCCCAAAACAGGTAGCCTATCTCTCATAATTTGGTTTTTAAGTTGTTGAGACTGTTAGTGTGGCTCAACCACCACTGTCCAACAGCCTGTTTTCTTCTGGATACATTTTTCTGCAGATTAATGATAGATTTGACTGGTTATTAATAGATTTGAATCTGTTTTAGGTAAGTTAGTTTTTAGTTTTTAATCAAACATTGGAAATTAACCCCTTTCCTAGCCCTTTCTCCTCTACCGAGTCATCACCCTCTGGGGTATTATGGGATAAGATGAAGGGTAAAGCTTGTATAGTAATAGGCACTTCACTTGTGATTGTTTTAGACCACTAAAAATGGGTGACTTGGAAGGTAGAGGGGTTGGTAGGCCCAAGGGGACTCATGACGTTCACATCTCACCTGTTGATCGACCTTTCACTCAGAGAGTGACCTGAGGATCATCGGATGGGCTTAGTCCCATTGTGTTGAGAGCCCAACACTCTTTCCTGGTCGAAAAGGAATACAGGTATAAGGTAGTCACCTAGCAAGGCTACAATAGTTCAGGTTCATTAGTTGCAAGTTTCAAGTTTCTGTTAAATAATTCACTGGTTTCATAACAGGTTGCCCATTTTGTAATTCATGTAACAAACCACAAACATCTACGAAGCATTCATATACCATAACTACAGTCATAACAAAAAATAATCTAAAAAATGGACAATCTTTCATACATTGAACATGCACATAACCACACCAAATAAGATAACCAAAATCAGTTCATGACGCTAAGAAATCCATTAAAATCTATCAATTTACATTAATTCAAAATATTGCAGTCTTTGAGGACATAAGTCCCTGATTGCCTTAACCTTGAGAAGTACTTGGGCTCAACCTTGAAACTCATTGTGAGGAGTACCATGGGAACCCCAAAGTAGCTGGTCACTGAGAGGAATTGCCAAGTGAAATGGGAAACGATCCCTACCGATTGACTAGCACTCCCATGAGGAAAAAGCCAAGCACTATCTCCTGGCAGTCTTGGTGGCTGAGTGACCACCTGAAAGCTAATAGGAAGCCACTGAAACTGGGGTCCAGAACGTCATTACTAGATTACACCACTTGATTTACCAATTAGACAAAATTGATCCCCCACACTCTTCTTCACACCTAAGAGGCGATCAAGCATAGTTTGGGTCCTTGAACCAACATCATTGAGACCACTCTCGATGACCCTCTACACCGTTAGAAGGCCACACATCCTCTGACTTAGACTCATAATCATATCAATCTGAGCCATATTTACACACTGCACCATCTAGCCCCATGGCTGGCGCAAACCTGGATCCACTTTCGGGCTTGGTGATTGGTAGTGGATCCATGTCCATACCTCACACCACCACCAACACCCTTGCAGGTGGTCCTAGTACTACCATGCAGACTATTTTAAGTTAGTTACCTCCACCTGCACCCACCTGTCAAACTATCCAACTTGTCATACCTAGGGGAGGTGGCCCTTCCACTCACACTGTCCCACTTACCATACCTGGGGGCAGTGGTGCGTCCACAACTGTGCCGCAAGCACCCCCAGTCATGTAGATACACCATGTTCCTGCGAACCCCACAACCATTGCTGGTCCACCACAAATCAACCTTGGGACAAACCTCCCTTTCATGGTATGCCTCAACTTGCCTGACTTGGCCAGGTTAACCAATGACCCAATCTGTCATCAAACCTTTTGGGCTCCCATGCCAACCAAACTCCCCTCAGACATCCCTAAGTTTGAAGGGAAGGTGGGGGAATGCCCTCAAAACCACATAATGACATTTCATATATGGTGCTCATCAAATGACATCGTAGACGATTCAATTGGACTTAGACTGTTCCAACGCACCCTCACAGGTGCTGCAGCCAAGTGGTACATTGAGCTACCACAAGCCAAGTACCCAAACTTCAACTCCTTGGCCTTTATGTTCCTGCAATATTTCCAACTCCCTGCCAGATGTGATGAAGGGGTGGAAATCTTGCTATCTTTTTGCCAAAACACTGCGACCCACATCAACGACCACATCCACGAGTGGAGGCAACGTCGTAGCTTGTGCAAGATCAAGCTTGATGACGGGCTCTTCCTTGAGTGGTTCTTGAAAACATTACTGCCACCTATAGCCAAGGACGTCACCTCCGAACGTACCCAAATAGAGGAAGAGGCCATCTTGAAGGCCCAACAGTTTGACCTCATTTATGCACAGTTCAGATACCTCTACACCATCATTTCAGATGCTCCCCGTGCAGGAACCTCCTACCGGTATGCGTCAGGGGCATTCCATGCTACAAATGGCATAATAGGATTTGTCTCCCATCAATCACAACATCACCTGGAACCACCTACGATGCCACCACAACCAAGCAATACCCGTAGTGTTTCCTACCCAGACCAAGCTCCTGACTATGCAAGAATGATGTCCCAGTCCGGAGATACAACCTCTTATGCACAACTTGCACCACAACAGCAGACCCATGCACCTACTTGGCCAACACAACAATATGTGGGGCAGATTCCCATGTTTATAACACCCCCAGCCCCCCAAGTATACTATGCACCACCTATGCAAGCTACTTAAACCCCTGCCCTAGCTCTCCCTGCTCCTTTGGGACAAGTGTTTGCACACAAAACCATCCCACCCAACCAGCCCCTAATAACTGACAAGGGCAAGCCAGAAACAATTGAGCAAGGAATCAAGCCAACAACCAACCACAAGGAGGCAGTCAACAACCAAATCCTCCCAACAATGCCGGGGTGAACCTGCCAGCTCAAAACCCTAGCAACCAAAACAACCTAGACACAATGATCTGTTATGTAAAAATAAACTGTGCAAACTATGCAAGGTCTACGGGCACTATACACACAAATGCCCCTTCATGGTTCACGTTAAGAAGGCCATTCATAATGAAGTTTAGTATTCCACCAATACAGAAGCCCCAATTCAACCCAACCTGGAACCACTAGGAACTCCACCCATGGTGCTCTAAAACCCATTACCAGTCCAAGGACAACTGCACCTGCTCCCCAACCCAATCCCACCGCCCCACCTGCACCTCCGATAGCAGAAACAGGTGTTCACCTCTTGCTAGCCTTGACAACCGAAGAGGTTAATTTACAAACCAGACGAAATCAGTATGAAACTAACACCGAACCCTCTAAACCATCAATGACATCCATGTCCAAAGCAACCAATACACCTCTTCATTTACCCCCTTTTCCCCCACGCCCCTCCATAGGGTGGGTTGCTAACAATGTCATGGCTAGAGCTGCTGTAAGCTACATCATAGTGGATGACTTGGTCCAAACACCTACGGCGATGTCCTCTCTTCAGGTACTTAAAACTTTCCCAACACAGTGGAAGGCCTTACTAGCCTCCCTCGGTGCTATAGACCCCTCTTACTTCAAGTTGATCACATTCGACACAGAGAACAGAGAACCGCGGATTCCATCAACCATTGACTTCCAAATCTTGATATCCATTCAGAATTTGGTTGTGCACTAGTGCATCATCGATGAGGGGGCATCCACATGTGTCATGTCAACCTTAGTCTGGCAGAAACTTGGGTCCCCAATTCTGCAACCATCCACTACTACTCTGCAGGATTGTGATGGCCACCCCACTAAAGCCCAAGGTATCCTCCCGCACGTTCCCATCACATTAGCCGAGAAAACAATATTGATTGACATAGAGGTTGTCAATGCTCAGTTGAACTATAACCTTCTCATCGGAAGAATTTATATGTATGCCATGAGAGCCGTAGCATCAACTATTTTTCATCTCATAATGTTCCCTCACGATGGGACTATCGTGACAGTTGACCAATTAACTTATCATGATCCACAAGGGCTAATAGTACCAGCCAACATTATCCCTTCAGTCAACACCATCGTCGATGACATACTCGCCTCCCCATTATTGAATGTGGGCCCTGGGTTGTTTTCCGACACCACCATGATGGTCTCCTTCCACTTAGTGTCACCACCACCGACACCAAATGAGACTATAGATTTATGCATGCTCTCATCTAGCACGACTGCACCTAAACATCAAACACAGCCACAGCCCCAACAACAACCGCAACATCATCAGCAGCCGCAACATTGTGCGCAACTGCAACCATAAACCCATCCCCACATGCAACCATCAATGAGTTATTTGGGCTCCTCCCCAGTCCACACAATTCCCTTCCTATTTCCCCCGCCTAGTGTCATGATTAAGCCAGTAATGGCTACCTTAAACTTACCCAAATTCACATTGGGGATTCCCATGTGATACCTCGATCCATTGGCCCAACCTTCGATGCCCCAGGTCGTCCTAACCCCCGTGCAACCCATTACGGTTGAATCTCATCCTCCAACCATTCCGCAAAAACCAACCACTGCACCCACACCCACACCGCCCCACCCAAAAAGGGTCAGGGGAAAAAACACGAAAGCAACAATTGAACCTTGATAGATCCCACCTTGAGCCATCTGTGAAGAATAGGGCGATGCAACTCAAAATTTCCCTGAGATTCCAATAATCCACACACATTTGAACGCCATGGATACAACAGAAAACATCCCCGTGGTTGAAATCCCAAGCGGGCCAATAGTGAGAAATAAGTCGTTGAGAACAAACCATGCTTGCACCCTTTGTGGATTGTATGTGTTAACACTTAGAATGTACCTAGGTTGCAAAGGTAAATCCCAAAGGTAACAACAAAAACCACTTCAGAAAGAAACTGGCTTTCCTTTCCAGAGAGGGATCTCTCAAATATAAATTTAGCAAGGCTAGATATAAAATCAGCACTTGAAAATCATATAGACAGTTGAAACAATACACATAATCATTGGGCAATGGAGTCAAATATACATAAAGGTATCACAAAGTCACATGCACGAGATTTCATCAAAGGCAAGATAACCACTTAATTACAATCATTCATTGAGTTTAGACAGAAAAGGAGGAAATATGAACAGTCCATCAATATAGAGCATCAGAAGATGAATTCCATATTAACTTTAGTAGAAACATTTATGAAATATCTAAAACAATAGTCAGAGCACAACAAGTATGAATAGCCTTCATTCAGAATACTAGACAAAAATTCACATTGAACTTCAGTTTTACGACCTCTGTACACTTTAGACAAAACATACTCATTTACAGACTCACCATTATCAGGGTAATTATCAGGCAAATTTAGGAATCCACAGATAGCTTTTGCATCAATTCTACACAATATCCTGTACGTGGAACGACTCACAATGAATTTCTCAAAAGATGAGTAATTACTCATGCACCACTCCGTGAATTTCAGGAAGGGTAAGGTTTGTTCAATGGTGAAATAATATAGAAATGAATTGCAGGCATTCAAAATGTTGTTTCCTAGTGAATTATATCGCCACAATCTTTCTTTAATAACCAACACATTTCCCACTGACAGAAATGGGTCATATACGCATCTATCTCTATCAACCAAGAATTCTTCTCTTTCATCCAGGACTCGGGTAAGACCTTCTAACCCTTTCTCTTTCTCCATAATAGAAAAACGACGATATTCTGTGAATAAATCTCGAGTGTTCAAAGCTTACCTGTGACTGTAACTGCATGTACTCGAAGTTGACTGTGAAGGATGGTGGGCGGTCCCTTTCATTCATCCTGGCATGTAAAATAAAGAATTATTTTCCAAAATAAGTCAACTTCAATTTATATAGAATTCCATTCCGGAGGCTCTTTCTAGTGGTTTTTCTTAAACCATTTTTCTCCGTGGAATGTACCACAAGCCGCCACGCGTATTGCGGTTTTTATTCCGCTACCGCTTTTCTACTCCAACCGTCGTGCAACTCTACCCTCTAGATCTAATGATAACCATTGATGAATATTCACTTTATTTTTAAGCCATTGGATTAGCTCGCATGTACACATTCTGCTGGGCCTTTTTGTTTTCAACAATGCGCAAATTTATGGAGCGGACTTCTCATCAACCGTAGATTTTGCCGACCCGATCCCATAACCGTTGATCTTCGCACCTTGTTAATTATCTCCGCATACTCTTATCTCCCATGCATCTCCACAAAGCGGATCTATTCCAAACCGTTGATTTTCAAATCCTTGTCCTATTCCATTGGATTATGAGATAATTTTGTCATTCATGCGCCCTTTTATCATACATTCGCATTGTCATATTTAACCAAAGTTCAAACAACCATCATTTTTCTTCACCATGTTTCCTTCGATACTCTGCAAGTTAGAAGTTGTTAATAGTATGGAAACTATTCTCACGACTGCCAAGACTTGTCCAAGTTTTGAACGACCCTAGCCAACCTTTGACAACATGCCCTTGAATCTGAGATCAATCTGATTGAAGAAGTCCATCCCCCACCTCCTTCTTTAGACACGATGTCCATTTACATGATCTCCAATTCCACAGACCCTCTTATCTCGCCGATCACCGATAGTCCACTAGATCTATCTCACCTTTTATTTTTCAACGATGAGGATATACTTGAAGCCTTAACTACACTGGAATACCCTTGGGACAACATGCACCACCGCTCGTTCTTCCTCTCCGAAGAACTTGTATCGCAGTTCGACCAGTTTTCCATTGAAATAAAGGATTTCATTCATGGGAAAGTCGACTGGTTCAAAAATCCCATCCCAGCACAATATTCCTTCAAAGAAGGGAACATGGCCAACATCTCAACCAATCCTGAGGTTGTTGAGGAAATCATGCTGGGGGAATCCTGCTCCCTGGAAGAAGTTGCTTCCTACAAGGCGCTCTTCCAAGAATTCCACGACATCTTCGACTGGTACTACACTAAAATTCCCAAGATGGATCCATCCATAGTTGAGAACCACATCGCACATGGCTTGATGTGGCCACCGTGTGCCAAAAGAAATGACCCATACATCCCTCCAAAGTTGTCACGGTCAAAGCCGAAGTAGAGAAGATCCGTACAACCAGCTTCATTTACCCCATTGCTTACACCACATGGGTTTCAAATATTGTTCCCGTAAATAAAAAACAGGGTACCATCCGTGTTTGCACAGACTTTCACGATATGAATTGGGTGTGTCCTAAAGACAAATTCCCAACACCCTTCATTGATTAGATCATCGATGCGTGCGCTGGACATGAGTTATTTTACTTCATGGATGGATTTTCCAGATATAACCAAATTCATATCCTTAAAGAAGATCATTACAAGATTGCATTCACAACCCCATGGGGCACATTCACATGTCAAGTAATGACCTTTGGTATAAAGAAAGCTGGATCCACCCTCCAATGTGCCATGCCGTACTGTTTCCATGACCTCATCCACATCATGTTGGTCTATCTTGACAGCCTCATTGCTCGATCACAGAGGCAAACACAACACATGGATGACTTGCGGAAAGCCTTTCTGCAATGTCGCAAGTACAAACTCTGATTGAACCCTTTCAAGTGTGTTTTCTGTGTCCCAAAGGGTCGTCTCCTAGGGTTCATCGTGTCTCACAAAATAATTTCCGCTGACCCTCTCAAAGTCCAAACAACTTTCCCACTAACATCACCCCTTTAAGTGATGTGCAGTATAGCTTGTAACATATTCTTGTCCTTTTTTGTTTTACACATTTTTTAAAGTGTGTCTTATGTATTGTTTCCTTCACTGCTCCAGATGGATCCTACCTCGTGTCAATACATTGGATTTGCTGACGGAGCAAGCAAATGGTCTCCAAACCTCGCCTCTGGTGCATGGGTCATCTACTCCCCGTCGCATGAGTTGATCCATATCAATGAAATATGCATGGACATTGCGACCAACAACCAGGTTGAATATGATGGTGTCAATGGCCTCTTGGCCACCACCCTCCAGTTGGGCATCTGCCATCTTGATGTCTTCTTAGACTCCCAACTGCTTTGTCTCCCAGTTGAAAAACTATTGCCGGGTACATGATCCCTGCCTCTTTAGAAAATTCCTGTGCACTAAACAAATGGTTAGAACATTTGAATCTATCACATTCACACATGTTCCCAGAAACCTCAATAGTGTAGCAGATCAAATGGCTAATGAAATTCTAAATTGACATATTCATCATTGCACATAGGAAACATACAAAAAACAATATCATGCATCATCACATATAAATATGCATACACATGTAAAAATACATCATATAGGAATTTCATTCACATCATCATAAAAAGGCTCACATATAAAACCATAAAAAGTGCATCCACATGCATCAAATATATATAAATCACATGTCCAAATATGTCCAGTACAAAATGAGAAGCTACATATGCTTTCTTAGCTGAATATACATCGCAATACAAAAAATCCTAAGTGCACCAACACACTAGGGGCAGCCCCATTGGCTGCTAGTCCAACCCAGACTCATCCTCATTGGCTGGCTTAGTGTCATCGTCTTCCTTAGAGGACTCATCATCCCCTGTAGGAATATCCCCCCATGCCGCCTGACGAACATAATCGTAGGCCACAACCATCCTCCTCATTAGAGAGGTCCACTTTGGAGGCACACTATGAATGGTGGCAATAAACTCATTGTCTGAGCGCTTCCATCCTATGTCGGATATCCCCTCAGCAAGCCGGTCCAAGTGCAGAAAAATATCGTCCACCTCCCATTTCCACCTACGAGGGTTCCCCGCAGGGACTGCTGCCTCCGCAATCGCAACCACCCACCTCTAATACTCAGGCGGTGGGCGAGGACCAATATCTGCATACGTAAACAAAGACACCATCATTATATGCATATAAACATACAACTATCAACCAGCTAAAATACTCTATGTATAAATATGAACACAAAAACATCACACATACATACCAGCTATTCCCCATGCCTGGCCTGGAGGTCGGGGCATCTCAGGGTCCCCATGATAGTCCATACCTACATACGGGTACTCCTCAATAACCACTGGGAGCTGCTGCCACTTCTTTAGCAGCTCCTCTGTAAAGAAGCAACCCACTCTACCACCTCCCTCTTGCACCATCATCTGGCACCATCTACGCATCCACGACTCTCGCGGACCACTATCCCGCACTGCCTGATGCAGATGCAGAGTAGGTACTTTCTCAAAAAATAAAGAACATAAGAAAGAGCCAAAACAAAATCCTCCCCCAGATTCCCTTTCATGGTTCAGCTGATGCCGAACTGCCAGAAGGTGCATCTGGGACCACCCATAGTAAGTGTCCCTCATGGCAGGCTTTACCATTTGCAGTTGCCCTCCCGATATCTTATGGTTCCCCATGGAACCCAAGACACACAGCACCAGTGTCACCATAGCCCGTGTTGACAGGTCCTCAATATCACACGTTAGGATGTGTGTACGATGCACATACACAATAAGGTAACAGTGCCTATCACATAACTCCTCCAGTGTTTCTCCAAGAGACAGTACTGGCACCAAGTCGCCAACGACTCCCAACATTGGGAGCCCAATAAAAAAATATACGTCCAACAACGTAATCTCAACACGCTGCCCCTGGATCATGAAATCCTACTCCCCAATGTACTAGAAGTTGACCAGAGTCTGTAGCAGTAAATGTAAGCTCTTCATCAGGGGAATCTACATGAACTTCAGCAACCCACAATGGGCCAATACACCACGCACATTCCCATCTCATAACGCCTCCTCCTGAAGGTCTTTGCAGTCTCTTTCATGCCACTTAGTCTCAGGCATCTTGCACAAGCATAACACAACTATCAGCCACAAATTTCAGTGAAAAGGCCACCCAGCGACCAGGTCGCACCTGTCAAGCCAAAAAGAGCAACTAGGTCGCTCAAAATAGCCTCACAAAAGTGACTGAGTCGCACTTTTCAGCCTCACAGGAGCGACCTTAAATCACTCCTTTTTTCCCGACAAGAGTGACCCAGTCGCACTTGTTCATTTAGAATGAGCAAGCTAGTCCCTTGTTTACCCACAAAAAGTGTGACTTGTCCCACAGAAGCCCTAGAAGGCACACAGAGGGCCCCTGGGTGGGAAAATCCAAAAAGTAAACCATTGAAAAAGATAGATTTTGCAAGAGCTCTCATCTGCAAGTCACATATCTTGAAACTGTCGGTCGAAACGGGAGAAATCAGAAAAAGAAGTTTGGGGACCACCTCTCCAACCCAGCAGTGAACAGTGACAATGACACTTCACAAAGTGGTCCCCACCCATTTATAGGTCCCATTTGACGTATTTTCTTCCTTTTCACATAAAAGGGCCATACAGAGTCCGTTTGGGACACCATTCGCACCACCGGTTTTAGAATTTTGTCCTCTATCTTATAATGAGACCATCATCTCATGTTTAAGAAGTAATGTTTAGGGCCACTTCCCAAATGTTACCTCGGTTTACATACCATGTTGTGATATAAGTGTCTTCGGACCTGTACTTGCATCACACCTACCTACTGCAACTCATGTGGGATCCTGGACCATCTCTTGAAAGGCACATAATTTTATTATTTCAGCATATAACTGTCTAATCTGTCCACCGCAACTCACGCGGGTCCCCAGTCCACTTCCTGGAGAACGAATCATTTCTTTCACATACATTTGGCATATAACTATCTCAAGACTTGTACTCACATTAAACATAGTCTAGTCCGTCCACCACAACTCACACAAGACTCTCCTGACCTTTGTTCGAGAGCCACCTTGGTCTGTGGGCCTCTGCTGCACCGAGTCACGTGCCTCTTCTGTGATCTATCCTGTGCATGTATTGGTATGTTCAAGAGCCACCTGCTCCATCCATACTCCACGGATGACCTTTAGACCTCTGTCCATTGTCCCGACATGGGGGCACCATCAGTGCCCCCTCGAATGGTTGACCATACTGGAGTTTCTGTTAAGCTCTTTTCTGACTCCTAAAAGAATGAAAAGATTGTCGAGTGCAACTACTTCCTTTCTCGCTCGTTAAAGTATAAGAAAGGGTGTCTACATCATCTTGTTTATCTCCTTTTATGGACTATGTAGGCTACCATCTGAAAAGGACCACCTTGGCACATTCAAGCCAAGACCATTCCCCTCTGCATCCTTTTATGCTTTCTCGGGTAGAGGGGCCGAAATTTACAAAAAAGCTCACCATGGGTTGTCGTTAAACTCTTTTCCATCCTTCTCATCAAGAAAATATCACCAAGCAAACTTGGTTTTGTTCATGCTCGTAAAAGTATTTGAATGACTATCTAGTCAGTATAGGTTTAACCTTTTCCAACTTGATTGGACTACCAACTGTAAAGAAGTCTCCAATCCCCCAAAGGATGGGCGAGCTTTCCTATGTACACTTTTAACCTTTTTTGGGAACAGGAGACTATCAACGAAAAAGAGACCCCACTAGAGTCTTCTTGATGCTTTCAAACTCTCTAAAATTGAAAGCACCATCGAGCATTCGCTTTCTTGGGCGGGGTAAAAATCCACAAGATCATACCACAACGGTGTCTTTAGACACCACCCCACATATAATAGTTCGACAACATTCTCACTTTGGGTCTCCTTTGTTCAGAGCATTCTGTGATGCATCTTCCTTGGATCCCATCAATACCAAAAGTGTCTACTTCCACCAAGTATTTCCCATCTGTAGTTACATCCCCAGTATTACAGCTATGATCCCTTTCCCATGAGTTAGTTTCATTTGCTTCCTAGCCCGCCCCGCTGTCATGCTCTGAACAAAGGAAGTTTGAGTCCACTATACTCCCTCTTCCCTTTTGTCACGTCCCCATGCATCCGATCGACGAAGAGGACGCGACTACAAGCTTCAAACACCTGGGCTAACAGCCCCATGAACATGTACAGACATAAAATTTGCAGAGACAGAATGCTGAAAGAGAATGCATTGCAGTATAACATGCATAAACTCAATTGTTTATCATACACAGCTATAATTATTTATCTTGCACTGCGGAATCAACATGCATTCACACAAGCATTCATTTTAACATGTTCATCCTTTTCATATCATTGACAGAAAATATGGTTGCAGAAGTGAAAATGGGCAAGATTACTTATCTTATGAAAACTTTGCTCTACAACCAGCTACGTCGCTGCAACGTTCCACCCAACCATAGGCCAGCGTGCTCCTTAATCTCTCAGCAACGCTGCCACCCCCGAGCTGGGCATGATTCTCCAAGGAATAAGGGAACTAGCAGGCTTACACATAGCCAAGGATATAAAAAACACACAGCCAAGCCAACAAGGTTGGGTTTATCAGTCCATTAAGGAGCTGGAGAAGGCAAATTGCTAAGCTGGTGAGCTCATTACAGAGCCAAGAACACCTACACTAGAACTAGCCTGACCTCTAAGACACCCAAACACACCCAACACAAGGAATCAGTCCCTTCTCTGCTACATAGTCCCTCAGGCCCTGCATTCCCTTCCAGTGCTATTCAGGGGTGATGGAGAAGAAGGCCAACCCTCTAGCTCTGTCTGTGTGGTTTCCAGCCACCAGGTTTATCAAGCAAATCTAAGCCAACATCCCTACTCCTCTCACAGTCTGAAGACCAACCATTGCACTCAAGCAATTAATTTAGATGTCACAGCTTAAACAGGAAAAAGACTCCCCAGCGAATTACATAGTCCCAAACACAACATCAAACACAATTCCAACAGGGGGAAAAACACCACAGCTCCAAAACGCATCAGCATACATATGACCAATGACGTGGGGAACAACGACCCATTTTGCACAACCAATGCTGCTAGGAAAAACATACGCAGAGCACAATGGGGACGAATTTACGGTCTCACGACCAGTGTGTTAACAAACACAAGGAAAAACCCACGAATCATCCCGTGAGTAAAGGATACGGCCTCACTATTCACAAATCCGCAGAAGAAAACTACTGCATGGGTAAATCCAACAAAATCCTGTGCGTGAAGACGAAAAACGGGAAAGAATCCCTCTGCGTGAGAATGCACAACAATGGAGGGGACACGAATTGCAAGTGCATGAGCCTTCAGCACAGTCGTGGAGAGAAGAAGATCTGCGGGAGAGGATGAACAACAAAATCGTGAGGTCACGAATTGCAAGTGCGCGAGGGTTTTTCCTCCATAAAGAAGTCAATAGTGGGTGGAGTGTGCGTGAGGGTGAGGACTGACAGTCCTACCACCCCACTCCCAAAGCAATTAACTGCCTCAACCACCAGCAGTAATTCTTTAATGAGAGTGGTTGGAAGAAGACACATGGGTTTTTCTCTCATTGGCCAAAGTTTAACAATTCCCCCCACATCCTTATCCTTGTGAAAATCATGCCCCTTTCTCATTTTAGTTGCCGCAATCGTAGCTGGTCAGGTTCATTTTTAATTATAGATGCATATTTACATGATGACCGTCATAATATATGCCGCATGCCCCGATATACCATCAGTGACAATTCAAATCCAAAACATAACATAACCGATCAATGGTGGGGCCTTGGCCTTTAGCTCCACACCCTGATCATTTACAATTTCTACATCATATACATCTAATGTAACGGGGTCAAAACCAGGGCATTACATTCCCCTCCCCCTTCAATAGCACTGTCCTTAGTGCTTTACAAAATTTGAACAAAATGCTACACTGGCATCGCCTCAGTGTTCCGCAAAATTGAACAAAAATGGATGGGCCAATCGCATGGCATCCTCCAGCTCCCATGTATCCTCTTCAGGTCCATAGTGCTCCCATTGCACCTTTACCTGACCTATGGCTCGGTTTCGGAGCATTGTGACCTTCCTGTCGAGGATGCGCATTGGCTCGATTCGGAACTCTCCCTCGGGTTCCACCTGAATCACATCCCAATTTATCACATGGTTAGGATCATGTACATATCTCTTAAGCAAAGAAACATGAAAAACATTATGAGCCCTAGTGCTAGCAGGCAATGCAAGTCTATATGCAACTGGCCCTATTCTTTCAAGCACTTCAAACGGCCCACAGTATCTCGGTGACAACTTGGCACAACTACCAAGCTTTAAGGAACTCTTCCTTGCCCTCACTCTGAGGTAGACATGATCCCCAACACTGAACTCCCTATTCACCCTATGCTTATCTGCATAGCTTTTCTGTCTGTCCTGTGCTACTTTCAGCTTCTACCTGATCTTTAAAACCTCTTGCTCCATTTCCTTGAGCAATTCTGGTCCAAGCACTATCCTGTTCACTGGATTATCCCAAGTCACTGGTGTCCTACACCTTCTTCCATACAAAGCTTCATACGGACTCATCCCCAAGGATGTTTGCTGTCCATTGTTATAAGCAAACTCCACCAAGTGCAAGTAATCTTCCCACTTGGTTGGTTTGTCCATCACGTACATGCAAAGCATATCTTCAAGCACCTGATTAACTCTCTCGGTCTGCCCATCCGTTTGAGGATGGTATGCAGTGCTGAAGTTTAGCTTTGTACGCAAATCTGCAAACAACCCCTTCCAAAAGTTGGAAGTGAACTTGACATCTCTATCAGATACTATTGCCTTCGGCAACCCATGCAATTTGAATATCTCCTTCATGAAGATCTTTGCAATGTCGCCAGCCTCATATGTAGACTTAACCGGTATAAAATGTGCTGCCTTAGTCAACTTGTCTACCACAACCATGATGGAATCATGTTGTCTCCAAGTCATTGGCAATCCTGTAATAAAATCCATGGAAATAACTTCCCATTTCCATTCTGGAACTGGCAAAGGCTGCAACAAACCTGCCGGGTGTTGATGCTCAACCTTCACCTGTTGACATTTCATACACCTTGAAATGTATTTAGCCATATCCTTCTTCATACCTGGCCAAAAGTACTGCTTTCTGGCTGTAGCAATTGTCTTCTGATATCCTGGGTGACCAGAATATGGAGCTTGATGGATTTCATCCATAACAACTCTCCTCAAATCTGCTACAGTCGGAATATAAATTCTGCCTTTATAAGTGAGAAGTCCATCTTCTTCCAATTTATATCCCTCATACCTCTTCTCAAGACTTGCTGCTGCAACTTGTCTTTGACCTGCTCATACAATTCATCTCCAGCAACATGACTAACAATATGTTGCCTCAAATCTGATTGGAAAATACTAAGAGATGCCACATGCATTTCCTGCATCTTCCTGCTGAGTGCATCAACTACCTTATTCTCCTTTCCCTTTATGTGCTTGATTTCAAAATCGAACTCACATAGAAATTCCAGCCATCTTGCTTGCCTAGCATTCAGAGTAGGCTGATCAAACAAATACTTCAATCCATAGTGATCTGTTCTGAGCTCAAATCTTCTGCCCATCAAGTAATGTCTCCACATCTTGAGAGCATGTACTATGGCTGCAAGCTCTAGATCATGAGTGGTGTAGTTCTTCTCATGCTCCTTGAACTTTCTTGACTCATAACATATCACGTGGTTGTCTTGCATAAGGACTCCTCCAAGCCCTTGTCTGCATGCATTGGTACACACCACAAAATCTTTTTCTGGATCGACAACTTTCAATACCGGTGCACTAGTGAGAAGATTCTTCAATTTCTGGAAGCTTTCTTCACACCTCGAGGTCCATTCGAACTTCATCCCCTTCTTTTGCAAAGAAGTGATTGCATGTGCAACTTTGGAGAATCCCTCAATGAATCTCCTATAGCATCCTGCAAGTCCCATGAAATATCTTACATCTGTCACATTTCTTGGAGTAGGCCAATTCATAATGGCTTCAATCTTTTCAGGGTCCGCAGATATACCCTCCTCTGAGATAATGTGACCCAAGTACTGAATTCTGTCTCTATAGAAGCCACACTTGCTTAGTTTCGCATACAACTGATGCTCCCTGAGCAATTGCAATGTCAACCTCAAATGCTCTTCATGCTCTTCCTCATTCTTAGAATAAACAAGAATGTCATCAAGGAAAACAAGAACAAACGTATCCAAATACCTGCTGAAGACACTATTCATAAGGCACATAAATGTAGCTGGTGCATTTGTGAGACCAAATGGTACCACTACAAACTCATAATGCCCATACCTTGTCCTGAAGGCTGTCTTATGAATGTCTTCATCCTTGATCCTTACCTGATGGTAACCAGACCTCAAGTCAATCTTAGAAAATACCTTTGCTCCTCTCATTTGATCAAAGAGGTCATCGATCCTAGGCAAAGGATATTTATTCTTCACAGTAACCTTGTTCAACTGTTTGTAATCAATACATAACCTGAGTGTACCATCTTTCTTCTTTACAAATAGAACTGGTGCTCCCCAAGGAGACACACTCGGTCGGATAGACTTCTTTTCCAACAACTCTTGCAGTTGCATCTTCAATTCTAGCATCTCCGGTGTACTCATCCTGTAGGGTGCCTTGGACACTGGTGCTGCTCCTGGCACAAGTTCAATTGTGAAATCAATGTCCCGCTTGGGAGGAAGCCCTGGAATCTCATCAGGAAACACATCCCTGAATTCCTGTAACACCCGATAGTGCTCCAACCTGGGAGTTTCATCTCTCGTTTCCTCTGAAATTTGAGCTGCATACAACTGGAAACCCTTCCTACAGAACTTCTTTAACTGCATTGCTGAAACCTGCCCTACTGAAATTATCTTTGGAATACCTTTCACTACTACTAGGTTCCCTTCTTCATTCATGCACTCGAAAGTCTTATTGTAGCAATCAAGCTTCACCCTGTGAGCTTCTAACCAATTTATTCCAATGAGAACATCATAGGAACCAAGCGGTAGCACATTCAGATCTACACAAGTGACCAATCCATTCATGACCAATAGAAATTTCTCTACCACTTCACTGACCTTTCTCTTAGTTCCAATGGCTAGCTGAACTAACCAAGACTTCCTATGCTTTACTTTCTTAAAAGCACAAATATCCACTAGTCTATGAGTAATGTAATTGTGCGTAGAACCAGGGTCAATCAAAATAGAAACAGATTGCTCAACAATCTTACCTGCTACTTCAAGCATAGTTGACTGGTGATCTGCCTGGCGATCCTCCAGTGCTGCATAGATCCTAGGGACTGCCCTTGCTACTTGACCCACTGTTTCTGCTGCTTGAACATTATAAGCTAGCCTTGCATTCTCATTCTCGAGTGGACAATTCCTACGCATGTGGGGTCCTCCACATTTCCAACATTGAAGTGGTCCTCTATTCTGTTGTGGATCCTTAGGCTTTTCTCCTATCACTCCAACTGGTTTACTCGCAGCTTGAGATGGCTGCTTTTGTTGATTCCTGAAGCTAGAAGGTTTGAAACCTTTCTTTCTTTGGTCAAACTTCTCGTTCTTCTTGTCCTTCCATGCCTTATGGAAATCTGGCTTACCTTTGCTTTGCTCATAGCAATACTTAGCTTTTCTTATTGCTTCTTCAAGAGTTCTAGGCTCATAAAACTCAATTCTATCTTTGTAAGACTGAGGTAATCCACTCAGGAAATGCTGGACCTTCAGTTTTTCATCTCTGATGTATCGGACATACCTCAACAGCTCCAAAAACTTATTAGCATACTCTTCCATGGTCTGCTGTCCCAACCTCAAATCATGGAACTCCTTAATCTTGTCATCATAATACCTGTCAGATAGGTATTTCTGCTTGAAATACTTCTTGAACTGTTTCCACTTAAGTCTCCTTTCATTGATCCTCTTTACTTGCTTGAAGTGTTCCCACCAAATGGATGCCCTTCCATTTAGATTGAATATGGCAACTCTTGCCTTCATGTTTCCTGAATAATCATGCACTTGAAAGTACTTCTTTATCCCAAGAAGCCAAGCTTCAGCCTCTTGTCCAGTCTTTACTTCACCATCAAATGTAGGAGGTTTAGCTTTCTTGAATTCATCTCGAGTGCGATCCCTATGGTGTCTCTTTCTTTTTCTTTTATGAGAAGAAGAACTTTAATGCCCACTGGATTCCTCGGAATCAGATGATCCACTAGAAGTCCTTCTCCTTCTCCTAGTACTGCTCTTACTGCCTTCTGGTCTTGCTGTACCTCGCACAGAGTCTATCTTTCTCTGCAATTCTGTCAAACTCTGCAACATAGCAGCATTCAACTGATGCTGCTCTTCCTGGGCTTTAATCAAGCTTCTCATGGTAGTTGCAACATCTGACGATGTCTCTTGGAATATTCTTCCATTAGACTCAATATCATCATTTCTATTACGTACATTTTCTCCCATGGCATCTTCTGCTCGCTGATAAGAATCCCGAGCATCATATCCATCATGGGTTCTCATACTGAACCACCACTTACTTGTCAAACTGCACTACCTGGAATACTTCCCTTGAAAGTGACTATGATTCTGCAAACGTGTTAATAACACAATTGTTAGATGCATACATTGATATAAATCAGAATCACTTACCTTCTCTTGGAACAACCATAAAATAACAATTTTCCCAAACACACAAAATTTTCTTCATCCAAGAACGTCTATCTGAGGGGGACGATGGGGGTCAAGGGGGCTTGCCCCCTTGTGGACTGCAGGGTGGGTTGAGGGCAGCGCCCTCGTTTTTTTTGTTGTTGTAAATTATTGGTTTTCGCGCAATCTGGCGCATAAGATCGCTGCCTCTTTTCTCCTTTTCAGCCCTGAAATTTCACTGAAAAACAGCTGAAAAATCCCTCTGAAAACAGTCGAAATTTGCTGAGAAGTCCCATGGAAAAACTCAGAATTTTCCTTTCCTTCTCATCGGCTGTCGGATGTCTTTTCACATTGGAAGTCCTAGCGCTTTGGCTTCCACAACGGTGGACGCTCAATCACTTTCTCTCCCGATAGATGAACTGATTGACTGATGTCGGAAATCTTTCTAATTGGAAGCTTTATCGCTTTTGCTTCCACAACGACGGCTCGTGAAATGTTTTTCCTTCCGATCGATGAACCAACTTCGAGCCTTAACCTTTTTGACGTGTCGGTGATCGGAGGACTTTCTCACCAGCTGACAAATTACTTTGGCTTCCGCAATGGCGGCACACCAAAGACGAACTCCTTCCGACGACCGCTCTTTTCTTAAAGAAATTTTAACTTCGGACGTCGGCAGACTTCTTACATAAGAAGACAAATGACTTTGGCTTTCGCAACGGTGGCTCGCCAAACGTTAACTTCTTTCGATTGGCACTTACTTAGAACAATTTTAACGTCGGGCGTCGGTGGACTTCTTACATCGAAAGAAAAATGGCTTTGGCTTCCGCAACGGCGGACGCACGAACACTTTCTCTTCCGACGAATGTCAAAACACTTAGAAAATTTCCGTGATTTTCTTTCCCTGTCCGAAGACTTGGCGGTTTGGTCTTCCACAACGGCAGATGGGAAACCACGGACTCTTCCGCAACGGTGGAAGTCTTTCCCCATCGGAATACTTGGCGGTTTGGTCTTCTGCAATGGCGGACGGGAAACTTCATCAATTCGTCTGCAACGGCGGACGTCCACTTCGCCAGTTCTTCTGCAATGGCGGAAGTCAATTCCACTAGTGGTCCGACCACTCAACACTTAGACCGTTTCCTTTTGAATTTTACCAATCGTCCACTAATTCGGATGAGCAAAATGAGATACACCTCTATTAGTTGCTCCTTCTTGGCCCATAGAGGCCCATTGTTGTCAACATTTCTCTGATACCATACTGTCACGTCCCCATGCATCCGACCGGCGAAGAGGATGCGACTACAAGCTTCAAACACCTGGGCTAAGAGCCCCATGAACATGTACAGACATAAAATTTGTAGAGACAGAATGCTGAAAGAGAATGCATTGCAGTATAACATGCATAAACGCAATTGTTTATCATACACAACTATAATTATTTATCTTGCACAGCGGAATCAACATGCATTCACACAAGCATTCATTTTAACATATTCATCTTTTTCATATCATTGACAAAAAATATGGTTGCAGAAGTGAAAATGGGCAAGATTACTTATCTTATGAAAACTTTGCTCCGCAACCAGCTACGTCGCTCTAACGTTCCACCCAACCATAGGCCAGCGTGCTCCTTAATCTCTCAGCAACGCTGCCACCCCTGAGCTGGGCATGATTCTCCAAGGAATAAGGGAACTAGCAGGCTTACACATAGCCAAGGATATACAAAACACACAGCCAACCCAACAAGGTTGGGTTTATCAGGCCATTAAGGAGCTGGAGAAGGAAAATTGCTAAGCTGGTGAGCTCATTACAGAGCCAAGAACACCTACACTAGAGCTAGCCTGTCCTCTAAGACACCCAAACACACCCAACACAAGGAATCAGTCCCTTCTCTTCTACACAGTCCCTCAGGCCCTGCATTCCCTTCCAATGCTATTCAGGGGTGATGGAGAAGAAGGCCAGCCCTCTAGCTCTGTCTGTGTGGTTTCCAGCCACTAGGTTTATCAAGCAAATCTAAGCCAACATCCCTGCTCCTCTCACAGTCCGAATACCAACCATTGCACTCAAGCAATTAATTTAGATGTCACAGCTTAAACAAGAAAAAGACTCCCCAGCGAATTACACAGTCCCAAACATAACAGCAAACACAATTCCAACAAGGGGAAAAACACCACAGCTCCAAAACGTATCAGCATACATATTGCCAATGACGTGGGGAACAACGACCCATTTTGCACAACCAATGCTGCTGGGAAAAACGTACGCAGACCATAATGGGGACGAATTTACAGTCTCACGACCGGTGCGTGAACAAACACAAGGACAAACCCACGAATCAGCCCGTGAGTAAAGGATACGGCCTCACTATTCACAAATCCGTAGAAGAAAACTACTGCGTGGGTAAATCCAGCAAAATCCTGTGCGTGAAATGAAAAACGGGAAAGAATCCCTCTGCGTGAGAATGTACAGCAATGGAGGGGATGTGAATTGCAAGTGCGTGAGCCTTCAGCACAGTCGTGGAGAGAAGAAGATCTGCGGGAGAGGATGAACATCAAAATCGTGAGGTCGCGAATTGCAAGTGCGTGAGGGTTTTTCCTCCATAGTGAAGTCAATAGTGGGTGGAGTGTGTGTGAGGGTGAGGACTGACAGTCCTACAACCCTACTCCCAAAGCAATTAACTGCCTCAACCACCAGCAGTAATTCTTTAATGAGAGTGGTTGGAAGAAGACACATGGGTTTTTCTCTCATTGGCCAAAGTTTAACAATTTCCCCCACGTCCTTATCCTTGTGAAAATCATGCCCCTTTCTCGTTTTAGTTGCCGCGATCGTAGCTGGTCGGGTTCATTTTTAATTATAGATGCATATTTACATGATGACCGTCATAATATATGCCGCATGCCCCGATATACCATCAGTGACAATTCAAATCCAAAACATAACATAACCGATCAATGGTGGGGCCTTGGCCTTTCAAGCTCCACACCTTGATCATTTACAATTTCTACATCATATACATCTAATGTAACGGGGTCAAACCGGGGCATTACACCTTCTTCCCCCCCCCCCCCCATTCAGTGGGTTAGTCTTCAGATTGTCTCACATCTTTCGATTGTCTCCCTCATGCTTCTGGTTAAGGAAACACCATTGCCTTGGCCAGTTGCAGGTCTCCCTTTGTCGACGAAAACACACATATTCTAGAGGATATACCAAGAAGTCCCTGTATCATGGTTTCATTAACCCCATTAATGAGTTCCTTGGACCACTTGAGAGGATTCCTCAATGCCTCTCGGGATGGTTGTGTCTCACGTGCTCGACTACAACTACATAATCGAACCATTGAGATTCGTACAAGGTATTGTCCATATATTATTTTGTCAAAGACCCTGGATGTCACATGACTCTATCGCATTGATGAGTCTATTTGAGAGACCCAAACAGGTTCATGTCCCTTGTGATTTTCGGGTTGCATAGGAGACAATGTTCAGAAACCCAGAGTAGTGCTTCTATATAGATTTATGATTGATATAGCATATTGGTACCATAAAGACTCTGACTCTCTGTCAGTGGGTCCCTACAACCATGTACCATTCCAGATCCAATAGACCATCAATCATGAAGATATAACATTCCATAATAATGCCATGGCTCCAATGTATCAATTCTTCAGATCAATATTGTATTCAGCCTCTTATTGAGGAAACCACTTTGTAACAACAGTTGTACATGATCGGGTCTTGCATTGTAGAACTTAGATCACATTATTCTTTTGACATTGTTACGAGCATGGGGATTCCCGCCTTGTCCATATATATGTCACACATTATTTGTATCTCACCCATTGATGGGAACCATATTAATACAAAAACCAAAAGCCACCATGCCCCAGCCTAGGAAGCACCACCTCTCCCCAGAAAATCCTATGATGTCCGTTGGCCATACGATGAGCTCCTTCCCTCACACATTAGGGGGCAATCTGTTAACCCAAAAAATCCCTCAAGGAGATCTATATGACCTACACCACCCAAATACATCCATGTCACTACCCTCATTTGACTGTCGCACCCTTGCAAAGGCTCAAAAACATGAAAAGAAATTAAAAGCCCCTAAAAAGAGCCAAAATTACTCTCATAGGGGCTAAAACCTCCAAAAAGGGGCTAAAACCCCTCAAATGAGCTTAAAATCCCCAAAGGATCTAAGAATTGGGCGAAAGGGGCTAAAGCCCTAACCAAGGGCTTAAAACCCTAAAATCTCAAAGAAAAACTATAATAGAGGGGTGGGGGTCACTCTCAAAACACTCCTCCCCCTTATTGTTATGCTGCCCGTGTGAGTGCCTTGAGACCCTTTCCTCTCAAGCCATTCACCCCTCTCCTCCATAGCTCCATAAGCCAGAACCCGATTCCATATAGAGGTGCTTCCAAATCTAGGGCATGGTGGCCCATTTCCACAAAGGCTGAAGGTATAACCATGTTTATTTTATTGATAGTTTAGTTTTCTAGCTCATGTTTATTTGCATGTTTCTTTTCTCATAGTTTGCTGCAGGTTCTCCTCTGATTGCTTACAACTATTTCTTATTTTTCTAATAGTTTCTTGCAGGGTTTCCATGGCTTAGAGCTAACATTTCCTTGTAGGGTTTTTCTTCCACCCACAGGAACCCTACCCTTCCGTCCTATAGATGGAAGTTAGTTGTTCCTACTCATAGCTAGGGCAAAAGACCTACTACAACCATTCTCTAAAAATTGAGCTATTTCTTCTAGTTATGCTGGTACAGCTTCTATTCGAAATAGATGTGCATTTGGAAGATCATCTTCAACTCCTATTGGTTCCTCCCCTGTGTCAATTATCGACAAGTTTTCGGGTCTAATATTTATCCTTCCCAATTGGACTACTACTTCAAACTCAAATTCTTGGAATAATAACAACCAACAACATATTCTTCCATGATTTAAGGGTTTATTCACCAAGTATTTTAGCGCTTGGTGATCTGTGTAGAATATGAAAGGATTAACTAATAGGTAATGTCGATATTTCTGGAGTGCAAATACCATTCCTAATGCCCCTCTTTTTGTCGTTGAATAGTTACATTCTGCTTTATTTAGTTTTCTACTGCTATACACAATTGGATAGTCCATCCTATCCTTGTGAGGTTGTGTTAATATTGCACCTATGGCTATGCCTGAAGCATCAATATGTACATGAAATTTGACTGACCAATTTGGAACCTGAGAATGGGTGCTTCGACTAATTTTTTCTTCAACATGTCAAAGGAAGCATCACATTCCTTAGTCCATATGTACTCATCTTCTTTTAATAGTTCTTCTAAGGGGTAGGTCATATTTGAATAGTGACGAATGCCAATTTTCTGTAATAGCTTGTATGTCCTAATAACACTATGACCTGTTTTGGATTCACTGGAGGTTTTAAGTCAAGAATGATTTTTATTTTTGCAAAGTCGATTTTGATGCCTTCCTTGCATACAATATGTCCCAGTAGAATTCCTATGGGGGTCAAGAAGATGTATTTATTTATATTGAGTGAAAGCTAGATTTGTCAGCATCTTTCCAACATTAATCTTATCCACTTGCAATGATATTTTAACATGGGGTATATCATCCAATCATCAAATTATAAAACCATGGATTTATAAATGTATTCTTGAAATTATTTGACTACTATCCTGGAAAATACAGCTGGTGCATTCATTAACCCAAATGGCATAACTCTGTAAGAAAATAAACTGAATTCATAGACAAATGTCATCTTCTTCTAGTCTTCTTTAGCAATCAGGACTTGATTGTATCCTGAAAATCCATCTATAAATGAATAGCACGCATATCCTGCAACTTCATTTAGGATTTCATCTGCAAATGGTGTCGGAAATGGATCTGTTAATGTGACTTTATTCAACTCCCGGAAGTCAACACAGATTCTCAGTTTTGTCAGGTCATGCTTTTTCAGTTGAAAAACCATTGGGATTTCCCTTTCTAACTGTTTGATTTGATAAATGATTGCAGCTGCTAGCATATTTCCATACTCTTTTTTCACTATTTCCTTGTATTCGTGAGCCAGTTTGTAAGGCCTTTTCTTTATCGGTCTTGCATCAGGTTTGATTTCTATTTTCATTTCACCCATCTTTTGTACTAACCCAAGTTAGGTCTTTATAGTCTCAGGAAAAGAAATCTTGAAATTATTTCAATAGATTAACTATTTCTACTGATTGCTCATCATCCCAATAGTCACCTATTCGTGCCATTTTTGGTCGGTCATCATTGGAGATGTTGACTTCTTTAGTTTTGACCTTCGCTTCCATCCATTCTGGCACCTTACTTTCATTGATTTGTTGACTTCCTTCTTTAAATAGTGAAAATGATGTCGAGAAGTTTTCTGCTTTTATCCTATCGGTATCTTCTTTGTCGGTCGATTCAACCTTAAGTATTGTTCTAATTGGTTTTACTGTCTCTGGATGATCAGTTTTCCACTGAAAGTTTTTTCCATATGTATGCCCGTTCTCTAGTAGAAGTCTTGTCGACTGAGGTATTTTACTCAAATGAATATTATTGCATGATGCTTTTGGTCGGTTGTAGTTTTGTGTCGACTTAGGTTGGATAGTCGGTTGTATAATTTTTTTTATTTGATTTGTTTCTTCGACTAGTTCATCGTCTTCTGGTATGAATCTAAAGTCCTTAATGAAATTTCCTTTAAGTTCATTCCATATGAATGTTTTTCCTTGATCTTCTTCCATCTTATACCATTTATTTGGTAAATCGTCAAGTGTGGATGGGAATAGGTGTGGCCATATTAGTTCATCTTTGTACCTATGATTTGTCGGACCTCAACTTTAGTGCATTAAAAGTTTGTTGTAAAAGAATGCGATCAACAGGTTAATTAATGAAACAACATTAACATAAATTAAATGCTCAGAACAGGAATGAAAACCACAACATTGATAGACAGATACAAGGAAGAAAACACAGAAACAGAGTCACCAACAGAAGTTGATAATGGAGTTCACCCCCTCCACTGGGCTACGTCTCTGGGTCTCTCTCCAATGGGTACCGATCCAATTAATCTCTTAAAATGGTACAAATGGTTCTGGACTAATCACAGAAATTGGACATTATAGTAAAGTCTTCAAGACCTCCTCTCTGAAAGTTACAAAACTGGACTTCAACAGTCAAAAGAAGCCAAGTTATAACTGAGAATAGTTGACTTCAAAAGGAACAACAAAATGCTCTCTCCAAGCTTCTCATCACAAAGAAAACGTTGCATTGTGCTCCCAATGAATTGAGTCCCCCCTGAACCATCCCTAGTTCCTCTCCTTTATATCTCATCTTTGCTGTTACAAAGGAGCCAAAACGTAAAAGAAAATGTGACTGTTCACATCCTCCTACCAAATTCCAACAGGTAGTTCATCTCCTTAACTGAACCAAAGAACCACAAGAAAACTTTACCAATGTGTCGGTTCCATTCCCTAAAACGTTGCATCCAAACTGTGTAAAAACCGTTTTGAAAATGTCCCCATGCGAACGCATTGCAGTGTTTGAGTCATAATTTTTAGTTATTTGTGCTTCCGCCGTTGCGGAAGAGTGATACGCAACGGGCTCCGATATTTTACTCCGATGATCTCTGTCTCAATCGGCTGTCGGTTGGTTTTCGAGTCGGACGTGTTGTTACTTTGGTTTCCGCAGTTGTGGATGGCATATGGTAAAGTCTCCTGATTTGACTTTTCAACCTTGCGTCGTGGTTTGTGCCGCTCCGTAAGTCTTGGGCTTCTGCCGTTGCGGCTACCGGAAGCGTTATCCTTTCGATCAAAATTGTGCCCGTCGTTGCGGACCACGATATCCTTTATCTATCCGCCGTTGCGGCTCCCGTTCCGCTATCGCTCTGACTTTCGATCCGTCCTTTAAGTTTCCGCTGTTGTGGAAGGGGAAATGCTTGTGAGCCCTGACATTGTGGAAGGGGAAAGGCTTGTGAGCCCCACCGTTGCGGAAGGGGAAAGGCTTTCGACCTCCGATCCTTATATTTTTTCTTCCGTTTTTTTTTTCAACAACTGTTATGCGATATGGTTATGCCTCGCCGCCAGACTAACTGCGCAATGGACGTTATAACCACCGGATGTTTTGACTGGACCGTGCACAAAACATCGCAGGTGTTACCATTTAACCATTGTACCATTTCTTCTTATTGGATCAGTGTAACTTTTAAAGACGAATGACCCCCTGGATCAACCTAAGTCTTGTCCATTCCATTTCGTATACACTTATGTTATTTTCAGGGTTTTGTCCTTGTGTGAAGATTGGTATTTATGCCTATTTAGTTAGCTTCCTCCCGTCAAATATTTCGATGAAGTATGTCAAAGTTGTTGTCCATGTTTGTAACCTCAATTGATGGGTATCCCACCATCAAGCATCTTAACTTGTAAACGTTTTGACCTGGATTTGTAGTCAGCCATGCTCATCTAAGTTCTAGGAAACTTGTTCGATATGGAAAACTGGTGATTCCCTTTCTTTATACCAAAGGGATTGTTTATTTTCTGTTATAATCGGCGCTAAGCAAGGGTATTCCCTAATTTTCCTTTCAAATATATTTGGAATGATAGACATAGAAAAGAATTGTCGAGTCAGTTTTTTCGATATGGCCTAGATAGTCCATCATCCTCTTGCTTGGGTTTCATAGTTTTCTATCTCCCAATCATATAATTCTGCATCCGAATTATATCCGACTGAATCTTGATTTCCCAGATGCAGTTCTCCATAAATATTTTTCTTAATATAGTCTTCGTTATTCTGGATCTTGTAAAGTTGTCAGACGTAGACCTCTTCCCAGGTTCTCCTTGAGAAGGAAAAATGGGGACAATTACTTTATGTCCATTTCCTCTAAGTTTCATCCATTCTTTGTCCAACGAGATCGACGCCTTCATCTTTCAACCTCATGGTCAGCCTGCCGACATTGGGAAAGAGTTGGATCCTTCGTTAGGGTCTATAATTTCAAAATTGACTTTTGTAGTGATACCCTTTATGGTCATGTTGACATTTCTCCAGACCCCAATAGGTTCGATAAGTCCTTGATCTGGTAATTTTAAGTATATGCCTGATTCGTTAAGTCGAGGTCTTCCCAATTGTTCCCATGTATCTCACATCATAATATTTACTTGGGATCCAAAATAAAGAACAACTTGTCGAACGTGATATCCTTCTATCTCCAAGTCGACAAGTGGATCAACATCACTCTTATGTTTTTGATTTAGGTTCCATATATTCTTAGTTTGTTTATCCACACTCGCTTTGTTTTTAATATTGTATAACAGATCAATAAATTGTGCGATTGATTTATCATTGTGTATTAAGTTAAGTATTTCTTGCGATACATTTTGTCGATTATCATCTGTTATTTCTTGTCTAACAAATTCTTGAAACATATTTGATGCATCATTCTATAATTGTTTTTTCTTTATGGGATTAGGGTAATCATCATTACTTTTGATTTTAGTTATTCTTGGATTATCATTGCTAGTTTTTGTTCCTTGTCTAGTGACTACTTGTAAATTATTTGTACGAGTTATATCACATTTTTTAACACACGACAAGACATTAACATTTTTCTTTTTATTTATTTTGTTGAGTATGGTGGGATAATCTTCTAGCGAGTGATCGCCCACACCACAACTAGTACAAAATTTCAAGTTGGTCTGATCTTTATATGGGTAGTCTACATATCGGTGGCCTTCCTTATAACACGTGAAACACTGAATTGGTATCCATGGTTTGTTGTCCTAATTTCCATTGAGTCAGCCTCGACCAACAAATACTCCATGACGATTGTCATATCGATGCTCATATCTCCGGCCTTCATATTTCTGGTTTCTTTTCTCATTCTGTTCATTATTATTATTGCTTTGTGCAACAATGTTAGTTTGATAAACAACATGATAGTTTTTTTGGTTTTTCAGGTTCAAGTGGCAATCAGCTGTCGCATGACTCTTAACTTCACAAATTGCACACCAGGATGCTTTTCCATTCTTCATGTTGAATGGGTAGTCTTTTGTCACACGGAGCCCATTTTCCTGGAAGATGTCACAGAATCATTTTGTTTGAACAAAGCGGACATCTTGTCGGCTAATTTCTTATCGACAATTATCTTTTATATGACCGGTCATTTAGCAATTTGTGCACCAGATATCTTGTCCCTTGAGGTCCAGTTCTCTTAATGATTTTTTCATTATTTCCAACTGTTCTTCAAGACGATTATCCATAGGATGTGCTGGTAAATCTTCGTCCATCTCAACCCACAATGATTTTGTGAGTGCTTCTTCATATGTTTTGAATGTGTCTAGACTAATATGTCTTCGGATCTTCTGTGAAAGTCCTGTAAGAAACCATTGAATTAATAAATGTTCATCTATATTATAATCAAGTTGGCTCAGTAGGTTCTTCAATCGCTTGTTGTAATCCCAAACAGGTTTTGTGGGTTTCTGAACTGTTGTTTTCATCTTTTTCGCAACCAGATGCTTCGCATATGGTGTTTGGAGGAAGGATAAGAATTGGTGCTTGATATTGGCTTTGGTTGCATTGGGTGTCTATTGGGCCTGGGTAAAGCAAGCACGAAATAAGCACAATAGTCAGTACGCAACACAAGCACAAGTAATGAAATCTGCGCTAGCAAAGGAAACTACATGAATGAGGAAAGTTGCGTAGAAGAAAGAGTAGGTGTAAAATATTTCACTTGCGTGGAGGCAGGAAGCTTCATGGAAGGAATATGCTACAGGGTAAAACAATAGCACAAGTGCAGAATAACGGCCAAAAGCGACAGGGCGATCGTGGGTGCTAAAGTCAGCTTAAGTCGACGGATGCCACACGAGTGGAAGCACACTATAAGTAAGGTCATTAGTGCCTCATGTCAAGTCATGATCACCACAACTGTAGCCAGAGGGGTGGCTGATGGCGTCAGTTAACATACTACTTGTATGCAGTTGAACCTACGTCATCATGTAAAATAACATAAATAGGAGGGATTCAATCAAGAGAGGGTTGGTCATAATTACGTTTAGGTTGTCGTTTCCATAATTGCTTGTAAAGGGGGTTACAGAGGATATATCTCTAAGAGAGCAGAGCGAAGCTGAGATATCTGAGTAGTAGAGTAGTCAAAATTTTGTAGGATACAGACAGAGTTAGTGCAGTAGAAGAGAAGCTTTGCTAGAGCTGTGCAGATGATAGAGAGGTCGATCTAGGTCGTGTGCGGATATGTAGATAGTAGCAGTAGATTAGGATAAATAAGACAAATAGCATGAGAACCAGAAGTCAAAATCAAAAAGACATACCTTAAGATCAGTCTGCATCCCACAGATTTCAAGGTGCTATATCCTTTTCTCATGCCATATGAAGAGAACCTTGGTGTTTTTTCCCAGATGGGTTTCCACATTATCTCTTGTGTTTGAATGGGTGATTGGTTCTATGAATGTTTATGTTTCTGATTGTTTATTCTTATGATGCAAAAACTATTATGATTGAACGAATGCCACACTGTCAATAAGGGCTCAATTGCATGAATAGGTTATTATGCACTGCTTCTGAGTAATAGTTTATGTTTACGGCGCAAGCGTTGTTGCGCGCCTGTAGGCTGCGCCTGTCTGTTAGCTTGATTTTATAGTCTATCATGCTTAAAGTACTAAGGCCGAATATGTGTCATGTTGTTAGTAGTTAGTAAGATATATGCATGGTGGGCACTACTGTTCGGCGGGAATAACTCCATCCTCGCAACTTGGTCGAGCTCCTTGGCCGTGTGCCAAGGGACTATAATCCCTCGACAATCATGGAAACATGGTTCCGATGGTTACCCATCGAAGAGATATCTGGGTGAGACTGCACCTAGCTCGCAGGTGTTGCCAATGGGGCTTGCTTTGTTGGGTCGGTATCTCGGGTATTTTTTGGGTTGATGGGATGCACAAAACCTGGGTCGCGCGAGTTAGGAAAAGTGGCCAACAAATGTTTCAGTTGCTGGGACCTATTGATCAATTTGAGGGAAATGTTGTGGCACCTGACTAAGAGTAAAGTTGAGGAGTGGATGGAATCAAAGACGTTGATATTCATGCAGGAGGAAAGTGGGGTTTCATTGCTGATCCATGGAAACTGGTTGCAGCGATATCTTTATTCGGATATCCATGAAATTTTTTCGCGGAGTTTCCTGTTATATTGCAAGAATGGCTATCGGAGTTAGCAGCCCAGTAGGCTGACTTCTAGAGAAGAGGAGTGACTGACTGGACCAACCAGTTGAAACAAGAAGTAGCATAAGTAAGGAACCCTACTTCCAGAGCTATTGATTTTTGGATTGAAAAAGGTATTTTAGTAAGAAGAAATGTTCCAAGGAAGCTCAGAAGACGAGTTGGACACTGGGGTCTTAAGAAACGAAAGGAGGTTCCAAAGAGGAAAGAGGAGGAAGGTAGCAGGAGGCAGGAGGGATTATAGCTTGCCCAGGGAGGGTGAATATGGATGTGGGTCATACCTAAGCACAAGAGTAGTATGGATTTACCTTCCATGTACTAACATTCTATCCCGGCAAGGTAGTATGGATTTACGTGAACATTTATTCTTACTACCTTCCATATTTCTCCTAAATCTTGCACAACATGTCCCCTTCACGGACTGCGTCACTCAATTCCTGAGTTGTAAAATACCTTTTTCATAAAGGAGCATTTTAATCCAAAGGATTATAGACATAAGGTACCTTCCTCTAGGTCCTTGGAAAAACCATCTCTCTGCCTCGCTATATGAGGTTATCGCTTCAACAACAAACTCTGTAACATATCCTTCTAATATGCTATCAATCCAAAAATCAATATCTCTGGAAATAGGGTTACTTACTTGTGCTACTTCTTGTGTCAACTGGTCGGTCTAGTTAGTCACTCCTCTCCTCTAGAAGTTAGCCTGCTGGGCTGCTAACTCTGATAGCCATTCTTGCAATATAATGGGAAACTTCGTGAAAAAATTTCATGGATATCAAAATACAGATATCGCTACAACCAGTTTCCAGGGCTCAGCCATGAAACTCTGCTTTCCTCCTGCATGAATATCAACGTCTTTGATTCCAACCATTCCTTGACTTCACTCTTATTCAAGTGCCACAACATTTCCCTCGATTTGATCGATAGGTCCCGACAATGGAACCATTTGTTGGCCACTTTTCCTGACTCGCGTGACCCAGGTTCTGTGCAGCTCGTCAACCCAACAAATACTTGAGATACCGGACCGACAGAGAAATCCATTTTGGCAACACTTGTGAGGCATGTGGAGTCTTAGCTGAGATATCTCTTCGATAGGTAACCGCCGAAACCATGTTTCCGTGATTGTTGAGGGATTATAGTCCCTTGGTGCACGACCAAGGAGCTCGACCAAGTTGCAAGGATGGAGTCATTCTTGTCGAACTGTAGCACCCACTGCGCATATATATTACTAACTACTAACAATGCAATGCAGATTCGGCCTTATTACTTTAAGCATGACAGACTATAAAAGTAAGCTAACAGACAAGTGCAGCCTACAGGCGTGCAACAACGTTTGCACTGTAAACATAAACTAACACTAAAAAGCAGTGCATAATAACTTATTCATGAAATTGAGCTCTTATTGACAATGCGACATTCATTAAATCATAATAGGATTTGCATCATAAGCATAAAAAATGGAAACATAAACATTCATAGCACCAATCACCCATTCAAACACAAGAGATAACATGGAAACCCATCTGGGAAAAACCACCAAGGTGCTCTTCATCTGGCATGAGAGAAGGATATAGCACCTTACATTCTGCGAGATGCAGACTGATCTTAAGATATGTCTTTTTGACTCTGAATTCTAGTTCTCATGCTCTCTTTCTTATTTCCTTAACCTATTGCTACTATCTATAGATCCACACATGGCTTGGATCGACCTCTCTATCATATGCACAGATCTAGCAAATCTTCTCTTCTACTGCACTAACTCTGTCTACATCCTACAAACTTCCAACTAGTCTACTAATCAAATATCTCATCTTCGTTCTGCTCTCTTAGAGATCTCTCCTCTGTAACCCCCTTTACAAGAAGCTATGGAAACACAAACCTAAACATAATTACAACCAACCCTCTCTCTATTGAATCCCTCCTATTTATGCTATTTTACATGACCACGCAGGGTCGACTGCATACAGGCAGTCTGTTAACTTTCACCATCATTCGCCCCTCCAGCTGTAGCTGTAGTGATCATGACTTGACATGAGGCACTAACGGCCTTACTTACAGCATGCTTCCACTTGTGTGGCATCCTCCAACTTAAGCCGAATTCAACACCCACAATCTCCCTGTCACTTTTGGCCGTTATTATGCACTTGTGCTACTATTTTACCCTGTAGCATATTCCTTCCGTGAAGCTTCCTTCCTCCACGTAGGTGACATATTTTGCGCCTACTCTTTCTTCTGCGCAGCTTTCCTCATTCGTACAGTTTCCTTTGCTCACGTTGGTTTCCTTGCTTGTGCTTGCGCTGTGCACTGACTCTTGCGCTTATTTCCTGCTTGCTTTCCCCATGCCCAACATGCCCCCAACACTCACATGTGGCTCATCCCGAGCCACTAAGTAGTGGACATAGTAGGTGGCACGATACGTGCAGCCACTTCTTTTGAAATATATATATATATATATATATATTGGCTTTGTTTCCTGCACCGTGGGCCCATTCGATACTTGGAATTTTTTTTTAAATGATGAAGCTTGGAGCTATACAGTTTCTTCTTCGGCCTCATCTGGAGAGTCTATTTCCATATGTTTTTCTTGTGTGTGCTCTAATTCTTCTTGATGTTGTTCTATTTGATCCTCTTCATCTTCTTGTCCATATTCGTCTTCGTTTTCATCGTCTTCTTTATGTTCCTGTTCTTCTTTTTCCTCTTCCTGCACATTCTCGAGTGCATCTTCCGGCGTAGATTGTTCTACGCCTCCAACCTTCAACTGAAATTAGGAAAAAATGGGAGTAAGTTGTTCTATCTTCCAGCAAGCTTCATCTGCCTGCCACTCTAGTTCCTGGACTTTGTCGGTGCTAGGGTGTTCCATCAAAAGATTGTCCAGTGCCTGTGTGAACTCGGTGATTCACTGCTAGACAAGCTGAATTAGCCTTGTCACCCTTTTATCTTTGGCTTGCTTCTCAGCTGTCTCCTTGTTGCACATGCTTTCCCAGTCCCGTAGGGTTCTTGCATTGTCCAAGATCTGCTTGAGCTCAGCACCTTTAGCAATTTTCTCGTTAGTTGGAATCTTTTTAATCTCTGCCTTCACCTCCAGTACATGTAGGTCTGCTTTCCATGCCTATTCGACAAGATGTTCTGCAGTCTCATCATTGATGAGCTATTCCCATGTGGAAGCAATTGCTTCCACAGCCTCTATGCAGATTTTCTCGGATTCCCTAAGCCAACCAACAACTTGGTTTTTCGATTGTTGCCTTTGCTATAGCACTTCAAGGGGCATGCTTAGATATTGGTTGGTTTTCATCTCTTGAACCTGTTTCTTTAGGTCTGTGGCCAGTTTGGATAACCGCCTTAGATGGTGCAAAGGTTCTACCTCATCTTCTTTCTCCTCATTCGACAGTTGCACGATGGCTTCCTTTATCTTATTCCAGTGAAGCCTGCTTCTGGGCTTGGGCTGCGAGGTCTTCCAGTTGGTGCTTGATAACTTGTTTGTGCTCCTTTTCTTTCCTGGTTTCCTTGGCTGCCTGATATGCAACTGCATTTTCTGGATTCTAGCCTCTGTGGTGGCGGCATGTTGAATGGAATATATCTACAACAAAGTCAGCTTAGAGAAATCCAAAATTAATGTGTCCAAGCTATGGACACTTACCTCTTTTTCTGCTTCTTCTTTAGAAAATGTCTGTGCAGGCATTTCTATTCTTAAGGGTAGGAGTAGCACTGGCGTCGCTAGAGTGTCTGTTGGGTCTACACCATAGTTTTCAGCCTGCATGGTCTCACGCACTTCTGTGACGGTCTCTTCCAACCGGTTAACTTTCGTAGTGATGGAAGTTGTCCAGTTGGTTTTCCTACTGATGAGGTTACCCAAAGTTTTCTCGACTACTTTAGCGACTGCCTCACTAAGAAGAGTCAGATCCTCATCTACTATGACAATGACTTGGGATTGATTAGCCTTCTACTTCTTCCTATGTGGGATTCCCAAGGCTTCTTCATCTTCCTCCATAGGCTCTTTTCCCTTCCTCTTCCTGGTTCTTTCGGCACGCACCTCGTCTTCAGTAGGGGGGTCTTCTTCGTCGGCATTGGGTGGGTCTCCCTCTTCTTCTTATTCTTCTTGGGGGTCATTCTGATGCTCCTGGGTACCAGTATTGGTGTGGTATTGTGGTGGGATCTCTTATGGACCCCCCTATGACGCTTGCTACGCTACAAGCACCTCTTTATGCTGGCTAAACCATTCCTTAGGCTAGTCTTTGATTTCCCTTTTGATATCCGCATCTCTGAGGATAAGGAAAGTTGAGAGTGCTTGCTTCTTGGGGTCATTGTGTAGATGCATGATGATGTTGTGCAACCCTGCATGGAAGTGGATGAATGTATACTTGGCCACTGTGACAGGTTTCAGTCGATATTGCTTGCGCACAATCTGCTTAAGCCTTTCTCCTTGGAGAAATAATGCAATCTTGTCATCGGCCTTACGCTTACTTTCCTTGTGGTACCAAAGGTTTTGGAATGACATGTCAAGGAGCTCTACTAGGATATCCATGGGTTGATAATCTGGTGGCAGAGCCCATGTTGCAAATGAGATCAGAATTAAAATCCATGATAAGTGGAACTTTCTTGTGGGATGCTCCTTCTCGTCATGCGTGTCATCCATCAATTCATTTAGGAGGAACTAGGACCAGTTAATGTGCACTCCTTGTGGAAAGTTTTCTTCTAGCTCTACTGTTCCAGCAATGCACTCAATAGGTCTCATCTTGTGAAGGACCTTACTGCACAATATTTTTGCTGCAGCTCTTACAACACTGTCGTCGATGGAGCTAAGGAGAAATCCCTTTCCACCGCGGACAATTTGGTACTTGGTATTCATATCGTTCTTATCTAGCTTTTCCCCGTCCTTGTGCAGGTATGGGGTAGGGTCGAGCCCTTGCCATGGAATACCTGTGATGGCTGAGACTAGGTCCATTGTATATGGCTTGTCCAGTCAGAGGTAGCCTCCATGGAAGCATATCAGTTGCTTCTTGACATACATTCCAACCGGGCTAGAGCGACCGAAATGTGGCATAAGGAGCATGTTTAAGATACCTGAATGCTCCAATCCATGTGCATAATCCATTGCAAAAACAACATCTGCATTCGACAGTTCACCGGGCTCCGCGACCATGAATTGATCTCTGGACAGGTATTGTTTCCTGGTGTCATAGTCCTCAAACTTCAAGTCCTATAGTTTGGGAGTGATGGGATCTTGAGGCCATCTGATGCCTTCTAGAATGGTGGGCTCTTCTAAAAGTTCATGTGTGTCCACTGACACTATTGTGGTGCCTAGATTCCTTAGTGATACATATAGAGGTAGCAAGTTATTTTCTTCATGATTCAACTCCACCTTTGGTGGTGATGGTGGTGGCGGAATCGAGCTAGCTCTGCAGGCCTTAGGTATCTTTACTACGGGGCTAGAGGAAGTGGGGAGGTTTGCACTCGATGGGGCTCTAGCTATAAAAATTAGGGCTCTGACTGGTTTTAATAATGGTCAGGTTGCAGGTACCTCAGTCAGCTGGCCTCCTATCGGTAGAGGACATGGTAGCCTCTGTGGTGGTTTCTATGGTGCCTTCCGCTTATCCCGCGTCTTCTTCATCTTTTTCATGGGCCGACTAGGTCAGGGACATAAGGTACCTCTACTATCGAGCAGGGTAACTATGGTGAAACATTGGAATCTTTGGTGTCACTAGATAGGTTAATAATCATGGGATTCAGCTCTGAGGGGGTGTTCTGGTTTACTCAGCGGGATCTGCTCTCTGGTTTCTTGGCTCAATAAGGCAATGTAACGGTTACAGGGATAGAGATAAATACTTTTAATAGGTGATCGGGTTCTCTCAACTGTGGCTGGCCGCAATGATGGACCATTTGATGGAGCACATTGACTCATCCTTCATCGGCTTTAATCGCACACTTAGGTTCCATCATGTACTTTTTAGGGTAGTTAAGGGTAATACGACGGATGGGACCAAAATCCCCTCCGCCATTCTCCTCGGACTTTCTAAATCAATGCTACTAAGCTGTCACTAGCGCTGAATATTTTTAGAATTCTCATGCATTTAACAGTCTGTCAGTGTCTGCTAGTTGTCTGCCACTCCTCGCCAGTTGTCTCTTAGCTGGTTCATTGGCGGTTTTACAGCACACCATTTTTCAGCCCAACTTCCTTTTCTTGTTCTAGGTTGTGCTGGAGATACTTCTCGCATTTATTTCCTCCCTTGTTTTTTTTTTTTTTTTTTTGCGTGCCCCAGGCTTATGGGACCATGTCACATTCATCACAGTATGGTTTTAAAAGGCTGCCATTTATCATATCCACAACCGGTGTTCCATCCAGCTTATGTAGTGTTACTGCGCCTGCTTCAATAATGTGTGCAACCACGTATGGGCCTAGCCAGTGTGTTTTGAGCTTACCTGGGTTCTTAACAAAATTACTGTCATACATCATAACAAGTCCACCAACCTTGAACTCCTTTGTTCTGATGTGGCGGTCATGCCATGATTTCTGCCACTATTTTTCTACGTTTTGATGGAAGCCCACAATGAAGCATTATTCCTCCAATTGAATCAACTGTGCAAGTGTTTCCTCTATGACATTGGTATCTGTCATCTCTGTTAGTGCATCAATTCACATGCTCAACACAATGTACTCCATGGGCACAAATGCTTCTTTTCCATAGACTAAATGTAAATGAGTGTATTCAATTAGTTGTTTGCATGTTGTTATGTAAGCCCATAATACTGCTGAGACTTTTTGGTCCCAGTCATCTCTGCGCACATTACAGACCTTAGTCAAAGCATTCTCCATATCTTATTGAAGGCGTCAATAGTTCCAATTGCTTGAGGATGGTAGGGTGTTGTCTTCTTGTGCTTGATTTGGAATTCTGTAGTTAGTTCAACAATTAGCTTATTTAAAAAATGTGTATCTTGGTCGCTGATAAGGATCTTTAGGAAACCAAACCTTGTGACTACATTTTCAAAAAGAAACTTCGCCACTGTTGTGGCAGTGCAATCTTTCACAGGTGCCGCCTCTGCCCATTTTGTCAAGTAATCTATAGTAGTTATAATACAACATGCACCAGTCTGTTTCCCTGGCGGACTAATAGGGCCAACAAAATCCACTTTCCATTTATCAAAGGCATGCAGTGTGATTTGTGGTGCAAGTGGCATTTCATCACATCATGATGGTTTCCCTATTCTTTGACATTTATCATAATCGCGATAGTATTTCCTTGTATCCATATGTACAGTTGGCCACCAGTGTCCAACTTACAAAATCATGTGCACCGTTGCCTTCTCGGCATAGTGTCCTCTTGAAACACCCGCATGTGCTTCAGCCATTACCCATTGTTTTTCATGGTCAAAGATGCATATGCACAGTATTTCATATGGTCCCAACTTATATAGTTGTCTCACGATTAGCATGTATTCTGCGGCCTTGACAACTAGTTGTTTCTTTTGCCATGTCGAATACCCCTCAGGTGCGTAACCTGTATTCAATAAGTGTATAATATCATCAAATTCTTTATCGACAACATCAATAGAAAATAGCTACGCATCAAGTATATTATCCTCTAGGTTGGTGGGTTCCTCCCCACTTTCAATGTGCGACAAGTGGTCTGGCCAAACATTCAGTCGGCTTGGATTCACAATGAATTCAAAGTCAAATTCTTGAAATAAGAGGAGCCACCGGTAGATCTCCCCCCCCAACACTAGATTATTGACTAGGTACTTCAGCATAGAATGATCAGTGAACATTTTGAAGTGTCTACCCAATAGGTAATGTCTAAAATTCTGTAGTGCATAGACCATTGCAATTCCTTCTCTTTCAGTTGTGGTGTAGTTGTTCTCTGTTGTTGCCAATTTCCTACTTTTAAATGCAATTGGGTGGTCAATTGCGCCCTCTCCTGGTTGTGATAATACTATACCAAGCGCAATTGATGATGCATCGACATGTACATGGAACTCCTTCATCCAGTCTGGGAATATCAATATCGGTGCTGTGGGAATTTTTTTTCAGCTTATCTAGACTTTCTTGACAGTCTTCGTTCCATTCGAACTTGGAATCCTTCTTGAGCAGCTTCTCCATTGGGGAAGTTAGTTCCGCGTACCCTCTTATGAATTTTTGATAATATCTAGTATGTCCCAGTGTGGATCTAAGTTGCGTAACCGATGTGGGTGGAGGGAGGTCCAAAATAATTGCCACCTTCACTGGGTCAACCAGAATCCCGTTGCGGCATACTACATGGCCCAACAGTACGCCAAATGGTGCGCAAAATATACATTTTCTTAAATTGAGTGCAATTTGATACTGGCAATACATTTCTGGCATCATGCGCAGATTCTCAATATCGTCTCTTACCAGACCAAAGACCGTCCAGTCATCAAAATATACTTCAAGAAAATTATGAATTAAATCTTTAAAAGTAGAGACTACTATTCTAGAAAAAATAGCAGGGGTGTTTTTAAGGCCAAAGGGCATTACCGTGTATTGGTAGCATCCCCATTATGTTACAAAGGTTGTTTTGTGGCGATCCTCTTACGCAATTTTGAATTGATGGTAGCCTGAGAATTCGTCTGTGAATGAGTACATTTCTTGTTCATCGATGCTTTCCAACACTTCATCTGTAAATGGTGTTGGGAATGGATCATGTAAGCATGCATCGTTTAGCTTCCTAAGGTCAACATAAATCTCGACCTCACTTGTCGCCTTCTTATCCTGAATCACTATAGGGCTTATCCACTCCGACTCTTCAACATGTCAAATGATTCCAGCTTCCAGCATGTGGTCCAGTTCTGCTTTTACTTTTTCTTTATAGCGCGGATTTAGTTTGTACAGGCGTTGTTTTACTGGTCTTGCGTCGAGTTTGAGCAGAATTTTCATTTCACCCAAATATCCTACTATCCCCTTCATTTCCCTGAAGTTCGTCAAGAATAGGTCTTGGAACTCATGTAATAGATTAGTGATTTTGGCTACTATCTCTTCGTCCCAATAGTCTCCTTTTTTAGCAAATTTCGGATTGTCCTCCGACCCAATGTTAACTTTCTTAATCTTTAGCGGCTTGATGAACTGCTCACTAGAAATGCCACTTCCTTCTATTGCACATGATCCTTCTGACTCTGGAATATTAATGTTAGTCAGATCATCCTTTGGGTATCCATAGAGGTTATAGCACGTCATCCAGTGCTGAACTGTCTCACAACACGGTTTGGAATGCGCAATTCAAGGTTGAGAATATGCAACTTCCAGTGTGATCTCAACAAATATCTTCTCCTTAATGGTATTTAGTGCAATATCAACTGTTGGTTTGTCATCTATGAATTGGAATGTGTATGTGAAATTCTGTGCAACCTCTTACCATTCCCTTGTTTCTTGGCACAACTCCATGGATGCGTACCAGCCTCTAGGTGCCATTTTAAGAGTATGAATGATGTGGTGGACCCAATCCTGACGTGGGTAGTTTGAGAATGCTGTGGAACACTGTTCCAAGTGTTCAATAGGATCTGATAACCCTGTATACCTTTGCATCACAGTTGTGACCTCATCTTCAAACCTTACTTCCAGTAGCCATCTGCACTACGACCATTCAATTATCAAACTTTTGTGCATACCCCACCATTGTGTGGGTGTGGATTTTAGCGGAAATTCAAGCATAGATAGTCGCTGCAGTTTTGTTACTAGCCCCTCAAAATCTGTCATGAATGTTTCCAAGTTAGGTAGTACTTCATATCTGGGAAGCAGCTGTGACTAACTCCTACTCATTGTACAGACTTAGTTATCCTGGCACATATCCTCATAGAGACTTCATGTAATCGGTTCTTCCAGTTCTTAAGTGCCTCCCCCGAGTTTGATGTACATGAACTCGCGCATCTCCAGCTTAGGTTACCATCCGAAGTAGGATTGATGTAATCCTCCTTAAGGGAAATGACATTATAGATGTTATAGAGGTGATCACTTTGTCCTTCATTTAACACCGGTTCAACGTATCTATGTCCTTCTAGTGGATCGAGGGGCACAACTACCCTCATCTCATCATCTTAAAACGATAGGGTCCTTCTTTTGAAGTTTATGATAGTTTGGTTTTCCATTTCCCAATCAATCCCCAACAGTGTGGGATACAGGCTAGTATCATCTACTATATTGATGACCTTGAAGTCTCCAAAATTGCGCAATCCTTCAATATCCACTTGGACTTGACTCAGTCTACCAATAGGCAGGACCTTTTCTTAATCAGAAAGCCTTAATTGAATTGGGGACAATTCTAGGGGTGGATTGCCCATTATTTCCCACATCTGGTGCATTAGAATATTAACATCAGATCCCAAGTCATGGATGATATAGTCCATGTCATAATCACCAATTTGTGCAGACATCCTAAGTTTGTGTCACATTTCGAACTTCGTCTTGACACTGTTAACCTTATTTGTTGGCGGGTCTTCCTCCGAAAGAGTTTCGATAAGTACTTCCAACTCTACAAGTGTATCCTTATCCTGGATTAGCACAAAACAACTTGACATGAATGGTTTGAGTTGACTAACCTTATCTGCACTCTTGTTCATAGTCTATTGTTCGAATATCTTTTGGAATCTCTCAGGCATATCTTTTACTTGGCTTGAGGTAGATGGCTTTTTCATTCCTACGAACTCCAAATGTACATCCATGAATATGCGCTTCTTCTCTTAAACATCAAGTGGTGCTTTCTTCTTTGTGGTAGGTCACACATGCAGTTGTGCTTGTGTCACTGGTTCTATCTGTGTATCTTGGTCTGCACCCATCGCAACGCATCCCCTTGTTACCACTGCTACATTTGGTTCTCATGGTTTTGCGACTATTATCTATATGTTGGAATTAGCATTCGAGTTGGGAGCATTCGGCACAGGATTTGGTACCGGGTTAGCTTCTCCAACCATCTAGGCTTTCCATCGAGCAATAATTTATGGACATTGCTCCACATTGTGCTCTTGTTTGCAATATGAGAAAGTCTTTGCAGGTTCAGGAAGTTTCTAGCATAGTGGCCCTACACTCCACAATTATAGCACACCACTGTCCCTCTTCCTTGGCCAAATCCTTGTCCTCCTCGACCCCTGTAATTTCCACCCCCCCTCAGTTGAAGTTGAGGTGGTTGTGAAAGGTATTGCGGTTGCACATATTGTTGTTGATATGGGTTATATGGGCCCGTATTCTGAAATTGCGGTGCCATCTGAAACTGTTGTGCAGGATGAAACTGAGGCACAGTATGGAACTGAGGTGTAGCCTAGAACTAAGGTACAACCTAGAACTGAGGCACAACCTATTCAATCTTTATTAGTTCCTCAGTCTTCATTAGATATGCATCTACCATTTTCTCTCTCATGAGTTGGTAGGCCCTACAATCATTTTCATCATGGCCTACATATTTACAAAATTTACAAAACAAAATAGCTGGGGTACATACCGTCCTCTACATGAACATATAGTCTTTGTCACAATGTCCTCTTGTCTCGTAGATGTTGCATCAGGGAAGCCCCTGGGTACTCAATGGGTTTGGCGCACCGGACTAGATGTAGTTCATGTAGGTCAAGCAATCATCTTTGGTATGTCCATTGGTCCAACATCACATACTCCAGAGGTCTTCCTGCACCTCTTTTCCTCTTTTTATGTCATGGAGATGAATAGTCAAATTAGCCAATTGCGACTGAATCAGTATCATTCCAACAATGCCATCTCCAATAAGTGAATCTTTTAGCTTCATGGCCAACTCCAGTGCCTCCATTTGCATTCCAATATTTTGCTGCATGAGTGGTCCTCTAATGTGTGGCAGCAATGCAACAATGAACCACTCCTTATGTTGCATGTCTGACATTTGGAAGTTACTTTAGCCATTAGTGTCTTGAACCGTTGATCAAAGTCCCATACTGTCTTTGCTGGAGCCTACTTAATCTACTTGATCTTAGTTATGCATTGGGACTCAAATTGTGGCTTTTTGAATTCTGAGATCATTGCACGTCGAATCTCCTCAAGAGTATTCTACGGTGTTCTGATTTGTATGGCACAAAAATTCATGAACCAATCCAGTGCATGACCCCTCAAGGTCATCACACCTTTATCCCCGGGGTCACACCTAAGTGCAAGAGTAATCTATCATGCTGTCTACGTATTGAACATTTCTTCTTACTACCTTCCATATTACTCCTAAATATTGCACAACAAGTCCCCTTCACGGACTGCGCGACTCAATCGTTGAGTTGTAAAATACCTTTTTCATAAAGGAGAATTTTAATCCATAGGTTTATAGACATAAGGTACCTTCCTATAGGTCCTTGGAAAAACTGTCTCTTTGCCTCGCTATACGAGGTTATCGCTTCAACAGCGAACTCCATAACATATCCTTCTAATATTCTATCAATCAAAAAGTAAACAGCTCTAGAGATAGGGTTACTTACTTGTGCTACTTCTTGTGTCAACTGGTCGGTCTAGTTAGTCACTCCTCTTCTATGGAAGTCATCCTGCTGGGCTGCTAACTCCGATAGCCATTCTTGCAATATAATGGAAAACTCTACGAAAAATTTCATGGATATCCGAATACAGATATCGCTGCAACCAGTTTCCAAGGCTCAACTGTGAAACCCCGCTTTCCTTCTGCGTGAATATAAACGTCTTTGATTCTAGCCACTCCTTGAATTCACTCTTAGTTGGGTGCCACAACATTTCCCTTGATTTGATCAATAGGTCCCGGCAACAGAACCATTTGTTTGCCACTTTTCCTTACTCACGTGATGCAGGTTCTGCGTAGCTTGTCAACCCAAAAAATACCCGAGATACAAGCCCGACAGAGAAAGCCCCGTCAGCAACACCTGCGAGGCAGGAACAGTCTCATGTGAGATATATCTTCGATGGGTAACCGTTGGAACCATGTTTCTGTGATTTTCAAGGGATTATAGTCCCATTGGCGCGCGACCAAGGAGCTTGAACAAGTTGTGAGGATGGAGTCATTCCCGTCGAACTGTAGCGCCTGCCGCGCATATATCTTACTAACTACTAAAGGCGTGACATAGATTCAAACTTAGTACTTTAATCATGACAGAATGTAAAAGCAAGCTAACAGATAGGCGCAACCTACAGGCATGCAACAACACTTGTGCCGTAAACATAAACTAACACTCAGAAGTAGTGCATAATAACCTATTCATGCAATTGAGCTCTTATTGACAGTGCGACATTCATTCAATCATAACAGGATTTGCATCATAATCATAAACAATTAGAAACATAAGCATTCATAGCACCAATCACCCATTCAAACACAAGAGATAACGTGGAAACGCATCTAGGAAAAACCACCAAGGTGCTCTTCATATGGCATGAGAAAATGATATAAAACCTTGCAGTCTGCAGGATGTAGAATGATCTTAAGATATGTATTTTTGACTCTGACTTTAGGTTCTCATGCTCTTTGTCTTATTTATCCTAATCTACTACTATTATCTATAGATCCACACACGGCCTGGATCGACCTCTCTATCATCTGCATAGCTCTAGCAGAGATTCTCTTCTACTGCACTAACTCTGTCTGCATCCTACAGACTTCTGACTACTCTACTACTCAGATCTCTTAGCTTTTCTTTGCTCTCTTAGATATCTCTCCTCTATAACCCCCTTTACAAGTAGCTATGGAAATCCCAACCTAAACGTAATTACAACCAACCCTCTCTTTATTGAATCCCTCCTATTTATGCTATTTTACATGACCACGTAGGGTCGACTGCATATAGGCAGTCTATTAACTATCACCATCAGACGTCCCTCTGGCTACCGTTGTGGTGATCATGACTTAACATGAGGCACTAATGGCCTTACTTACATCATGCTTCCACTCATGTTCCATCCACCGAATTCAGTACCCACAATTTCCCTGTCACTTTTGGCCATTATTCTAGACTTGTGCTGTCGTTTTACCCTGCAGCATATTCCTTCTGTGAAGCTTCCTGCCTCCATGCAGGTGACATCTTTTTTGTGCCTACTCTTTCTTTTGCGTAGCTTTCCTCATTCGTGTAGTTTTCTTGCTTGTGCTTGCACTGATTTCTTGCTTGCTTTCCCCAGGCCCAACAGTGTCTTCTCGGTATATGTCATATACCAAGTCAGTGCTCGCTTTCGCAGGGCACCAACAAACTGTGCCATTTGTCTGTCTTCACTTGTTATGGCATTTGCATCCCATGTTGATTCACAGATGAACCATTGTCATCTGGGATCCTCATCACCCTCATAGAGGGGCCTATGTGCTGCGTCATGCCCCATGTTGTTGGCGTCGACATCTCCTTTAGGTGGTGGTGGTCGGGGTGGTGGGATATTCTCTACAGCTCTATGTTTTTCACAGCTAGTTTCAACGAAACTCTCATTTCTATTGGAAGTTTTATTTATCGGTTCCTCCTCGACAAGTAGTCAAACTAATTAGGCTTCTTCTGTCAATGTCCAAGGCAATTATTGTAACTCGGATATTCTCCCTTGTGAATCCAACTGTTTTGTGTTCCTTAAAGTTGTGTTTGGAAGGGGGGGTGCTCCTTCATTGCTTGTGTAGAGTAGGTTGATACTTCGTCATATGGGTACAAATGGAATGTGACCCAGTTTCTTTCCTCAGGTCGATGAATTACTAGATAATTGAAATTATTTCCTTCCTTGTCTAGTTGTCTCCATATACTGAACTCACCAGCTCGTAGTCTTAGGTCCTCTTCGACAATGGCCTGCACTCGGGAACTCAGGTTTGGATTTACTAGAGATAGAGGTCTTACTTCCTGGGGTATACCAATATGGAGAGATTCATGCTGCTCTATCCACAGATATTCCTCCATTGGTGACACTTCATCCTCATATATTCCCTCTTCTCGTCGGTCGTGACCCAAGCCTGGAGGATTTACTTCATGTTTAGTCACCCTGGTATTCATTCTTCTATGCAGCGCAATGGCCTGCTCTCTATGTTCCTCCCTTCTCTTCTGCCACTTATCTCTTTCTATTTTATGTAAATATGGAGTGATTTTGTGAGTCACTGTCCGAATTACTTCTTTCTTGGCCTGAATTTTCATTACTGGTGGTTACTTCTAAAGTTGACTAGAATCCTTTTACTCTACCCTGAGATATGACCAGCTACACCCCCATAGCCTACCTGATGCTTTAGTAAGCCTAGATAGTTCTGTTTATTTTCTCAAGAAGTACTCCCAATCCCTTTATGCAATAAACTTCTCCCATGCTTTCCTCTTCTCCGCCCAGTTGGTATTTGATGGCAGTTCAATTAGTGATGGATGAGATTCAACGATGTGTCCTACTCCCCTATAGATTAGGAATTTAAACAAAAGGGTTGACAATGAGCATAGAAACTAATCAGTGAAATCATTATATGATCATGCTTTGATACTTTCGACATAGACTCTCTCTTCCATAGTGTGGTCTACACAGAACTCATTTGCGATTTTCTCAAACCACTCTGACAGATTCGTTCGTCCTCCTCTTAACAGTTTTTGGAGAAAATATTGATCCTTAATTTATACCGACTTTTTCATCTAGTAATTTCTTCAGAAACTGAGGCATCGATTCTACAAAATTTTCATGTGTTTCAGTGAAGAATTTCTCCTTTTCCTGGGAAATAGTCAGCTTGTTTCTTCGATCATAGTTCTGCAAATAGTTTGCAATCTTACGCTCCCACAATTCCTTAATCTCTTGCTCTGAGATCAGCTGCTAATGGTCATTTCATCCATATGTGTACTACCGGCAACAAAACCAATATTGCAATCACTCAGATCACTAAGTTACCAATAATACACATAAAGAATCATATAACATAACATAGACAAGAGACAAGGATAGTATGTTGAATAATAACTTATATTACACTATAACACATATGGGTTCATACAAACATAAAAACAAATCAAGTTCATATCTGGATCAACAGCCTATTATATATGATTACAAAAAGTTACGAATAAGTAATTGTCGGTTCAGTCAACTGACACGACCTATGGAGGCCAACCTAATCTCTAATTAGTCCGCTAACTAATCTAGTCGGCTAACTGACTAGCTCCTCCAACAGTTTCTCCCATGCGACAAATGAAATCAAAGTTAAGAGCAATGAATAGTGAAAGGGATTACCTTTTTATTGTGCACCTTCAACATCTACTAATAGCTCGTTCAATAGATAGGTTTGCTAGTTCATATAGACGCTTGCTATGCACTGCTCTACCACAACAATTGTTCTGAAGGTGCATTGGTTTGGTTGCATCTTTATGAGAAGTTTACTAGATAAAACCTTGGCTGTGAGCTGAATGATTGTGTCATTTATGGAGGCGATGGAAAATTCTCTCTTATCCCTCATCGGATCATACTTTTCCTTCATTATGTTTATCAAATATGTATCCTGGTCTTTACCATCGAAGAAGGGCGTTGGGTCGAATCCTACAAGGGGAAGTCCTGTCATACATGTTGTCAGCTCAACGTCCATTGATATTTTCCTGTTAAATCATAGACATCCATCGTGAAAAAATACCAAAAACTATTTCACGTAGTCATTAACTTCTGCGATTTAACCAAAATGTGGCATGTGCATCAATGACAACAATATGGATTTATCCAATCCTTTCGTCCACTCCATCAACACCACATGAATGGGGCCATCCTCAGTTTCTCTAACATTAGTCATGTATCTGATCATCACAAGTTCTGGGAATTTTCGAAGGTCATGGTCGACGAATCCAATTTTCTGCAAGTTGTGTATAATATTCATCGTTACTTGAACTCCTTTGGGTATCACTGGTATTACTAATGGGTACTTAGCATTTTATCCAAGATTATCCTTTGGATCCTTCATTTTCCTTAGTGGGACATAATTAGGAAACACGGTGTAGCAAGGATTTTTCCTTGCTACAGGGGCAGGAATGGCTCCCTTCCGTCTATAGGATGGAAGGGTAGGTTCATGTGTGTGGAAATGCAGAAAAGAAAAGTGAGAGGAAACTGGACAAAAATGAAAGCAAAGAACAAGAAAGAATGGCCATGAGCCCCTCTACAAACAAGGTTAGGGCTTAGCTCCTAGAACCTGCAAACAACTATTAGAAACTAAAAACCTGCAAAAACATGTTAGAAATCAACTTGCAAGCAAACATGGGTCAGAAAATAACTAAGCTAACAAAGCAAATGTATAAACAAAACTAGATTATACATCTCCTTTGGTGAAATGGGCCACCATGCCATGGCTGGAAGAAGCACCTCCATATCTCACTCAACAATGGAGGAGCTATGGCTCAATGGGGAAGATGATTGGATGAGAGATGGGGATGTGGGTGGCTTGAGAGGCAAAGAGTCTCAAGGCATCTGTTATCTCCCAAATAAATTTATTTTCATTAAGATCACACAAAATAATTTATTTCAATGGTATGAAGGATTTGACGCATGCAATAAGGGATATGAATATGACTGACAGTTTGAAAGCCTCTGTTTTCTGATTTGGATGAAAATTTCACCATGATGTAGATTTCGGTGGCTTAGGCGAGGATCAGAACATCTCATTAGTCACCGAAAGTGGGAGATAGATAACAGGTGGAAAACCTTTTGGTGGTTAAGCATATTGCTGATTATTTTGAACACCATCGGAGCATTTTTCTTAGCAGCGATCGAAGTTTTTATGGACAATAGATCAGCAAGTTAAAGCAGAAAGTTTCCGCAGTATCGACGTCGAAACTTGTAAAGACTAACTGTTAGCAATTGAGTCCACTAGAGAGTAGAAATGATGGAATGCAAACTTACTATGGGTTTCGTGACCAAAGGAAAACATCGACGATTGGAGGTTCTAAAGACTAACCGTCGACGAATTAGTCTACTAAGGAGCCGCAACAGCGGAAGACAAATGGACAAGTCCTCTGATCAATCATCAGAAAATCATTGACGATCGGAGGTTCTAAAGACTAACCGTCGGTGAATTAGTCCACTGAGGAGCCACAATAGCGAAAGAAAAACAGACTAAGGCCTCCGATCAATCAATAGAAAAACATCAGTGTTGGAACTCAGAATCACTAGCCAACAACAAGATAGTTCAATGGGGAGCCACAACAGTGGGAAACAGAAGGACTACAAATCGACGGGTTAGTTCACAAAGGAGCTACAACTACAAAGAATATAGTGAATAGAAGTTCTGAACCCATGGAGAATACAATGATTAAAGGTAGCCAATAAATCAAAATCACTGCCGATCAGAGGAAATGAAAACTACCCATCAGAGCTTGAAAACACTACTCGTCAGCACAATAGTCCACAAGGGTGTCAAAACGGCAGGAAACCAACTGACTATGGGTTTCGAGATGATATAGGTGCATCGACGATCAGAGGTTCTAAGAGCTACAGATCAGCGAGATAAAGCTAAGCGGCTCCACAGTGTCGGTGAGGCGATGGACAAGGCTTTCGATAAATCGACAGAAAAGCATTCCGATAGCGCAAAAATGGGAAATAATCAGCAATCGAGAAAGCTAAGAACTACAGATCGGTGAATTTAAGACTAGATTCCTCCACAGTGTTAGTAGCACAGAAGACTAAAGCTTCAATTCACATCATCAACCAACTTCTGGTAGCATTAAATTTAGTTCGTTTTACCTTTGAAACTGTGGAAACGTTAGGATAAAGGTTCCGATGCATTATTTACTATGGCTCCCAATAGACGTTGTGTTAGTTTTATAGAATGCCGATGCGTTGAGATTAGGAGTGCACATTGGATAAAATAAGAAGTCGTCTTAACACTGGTGATCTAAGGAGTGCCGACACTGCGGAAACAAAGAGACTTGGGGCACCGATGGAACAGAGGAAAAAGCCTCCGATCAGCGACCACGACGGTAAACTACAGAAAAATAGAGACTTGGAGCACCAAATCTGTGGCGACAAGGTAAAGAAAAATCCAGTGGATTAAATGAGGAAAATCACTTCAGTAAACGTAGAGACATTGGCTGTTGGCAGTAATTTCACAGCAAACCAGTAGTGGTGGTTATCAGCTACCACTTCAGTCATTAAAATATCGCCTAGTGAACTAGATCTTTACATTAGATAAACAAACAGTTAGCAAGGGTTTGAAGCCCTAATCTAGAAAAACTATTACTTTCAATTATTTTTTATGTAAACAGATCGTATTTTCAGGATCTATAATTTTTGTAAGAGGCTCTAAAGCCCATGATTTTTTGATTAATAAAGGTTTGAATCCAGGGATTTATGAGCCTATTCCATTATCAAGCGTCTTATCTAGTTTATTCTAAGTATAAGCTCTTTTGTTGTGATTTGTTCAGCCATCTCTTTCTTTACTGTGTTTATTGCCTGAATGTGCATTTAGGTAATTTTCATATTTTTTAAAGGGCCGATAGCTGTCATCCTATTGGTTATTTAGTGATATTTGATTTATAAACACCATCCTTAGCAGGATTTAGCCATTTATATGCATGTGTTATGTGTGTAAGTCTACCATCTTGGTGAGTTCTTCATCCCTGCACCTTTTTGTCAAACTATTGAACAAGTTGTAACTAAAAGCCTTGTGATTGAGTGAGATTCATGCATGTCTTGAGAGTGAGAGGTTATATAGGTTATCCAGCTTGACCCATAGCAGAAAAAACCTAAAAAACAATTTAAGTGACCAGGCATCCTCGAGCTACAACCTAGAGGAGTTTCCTGGAGTGATAACAAAGTGGCGCCATTGCCGGGGACAGGAGATTGAAGCTCAACTTCCCTGGGAGATGACATAGATCCATGCTTTGATGATAGAAAAATCTTGGGCACTAGTACGGTTGTAATCATCTATCTGGAGACTCCGATGATATAAGGTGGATTCAAGAAGACCAAGTACCAGAGTGAACCCTAAGAGGCCACCAGCAACACCAGTTTTGAATCCAAAATAAATTTTGAGGAAAGCTAGGGCTTTAATAAGACAGACCAACAATGCTGCACAAAAAGATACATCAGGTATTCCAAGAAATCTTTATGCTGTTATTTCTTCTGCTGAAACCATTAATCCCCAGGAATTTTTAGGGTTTGGGCATCTTCAAGCATTGTTTCTTGTGAAGATCTCATCCATGGTGAGTCCATGAAAAACATATTCAGTGGCGACTCCATTATATCAAGATGTCAAAAGCATTTGATGCTCTTTTGGCTCGGAGGTTTGCACCTCTTGACTTCTCTTCCGTTCCTGGTTTCCCATATCCAGTACCTGACATGTCTGAATGGGGATATTTTTTACCTGTCTTCAAGGAGGAGGAAGAAGACAATCCTGCAGAACACCTCCTCAAGTTTCATGAATGCATGTATATATTAAATTAGTAGCATGAAGATGTTCATGTATTCATTATATGGTGATGCACGTCAAAGGTATTTTTCTTTACCTCCTTCCAGCTTTTCATAATTGAAATATTTTCACTGAGCATTCACTGAGCACTGTAAAAGGTACTATTCAGATGAGTTTGCATTCGATAAATGTTGTGAAGAATGTAAGTCGCATTCTCAAGATGAAAGGGTAAATATAAAAGAATATCCCCCTCAAGAGCTACCTCATCTCTGTTATGATTTTCAAAATGAGGTACTTTCCCATAAACGTAAACTAGAAATGAATTATATAGGAGTTGAAGGTTTTCCTACCATCGGTAAATCTGATTGTGGTGAATCTGAGGAATTGATTTCTTTAACTACACATGGAAATGATCAGCTTTCTGCTGGTCAAATAATCATTTAAATCAGTCAAGCTAGTTCACAGTTTCCATATTTGCAAATCAAGGAAAGTTGCAGTAACCAAGAGGAGAAAGATTTCCCAGGACTATCTAATCTCCAGCTAGAACATCAGGAAGATCTTCCTTCTCCTTATGAACATATTGCTTCGGATCATGACCAGGAAATAGATAATATTTTTCCAGATCTATTTCAAAATTTTATTGCTGATATTCCTATACAAGAGCCTTCATCTTTGTCAATAGGATCTTATCTTCATGCTCCTATATTCAACAAATACAGTGATGAGGAAGAAGAGGTTAAAAATCATGAAGACTTATTGTTTAATCAAAGTCCATATGGTTCTTATTTTCAGCAGAGAGATGATAAAAAATGTGTGAATACTGTGATAAATGCTTGTTACAAATATGATTCCCAAAAGTCCGATAGAGATATTTCTAGTTTTGATATATCCTACAAAGATATTATTGTGGAAGAGGAAATTGTTAGCTGTGATAAGCCAGCCTAACATCATGATGAATTCAGATTATGTGAAGGGGAACAGAAAGATTCAGATCAACTGTTGAGCTTGCATTTTTATCAGATAAAGGAAGAAGGAAACATATATGAAGAGGAAGATGATGATCTGAAAAGTCCAGAACAATAGGGAATAACTCATCCTCCCCAGTCAGAGGTTGAGCAATCTACAGTTAATGTGGAGATCACTGAAAGTAGCCAGCAACAATATTTCATTAAGTTGGAACAACAACATAAAAAGGTATTTCTTGTTATCCTTTATGACCCTATTGCTGACCATTTGGAACTTGTGAGCAGCATAGAAATCAAGATATTTTTGCCAGATGATAGCTGGTTCTGTCACCCTTCGAAACTACATTGCTGCATGCTACGGTTTCATTTATTTTTCGGGTCAAGATCAAGGACAAGTTTAGCAAATCAACTTCTGACCCGGCTTCATTGGAAGCATGATGTCACATGATAATAAGGATCTATTGATTAGAATTAGGAGTAGGAGTAGATAGGAAAATAAGCTCTTAATATGAGTAGCTAGGTCATTTTCAGTTGTTTTCATAAATAAGAAAATCATGCTACAGGAAGATTGCAGGGTATCATTTATAAAAGACAAATGACTCCATGCCCAATGGAACACTAGAAGATAGCTTCAATTATTATTTTTTAGGAAAGGCATTTTGGTCTGGGGTCCTTGGGACCTCACAGGGAGGTTCCCATCCCCGAGTAGGAGCCAAATGTTATCTCCCAAATAAATTTATTTTCGTTAAGCTCACACAAAATAATTTATTTCGATAGTATGAAGGATTTAACGCATGCAATAAGGGATATGAATATGACTGATAGTTTGAAAGCCTCTATTTTCTGATTTGGATGAAAATTTCACCATGATGTAGCCTTTGGTGGCTTAGGCGAGGATCAGAACATCTCATTAGTCACCGAAAGTGGGAGATAGATAACAGGTGGAAAACCTTTCGGTGGTTAAGCGTATTGCTGATTATTTTGAACACCATTAGAGCATTTTTCTTAGTAGCGATCAGAGTTTTTATGGACAATGGATCGACAAGTTAAAGATGAAAGTTTCCACAGTATTAGCGTCGAAACTTGTAAAGACTAACCGTCGGTGAGTTAGTCCACTAGAGAGCCTAAATGGTGGAAGGAAGACTTACTATGGGTTCTGTGACCAAAGGAAAACATTGATGATTGGAGGTTCTAAAGACTAACCATCGGTGAATTAGTCTACTAAGGAGCCACAACGGTGGAAGAAAAATAGACTAAGGCCTCCAATCAATCAATAGAAAAATAGTGACAAACAAACAAGTCCTTTGATCAATCAACAGAAAATCATCGGTGATCGAAGGTTCTAAAGACTAACCTTCGGCGAATTAGTCGACTGAGGAGCCGCAACGGTGGAAGAAAAATAGACTAAGGCCTCCAATCAATCAATAGAAAAACATCGGTGTCGGAACTCAGAATCACTAGCCGGTGGCAAGATAGTTCAATGGGGATCCGCAACGGTGGGAAATAGAAGGACTACAGATCGATGGGCTAGTTCACAAAGGCGCCGCAACTATGGAGAATACAATGACTAGAAGTTTCGCAACTGGGGAGAATACAATGATTAAAGGTAGCCAATAAATCAAAATCACCACCGATTAGAGGAAATAAAAACTACTTGTCGGAGCTTGAAAACACTAATCGTTGGCACAATAGTCCACAAGGGTGCCAAAAGGCCGGGAAACCAACCGACTACGGGTTTCGAGACGATACAGGCGCATCGACGATCGAAGGTTCTAAGGGCTACAGATCGGAGAGATAAAGCCAAGCGGCTCCGCAGTGTTGGTGAGGCAATGGACAAGGCTTCTGATCAATCGACAGAAAAGCATTTTGATAACACAACAATGGGAAATCATCGGCGATCGGGAAATCTAAGAACTACAGATCGACGAATTTAAGAATAAACTCTTCCACAGTGTCGGCAGCACAGAAGACTAAAGCTCCAATTCACACCGTCAATCAACTTCCGACAGTGTTAAATTTAGTTCGTTTTACCTCCGAAACTATGGCAACATTAAGATAAAGGTTCAGATGCATGATTTACCACACCTCCCGATCGTCGATGTGTTAGTTATAAAGAACACCGATGCGCTAAGATTAGGAGCACAGATTGGATAAAAAAAGAATCCATCACAACGCTGGTGATCTAAGGAGTGCTGACACTGCGGCAACAAAGAGACTTGGGGCACCGATGGAACAGAGGAAAAAGCCTCCGATCAACGACCACGGCAGTAAGCTGCGAAAAAATAGAGACTTGGAGCGTCGAATCTACGGCGACAAGATAAAGAAAACTCCAACAGATTAAATGAGGAAAATCACTTCAATAAACATATAGACATTGGTTGTTGGCGGTAATTTCACAGCAAACCAGCAGTGGTGGTTATCAGCTACCACTTCAGTCATTAAAAGATCACCCAGTGAACTAGATCTTTGCATTAGATAAACAAACAGTTAGCAAGGGTTTAAAGCCCTAATCTGGAAAAACTATTACTTTCAATTATTTTTGATGTAAACAAATCAAATTTTCAGGATCTGTAATTTTTGTAAGAGGCTATAAAGCCCATGATTTTTTGATTAATAAAGGTTTGACTCTGGGGATTTATGATCCTGTTCCATTATCAAGTGTCTCATCTAGTTTATTCTAAGTATAATCTCTTTTGCTGTGATTTGTTCAGCCATCTCTTTCTTTACTGTGTTTATTGCCTGAATGTGCATTTAGGTAATTTTCAGTTTTATTAAAGGGCCAATAGCTGTGATCCTATTGGTTATTTAGTGATATTTTATTTATAAACACCATCCTCAGCAGGATTTATCCATTTATATGCATGTGTTATGTGTGTAAGTCTACCATCCTAGTGAGTTCTTTATNGTCAAACTACTGAACAAGTTGTAACTAAAAGCCTTGTGATTGAGTGAGCTTCATGCATGTCTTGAGAGTGAGAGGTTATATAGGTTATCCGGCTTGATCCATAGTAGAAAAACCCTAAAAAACAATTTAAGTCACCAGGCATCCTCGAGCTACAACCTAGATGAGTTTCCTAGAGTGATAAAAACGTCCACGGGTAGCATAACAGTGTTGTTGAGGCCTAGAAATTCGTAGGCAGCAACAGCAAGGGATTCTCCCTAGTCAGCATTCCCAAATAGACCGTGACTATTTGGAATGGGGAATTCGTCTGATTTACGGTTTGGCTACCGTAGGTCAAGTAACAAAAACAAAGGGTTTTACCGGTTGTGGCTCGGTCCACCGTGTATATTTTTGTATTTTTGACTTTAAGTATGATATGCAAGTGCCTATCTAACATGCATATTGATAAAGAATACGAGGAATGGTCACAATGTGATGCGTAGGTTCTTACCTCTTGTCTTAGACTCTCTCGCTTCTAAATCACACACAAATGAAAACAAGATTAACTAAGCTGTCCCTAGGAAGCAAGATTATCAATTAATGAGTAACGTATTACTGCTCATATGTTAAGATAAATCACAGATAGCTGTTCTTAGAATCAAAACACATAAACACGAATAGAGATATACACAATAAGATAGTTCATCATTTGTTTGAACATTCATTACTCATAGTGGAAATTGTCACAAAATAAACTAGAAAACATTCAAACAAAAACATAGGTTCAGAAAGTTAGAACAATTTCACAGTTAATAAAACACAACTGAAAATGAAATAGTTGCCCTTCAACATTGTTCATTTCATGACATTTGAACATTCCACACGGCACTTTCTCCAACAGAAAAAATTGTAATTTTATTATTGCAAAATGAAATAGTTCCTCTTACAACAAGTACACAAGTCTTATTGAGAAAAATCCCTTCCTCCCTATCTCTTTTCTATATTTATACAAGAACTATCCCAAAACCTTTTGGTTGCCCCCAACCGTTTCAATCTCCAGTCTTGTCATTTTGCGAATGCTCATAATTCAATGTTATGTTTCAAATAAAGATTTTTATAAAAACAAGAAAAGCTAGGTTACTAACGAACTGCCCAAGCCGGGGCCTTTGCTTTTTAATGATTACGCTCTACCATTCCTCAGTCCCTCTTCAGACCTTTATTATTTTCTTTTCCTCGAGCAACAAATCTGCTACCTTATGTTTTACCATGCTTTGTCCTTCAGCTGCATCTTCTTCACTGCAATAATATTCAAAGGGATCCGAGAAAATATCCTATGTCTGTTTGTGATCAAATGAAAAATCATCATTGATCCCGAATATCTTTAATAAACATCAACCATAATACCAATAAAATGAGTACTGAAAGAAAAGAAAACTAGAGCTGGGCTTTGTCGTGAAAATTTCAACCTGATAAAACAAGGCACACCAGTCATTTATGAAATCAGTTACGAGTTCGTAACAACCGGTGGGAAAACTATTAAGAAACGGGCACATGAAAACCCCCATTGGCGAATCAGAACACTTGACATCAGTCGGTTAGTGGGCTACACAGCCGCAACGGTGGGTAACCTACAATCTAGGGGTTTCGGCACACAAACCAAAATTGGCGTGATAAAACGTTGGGGGATGGTTCTTCTGAAGCATCGGATAGTTAGTGCGCTACATAGATGCAACGACGAAATTTATATGGTCAAGAAAATCTGCAGACTAGTCAACATCGGAGAAAAATAGAACAAGACATCGGCGAAAGGAAAAGCAGTCCGACAGGTAGTTAGTCTACTCTGGGCGGCAATGGCAGACCTCAATCAGCCTTCGACCTCCAATCAAAGTCATAACACCTTTCGAAACATCGCAAAGTGAGATATTTTTTCAACAATAAAACGAGGGATCAACGAAAGGCTTTAATTATTGGCGCAATGGCTAATTGACCTCCAAAAAGAAAAAACGACAGCTAAAAATCTCATTTAAACCTTGGCTAAACCTCAACAATGATAAAACATCATAAAACCTGCTAAGTTCTACAGTCCAAAACATTTGCATACCCAAACGAATTCCCAAAAATCAAGAAAACTGGTCTCAAACAACCCACACGTGTAGAAAAGTGGGAACAAATGACCTTCAACAAAATCAACAAGGAGGGTCCAAATTTTTTTAGAAATTTGGGAATAGTTGCAGCTGCAATAAGTATGTAAGAGAGGAGTTCTTTGAGAGTGACCCCCCACCCTCCTTTTATAGTTTTTTTTGGGGTTTTATGGTTTTAAGCCCTTAGTCCGGGCTTTAGCCCCTTTTTTGGGCTTTTAGCCCCTTCTGCCCTAAATTTAGCTAATTTTAGGGTTTTAGGCTCCTTTGAGGGGTTTTAGCCCCTTTTTGGAGGCTTTAGCCCCTAAGAGAGTTATGTAGGCTCCTTTTTGGGGTTTTTAAGCCCTTTTCTTCATTCTTAATCCTTTTTGAGTGTGTGGGGGTCTAATGGAGTGATACGAGGGTCGTGGAAGGGTGTCCTTGGGTAGTGTAGGCCATGTAGAGATGAGTGAGGGATTTTTTGGGTTAACAGATTGCCCCCTGATGTGTGAGGGCAGGAGCTCATCGTATGACTACTGGACATCATAGGATTTGCTACGGAGAGGTGGTGCTTTCGGGGCTGGGGCATGGTGGCTTTTGGTTTTTGTATTAATATGGTTCCCATCAATGGGTGAGATACACATAATGTGTGACATGTGTATGGATGAGGCGGGCATCCCCATGCTCATGACAATGTCAAAAGAATAATGCGATCTATGATCTAAAATACAAGAGCTGATCATATACAATTGATGATACAATAATGGTTGCCTCACTTAGAGGTTGAATACAATGCTAATCTGAAGAACTGCTACATTGGAACCATGGAATTCTCCTAGAACGCTATATCTTCATGACTAATGGGCTGCTAGATCTGGAACAGTACATAGCTATTTGGACTCACTGATTGAGAGTCAGAGTCTCTGTGGTACAAGTATGCTGCATCAATCATAAATCTTAATAGAAGCACTACTGGGGATTCTGAACACTGTCTCCAACGCAACCCAGAAATCACAAGGGACATGAACTATTTAGGTCCTTCGAGTAGACTCATCAATGTGCTAGAGTCAGATGAGATCTGGGGTCTTCAACCAAGTACTGTGCAGACCAAACCCTATACGAATCTCAATGGTGCAATGATGAAGTTGGAGTCGAGCACATGAGAAACAACCATCCCAAGAGGCACTAAGGACTTCTCTCAAGTGGTCCAAGGAACTCATCAATGAGGTTAATGAAACCAAGATACAGGGACCTCTGGGTCTATCCTATGGAATATGTGTGTTGTCTTCTATAGAGGGAGACCTTCCCCTAGTCAAGGCAATGATGTTTCCTTGACTAGGAGCGCGAGGGAGATAACCGAAAGGTGTGAGACAACCTGCAGACTGACCCACTGAATGGGGGCGGGGGGAAGAGGGAGGGAAAGAATTGAACAGGGGCAGGGGGAGTGTGGGAGACTCAAACTTTCTTTGTTCAAAGTATGATGGCAAGGCGGACCAGGCAACAAATAAAACTGACTCATGGGAATGGGATCATAACTGTAATACCGGGAATGCCACTGCAGATGGGAAATACTTGGAGGAGGTGGACGCTTTTGATATTGATGGGATCCAAGGAAGACACATTGCAGAGTACTCTAAACAAAGATGACCCAATGTGGGGATGCTGCCAAAATGTTTTATGTTGGGTGGTGTCTAGGGACACCGTTGTGGTACGATCTCGTGGATTTTTGGCGAGCCCGAGAAAGTAAATGCTCGATGGTGCTTTCAATTTTAGAGAGTCTGAAAGCATGAAGAAGACTCCAGTGGGGGCGCTTTTTTGTTGGTAGTCTCCTATGCTCAAAAAAGGATAAAAGTATACATAGGAGAGCTTGCCCATCCTTTGGGGGATGAGAGACTTCTTTACCATTGGTAGTCCAATCAGGCCAGAAAAGGTTAAACCTATACTGACTGGACGGTCATTCAGATACTTTTAGGAGCATGAACAAAACTAAGTTTGCTCGACATTCTTTTCTTGATGATAAGGATAGAAAAGATATTAATGACAACCCATAGTGAGCTTTTTCGTAAAGTGCGGCCCCTCTGCCTGAGAAAGCATAAAAGTATGTAGAGGGGAACAGTCTTGGCTTGAATATGCCAAGGAGGTCCTTTTCAATTGATGGTCTACATGGTCCACAAAAGGAGATAAATGAGACGATGTAGATGCCCTTTCCTATACATTAACGAGCGAGAAAGGAAGTAGCTGTGCTCAGCTATCTTTTCATTGTTTTTAGGAGTCACAAAAGAGATTAAACGAAACTCCAATATGGTCAACTGATTGCGGTGGCATAGGCGGTGCCCCATGTCGAGATGATGGACAGTGGTCCAAAGGTCATCTATGTAGTATGGATAGAGCAGAAGGCTCTCAAACATACCAATACATGCACGGGATAGATCACGACAGAGGCTCACGAGTCGCTGCGGCATAGGCACACAAACCGAGGTGGCTCTCGGACAGAGGTCAGGAGAGCGTGTGTGTGAGTTGCGGTGGACGGACTTGACTACATGTGATGTGAGTGCAAGTCTGGGGGCACTTCTATGCCAAATAGATGCAAGAAAAATAAATCATTTTGTGGACAATGGTCCAGAGGTCCGCTTAAGGTGCGGTGGATGGAGAAGACAATTATGTGTTAAAACAAAGTAAAAATGGCATTCCTTAATGGGCGGTGGCCCAAAAACACACATGAGTAGCAGTCGGGAAGTGTGATATAAGTACAGGTTCGTAGACACTTGCATCGTCATACTGTGGCTCATAAATTGACGTGACTTGTGGGAAATGGTCCCAAAATTGATTTATTAAACATGAGATGATGGTCTCATAAAGAGATAGAGGGCGGAATTCTGAAACCAGTGGCATGAACGATGTCTCAAACGGAGTCCGTATGGTCTTGTTATGTCGATCGAAAGAAATTAGGTCAAATGGGGCCTATATAAGGGTGGGGTCCACTTGGTGAGGTGTCATTGTCACTGTTCACTGTGGAATTGGAGAGGCAGGCCCTAAATCTTCATTTGATGATTTCTCTTGATCCAACCAATGGTTTCAAGTGCCACGACTTACAGGTAAGAGCTCTCGCTAAATCTCATCTTTTTGGTGGTTTACTTTCTGGATTTGGTCACCAAGAGGCCCTCCATGAGCAGCTTTGGGGTTTCATGGAGCTAAGTCGCACCTTTTGAAGGAGAAGGAGAGACTTGGTTGCATCTGTGGGGCATTTTTGAGTGACCTGGTTGCACATTTTTCCCAAACAGGTGCAACTTGGCCTTTGGGTGGTGTTTTTTGATGATATCAGTGGCTGACATCTAGGTTTTTGCTTATGTAGGATGGCTGAGATCAAGTGGCGAGAGAGAGACTACAAAGACCTCCGAGAGGCATCATAATGAGACGGGAATTTGAGAGATAGATTGGCCCATTGTAGATTGCTGAAGTTCATGAGGATACCCCTCATGAAGAGCTTGATTTTGCTGCTGCAAACACTGGTGAATTTCTGGGATGTTGATGAGGAGGCGTTCCTCTTTTAGGGCCAGCGTATCAAGATTACACTAGCATATGTGTACTTTCTTACTGGGATCCCTATGTTGGGAGTGGTTGGTGACTTGGCACTGGTGTTGTCTTGGGTGGAGACATTGGAGGAATTGTGTGATAGGCACTATTACGCTACAGCGTATGTGCGTGGCTCCTATATCCTGATGTGTGACATCAAGGATTTGTCGACACAGGTGGTGGTGACATTATTGCTGCTTATCTTGGGTTCCACAAGGAGCCACAAGATATCTGGAGGGAAGCTTCAGCTAGCAGAGTGTGCTATAGGGGGAACGTACTATGGATGGGGCCAAATGTATCTTTAGGCTGTTCGGTGGTAGTTGAACAAGTCGAAGACATCTGGGGTAGGATTTTGTTTTGGCTCCTTCCTGTGTGCAGCCGAGGTGAGGTTCGGAGACCATTTGCTTGCTCCAAAAGCAAATCCCATATACCAATTTGAGGTGTGCTCCATTTGGAGCAATGAGAGGAAACGATACATAAGACTCACTTTTGAAAAATGTGTAAAACAAAAAGGAGAAAGACTATAATACAAGCTGAACTGTCATCACTCAAAGGGGTGACGTTAGAGGGAATTTCATTTGGAATTTCAGGATATCAGCGGTTGTTCCTTTGTGTGACACGATGAACCCTAGGAGACGACCCATTGGGACATAGAAAACACACTTGAAAGGGTTCAAGCGGATTTTGTACTTGCGACATCATAAGAATACTTTCCGCAAGTCATCTATGTGCTGTGTTTGCTTCTGCAACCACGCAATGAGGTTGTCGAGACAAACCAACATGATGTGAATGAGGTCGCGGAAGCAGTGTGTCATGGCGTGCTGGAAGGTGGATCCAACATTTTTCAGGCCAAAGGGCATGACTCTATATGTGAATGTGCCCCATGGGGTTGTGAATGTTGTCTTGTAATGGTCTTCTTTCTGGATCTAGATTTGGTTAGATCCGAAAAATCCGTCAATGAAGGAAAAGGCCTCATGTCCGGCACATGAATCGATAATCTGATCGATGAAAGGTGTGGGGAAGTTGTCTTTGGGACATGCCCCATTGAGGTCATGGAAGTCTATGCAAACGCATATGGTACCCTATTTTTAATGCATGAGAACAGGATTAGAAACCCAAGTGGTGTACGCAATGGGATAAATGAATCTGACTGTGCGTAGCTTCTCTATCTCAGCTTTAACCATGACCACTTTGGAAGGGTGGATTGGTCATTTCTTTTGGTGTACGAGGGTCATATCGAGCCATGTGTTGATGTGGTGTTCCACGATGGATGGATCCAAGCTGGGCATTTCAGTGTAAGACCAAGCGAAGATGTCATGAAATTCTTGGAAGAGAGCTTTGTAGGCGGCGACCTCTTCTGGGGAGCAAGATGCCCCTAGCATGATTTCTTCAACAATCTCAGAATTGGTCGAGGTGTTGATTTTGATGGTTGGCGAAATATTGGCCATGTTCCCTTCTTCGAAGGCATCAGGTGTTGAGATGGGGTTCTTGAACCAGTCGACCTTCCCATGAATAAAATCTTCGGTCTCCATGGAAATCTGGTCAGATTGCGACACAAGTTATTTGGGGAGGAAGAATGAGTGATGGTGCATGTCGTCCCATGGGTATTCTGGGGTGGTTAGAGCTTCAAGTATCTCCTCATCATTGCAGAAGCAACGAAGAGACAGGTCTAATGGATCGTTGTTGGAGGAGGAGATGAGTGGGTCGGTGGAATTGGACATCATGTAAATGGACATGGTGTTTGAAGAAGGAGGTAGGGGATGAACATCTTCAATCAAGGCGATCTTGGACTCAAGGGAATGTTGAAGGAGGTCATCTAGAGCCATTCAAAATTTAGGCAAGTCTTGGCAATGGTGAGAGTAATGTCCATACAAACCGCAAAGGGTGCAAGCATGGTTTGTTATCAATGCCTTGTTTATGATTATTGGCACGGTTGGAAGTTCAACCACGGGGAGGTTTTCATTTGTGTCCATGGCATCCAAATGCATGCGGATCATTGGGATCTCAGATCAGTTCTGAGTTGGATGGCCCTATTATTCGAAGACGGTGCAAGGCGAGATTTTCCTAGGTTCTACAGTAGCTTTTGCATTCTTTCCCCTGGCCCTTTTTAGGTGGGGCGGTGCGGGTGCGGGTGTGGTGGTTGGATTTTGTGGGCCGGGTGGAGGGTGAGACTCAACCGCAATGGGTTGCACCAGGTTTAAAACAACTTGGGGCATTGGTGGTTGTCCTGGTGGATCAAGATACCACACTGGAATTCCCAATGTAAAGTTGGGTAGGCTTAAGGTGGCCATTACCGGCTTGCTCATGACACCAGGTGGGGAAAAGAGGAACGGAATCGTATGGACTGGAGATGAGCCCAGGTAACTCCTTGATGGTTGTATGTGGGGGTGAGGTTGTGGTTGCGGCTATGCATAATGCTATGGCTATGGATGATGTTGCAGCTACTATTGGTTTTGTGACTACAGACGATGTTGTGGTTGTGGTTAGGGCTACGACTGTGGTTGTTGTTTGGGTGCAACGGTGCTGGATGAGACCATGCACATGTCCGTAGTCTCATTTTGTGTTGGTGGTGGTGACACTAAGGGGAAAAGAGTCATCATGGTGGTATCGGAAAACAACCCAGGGCCCACATTCAACAATGGGGAGGCTGGTGTATTTTCAACCATGGTGTTGGTTGCAGGGACGACATTGGTGTGTGTGGTCATCCCTTGTGGCTTAATGGTGGTGATGGTAGGGATAACGTTGGCGGGTGCTGTTAACCCTTGTAGATAATTATAAGTGAGTTTATCAACCATCACAATCTTCCCTTCGTGGGGGAACATCATGAGACGGAAGATAGTTGATGCTACTGCTCTCATGGCATACATATAACTTCTCTCGAGGAGAAGGTTATAGTCGAGTTGAGCGTTGACAACCTCTATGTCAATCGGCACTGTCTTCCCGGCTAATGTGATGGGGACATGGGGGAGGATTCATTGGGATTTAGTAGGATGGCCGTCATAATCTTGCAGAGTTGTGGAGGATGGTTGTAGAATTGGGGATCCTAGTTTTTTCCAGACTAGGGTAGACATAACGCATGTAGATGCCCCCTCATCTACTATGCACCAGTGCACAACCAAATTCCTGATGGACATTGGGATTTGAAAGGTGATTGTTGATGGCATGCACGGTTCTCCATTATCTATGTCAAATGTAATCAAATTGGAGTCGGAGGGGTCTACTGCCCCAAGGGCGGTTAGTAAGGCTTTCTGCTGTGTTGGGCACGTTTTAAGTACCTCAAGAGCAGAGATGGCAGTTGGTGTTTGTGCCAAATCGTCCACGATGCTGTAGCTCTAGCCGTGGCATTATTGGTAACTCTACGTATGGGAGGGCGCGAGAATGGGGGTAACTGAAGAGGTAGGTTGATTGTTTTAGACATTGATGCCGCTGATGGGTTGGCGGGTTCAGTGTTGGCTTTGTACGGATTCCGTCTAGTTTGTAAGTTGACCTCTTCAGTTTTCACGGCTAGCAGATGATGGAAACCTATTTCTGTCGTGGGAGGTGCCCCCGGAGCGTCAGGATTGGCTTAGGGAGGGGGTGCAATTGCCACCAATCCTTGGATTGGTAGTGGGTTTTGAAGCACCATAGGAGGAAGCCCTTGTGGTGCCAGGTTGGGTTGGGCTTGGTTTGTAGCGTTGGCTGCCTATTGGACCTCATTTCGAATGGCCTGCTTAGTGTGACCCATGAGGGGACACTCGAATGTGTAGTGCCCATAGAACTCACAGAGCGTGCATGGTTGGTTAGTGCACAATGGGGCGTTGCATCTTGGTGCGTTTGGTCGTGGGGGGTTTTGGGCTGGCTGGTTTGCCACGACATTGTTGGGAGGGTTGGGTTGTTGACCACCTCTCTACAGTTGATTATTACCTTAGTTCTGAGGCTGATTATTTCTATCTTTCCCTTGTTGATTGTTGGGGGAAAGCTGGTTGGGATGGTTTTGTTGTGTGAACACTTGTCCCAACGGAGCGGGTGGAGCAAGGGCGGGGGCTTGAACTGCTTGCACTGGCAGTGCCTAGTAGATTTGGGTGGGCGATGGTGGCACAAATGTGGGAATTTTCCCCACATACTACTGTGTAGGCCAAGCCATGGCCTGAGCCTGCTGTGGTGGCACAGGTTGTGCATAGGAAGTTGTTGCTCCGGACTGGGACATCATTCTTGCGTAGTCCAGAGTTTGGTTTTGGTAGGAAACACTAGTAGTGTTGCTTGGTTGTGGTGGAACTGCAGGTGGTGTCAGATCGTGCTGTGGATGTTGGGAGATCGAGCCTATGATGCCATTTGTAGCATGGGATGCCCCTGGTGCATCGTGCTAGGAGGTGCCTGCACAGGGAGCGTCTGGGATGATGGTGTACAGGTATCCAGACTGAGCATAGATCAATTCAAACTGTTGGGCTTTCAGTATGGCCTCCTCTTCGAATTGGGGACATTCAGATGCAACGTCCTTTGCTATGGGTGGGAGCAAGCTCTTGAGGAACCAATCCAAGAAGATCCTACCCTCAAGTTGGATTTTACATAAGCTATAGCGTCGCAGCCACTCGTGGATGTGGTCGGTTATATGAGTCGCAGTGTTCTGATGGCAAGATAGCATGATCTCCACCCCTTCGTCATATCTGATGGGGAGTTGGAAATACTGTAGAAACATGAAAGCCAGAGAGTTGAAATCTGGGAACTTGGCTTGTGGTAGCTCAATGTACCATTTGGTCACAGCACCTGTAAGGGTGCGTTGGAATAGCCTCAGGCTTATGGAATCGTCTACGATGTTGTTTGATGAGCACCATAGATGGAATGTCTGATGGCAGCTTGGTTGGGATGGGTGGCTAGAAAACTTGATGGCAGATCGGGTCGTTTGTTAATCGAGCCAAATCAGGCAGGTTAAGACAAGCCATGAAAGACAAGTTTGATCCCAGGTTGATGTGAGATGGGGTAGTGATGGTGGTGGGGTTTGCAGGTGCATAATGTACTTGCATAGCTAGGGGTATTTATTGTGCCATTGTAGATGGGTTAATGCCCCCAAGTGTGGTGGGAGGGACAGTGTGGGTGGATGGGACATTTCCCCCATATATGAAAGTAGGGGCAATGTAAGTGGACGGTCCACTTCCCCCCTGTGTGGCAGGAGGGGCAGTGTATGTGGAAGGTCCACTGCCCCCCTGTGTTGTAGGTGGGATAGCTTGGTTGGTCACTATAGGTGGTGGTAGCTAATTGATGACAGTTTGCATGACTGTGCTTGGGCCACTTGCAGGGTTGTTGGTGATAGGTTGTGGTGTGGACATGGGTCCACTAGCTGTGGCTATGCTGGAAAATGGATCCGGATTTGCACCAGCCATGGGGCTTCATGGTGTAGTATGGAGGTCTAGTTCAAATTGATATGGGTCTGAATCTGAATCAGAGGCTATGTGTCCTTTTAATGGTGTGAGAGGATGTCAAGAATGGTTTTGACGATGTCGGTTCAATGTCCCGAATGGTGGTGGTTTGCCTCTTAGGCGTGAGGAAGAGCGTGGGGGATCAATTGTGTTATATTTTATGTATCAAACTGGTGGGAATGATGTTTGGACCCCAGTTTCAATGGATTCCTATTGGTTGTAGGTGGTCACTCGGCCACCAAGACTGCCAGAAGACAGTGCTTGGATTTTTCCTCACGGGCATTTCTACTCAATCGGTGGGGGTTGTTTCCTGTTTTGCTTGGCAATTCCTCTTAGTGGCTAGCTACTTTAGGGTTCCCGTGGTGATCCTCACAATGATTTTTTGGGCTGAGCCCAAGTACTTCCCATGGTTAAGGCAGTCAAGGACTTATGTCCTCAAAGACTGCGGATTTTTGAACTAAGTGTAAATTAATCAATTTTAGTGGCTCTCTCAGCGTCATGAGCTGAGTGGGGTTGATTACATGGTACGGTGTATATGTTTTTGTGTCTTTCTGTTATTAGGTGGCTGCAAGTGCTTTATGAATATGTCGTAGAGTTCATATCATTGTATATGCAAGAAGTGAATAAACATAAATTTGCAAACAGATGCAATTTTTTACCCTGAATTTTGATGGCCTAACTAGGTGACTACCTTACACCTATTTTCTTCTTCAACCAAGAGAAGGTGCTCAGCTCTCAACAAAATGGGACTAAGCTCATCCGTAGATCCACCGGTCACCTCTCGGATGCAAGGTTGGTCAATAGGGAGGACGCTTAGTGCCGTGAGAAGCCCTCCTTCTCTACCCCCTCTACCTTCCAGGTCATCCATTTTTAATGGTTTAGAACAGTACTGGGTGAAGGGCCTATTACTTTACAAGCTGTACCCTTCATCTTATCCCAGAATACCCCAAAGGGTGATTACTGGGTAGAGGAGGAAGGGTAAGCAAGACTATTAATTTTATGTCAGTTTTAGTTAGGCTATGTTGATTAACCAATTAAAAATTGTTTGAATTTACACTTTGTTTGTTCATGAAATTGTAGTAAACTGAAATAAAAACAAAAATGGGACTATTGTGCTGGACAGAGGTAGCTGAACTGCACTGACAGGCCCTAATAACTTAAAAATTAACTTCTGAGTGACAGACTGCACGTTTCGGGTCAAATGTGGTGAGGGGGTCGCCAAAGTTTTCCTGAAACAGGCGAGGGGGTCACACAGATTTCATAGACAAGCGGTTTTCCTTTCTTAAGGAAGTCACACTTTTTGGGGGAAAAAGGGAAACCTGGTCATGCCTATGAGGCCTAAATGAGTGACCTCATCCCCTGTTCAGGTTTGATAATTGTGACCTGCTCCAGATTAGGGGTTTTTTTGATCTTGAGTCAGATCTGGCCAACGGTAACATGTACTATGGCCAAACAGACTCGGATTTTCCTTGTAGAGGCTTCGACAACAACAAAAACTAAAAAATAAATAGGATTTAAACTAGATCTGACAAGAAATTTTAAAACTAGGGCATAAACTGAAAAAAATTGAAATTTAAAAAACTGAACTAGGGATCCTGTGGGATCAACCTGTTATGGTCGCCAGTTCTGTAGCAGGTATTTCTCCTTGCTATAGGGGCAGGAATGGCTCCCTTCCATCTATAGGATGGAAGGGTAGGTTCCTGCATGTGGAAATGCAGAAAAGAAAAGCAGGAGGAAACTGGACAAAAATGAAAGCAAAGAACAAGAAAGAATGGCCGTGAGCCCCTCTGCAAACAAGGTTAGGGCTTGGCTCCTAGAACCTGCAAACAACTATTAGAAACTAAAAACATGCGAAAACATGTTAGAAATCAAACCTCTAAGCAAACATGGGTCAGAAAATAACTAAGCTAACAAAGCAAATGTATAAACAAAACTAGATTATACCTCTCCTTTGGTGAAATGGACCACTATGCCCTGGATAGAAGAAGCACCTCCCTATCTCACTCAGCAATGGAGGATCTATGACTCAATGGGGAAGATGAGTGGATGAGAGATGGGGATGTGGGTGGCTTGAGAGGCAAAGAGTCTCAAGGCATCCACGGGTAGCATAACAATATGCAAGAGAGGTTTTCTTTGAGAGTGAACCCCCACCCTCCTTTTATAGCTTTTTTTGGGGTTTTAGGGTTTTAAGCCCTTGGTCTGGGATTTAGCCCCTTTTTTATGCTTTTAGCCCCTTTCACCCTAACTTTAGCTCCTTTTAGGGTTTTAGGCTCCTTTGAGGGGTTTTAGCCGCTTTTTGGAGGCTTTAGCCCCTAGGAGAGTTATTTAGGCTCCTTTTTGGGGTTTTTAAGCCTTTTTCTTCTTTCTGAAGCCTTTTTGAGGGTGTGGGGGTCTAATGAAGTGATACGAGGGTTGTGCAAGGTTGTCCTTGGGTGGTGTAGGACATGTATATCTGAGTGAGAGATTTTTTGGGTTAACACATGGATGACGATATTTTTGCTTCATCTTTAGGTGGAGGTGTCGTTATTCATGGTTTTGACCAGTTCCACGGCTATACTGTTTTATTTTTGAAAGACTAGGGTGGTCCAACCATAAAACAAATTCAATCATCGGCTCTGGTTGTGAAACAACTTATGTATGCTCTTCCATGATGGGTGTAGGTGAGGAAATATCAATTCCTAATTCTTGAATGGTTCTTTTGCTTGAGACAAAAATAATGATGCTATGTGAAAAATAGCTTCAACTCAAACAGTTGCAGACAGACAGTTCAACACAGAAATTTCACTCTGTCGGATGTAATAGATTGATCAAGATTCATCGAGAAGATGATGTATGTTTACCCATTCAATAAGTCCTTATTCACACGATCTTGTAATAAATGGAGAAGGTGGCAACGATTTCCTTCACATGGAGTAATCTTTCTAATCATTTCAAAGAAACTTCCAACCAAACCATTCCTTTGCCTGTCAATTCAACGATAGTTATTGTGCATTAATGGTAGAAGTGACCAATAAACATGGCATCAAAATCTCCCGCGACCTCACATTAACTGCTAGCCATCTGTCACTTATGACCAAAATCCATCATGAGACAATAATTCTTTTCTTGCGATAAGAATATAGTGGCGACATAGTTATTTTCTTGCGACCGACATATAGCCTGCGACACAGTTCTTTTAGTACGAGAGACACATAGTCTACGACAACAATTTTTATTCTATGACACTTTTCTTCTTTTGCTACAGACATATAGTCTGTGGTGATTTTCTTCTTCTGCGATAGACATATAATATGTGACCAAACACTCATGAAAAATATTGATAATATTGAAACAAAAAACTCAAAAATTTGTAATAAAACACTCATAAATTTGTGACTACTTCTATTTTATTTTTATTTTTCTTTTCACTTTTTTTCAATATTACAACTATTTTTGAACCATCATTCGACCAAAGTACAACTATCCCAATAAGGGTTTAGCCGACTTCCATTCACCAACCCCTTCAAAGGTGTACAATCTAACTTCTGCAATTTCCCTCCTCCTCCTTCACTAATATAAATGACAATATATGGTCCCGACCAATGTATTTGATGCTTGTCAGGGGGCTTCAAAAATTTATTTCCATATAGGAGAACAAGATCCCCAATATGAAACTGCTTAATATTAATATGTTGGTCATGCTAATATTTATGTCGTTCCTTCTAAACACCTTGATGATAGCTTGCAAAAAATCGATATTCTTCTAACTGTACCAACTGTACCAACTGTGACAACCTTTCTTCAACAACACCAACATCTTCCATCTTTGTTATCACAACTATCTTGAGACTGGGTATAATGTATTCCATCGACATGACAAATTCTTGTCTATAAACCAATCTAAAAGGAGTTTGTCCTGTCAAAATTTTACAAGTTGTGTGATAATCCCATAATACCATAATTATCTTATGATCCCAATTGTCTCTTTGAACATTACATATTTTCGTTAATCCATTTTCTGAGATCTTACTGAATGCTTCGAAAACACCATTTACTTGTGCGTGATACCGTGTCATATTCGAGTGCTGAATATATAATTCATCAGTTAATTTATTAATCAAGTGATTCACAAAGTGTGTTCCTTTATTACTTATCAAAATCATTGAGCATCCAAATCGGTTCATAAAATTGTCAAACAAAAATCGTGTAGCAGTCGCATCAGCACAATCATTTACTATCATTGCTTCATACCATCTAGTCAAGTAATCAGCCACAATGATAATGTATCATGTGCCTGCTCTTTTTCCTAGTGGATTGATAGGACCCACAAAATCAACTGTCCATCTGTTAAAGGCCTGCAAATTCACTTGTGGTACCAACAACATTTCATCTCATCGTGATGGTTTTCCTATTCTTTGGCAGATATAACAACTACAATAATAATCTTTGGGGTCTGCATGCAGAGTGGGCCACCACAATCCTTCTTGTAAAAGATTTCATACTATTTATTTTCCTCCATAATGGCCTCCTGTGACATCATCATGTGCTTCATTTAATACCATCGATCGCTCATGTTCCAAAACATAATGACGAATAATTTCATCTAGTCCCATTTTGTACAATTGTCCAGCAATAAACTGGAAGTCTGCATCCCTTACAACTAACTGTTTCTTCTGCGTTAATGTACTGAATCCTTCTGCCACATATTCAATATTTAGGATATGTACATGGGGTCATGGGTATACCATAAATTTAACATGGATTTGGTGCTTCTTCTTCTTCTTCATATATAAGTCGATATTCCTCTTCCTTGTTGCAAGATTCTCCATCGAGGTGTGACGCCAATTTGTATTCCCTTCCTCTGGTCTCACTACAACTTCCTCTTCTTGTCGCAGTCCTTCTTCTCTTTCTCGACCGAAATATTCTTCCACTCCTTATGTGTCCACCTTGTAGCTCAGTCTCACTATCACCAGAAAATATCTCATATAATTCTTGTCCATTTTATTCAAATCTCCCTTGCGATATATCCTCAGTGTCCAATCAAAAAATTTATCCATCGGACTCCATTCTCATGATCCCTTTTTCACATACTAGCATCTTGATCTACAGTTTCAAATATTTCAAATAGAAACCTCTAGGTTCTTGGAAAAATTCTCTTTCCATATCATTTTACGACCTTATTGTGTCGAATGCACTTTCAGTGATATATCCTTCCAGAATACTATCAAACCAAAATTCGACAACACTAGATTTAGGATTACTAACTCTTTTTCAGTTGTTGGATTAACTAATGACTCCACTCTGTAGGTTTTACACCTTGAAAGTTTTCTTCTGGGTCACTAGCTTCAACAACCACTCATGCAATATGATGGGAAATTCACTAAATAAAATCTCATGAATGTCTGAGTAAATGTATAGTTCCAACCACCGTGTCGAACTCATTCGTGATCCTTTACTTTCTTCCTGTCCAAACTATGGTGCTTTATAATCAATCCAATCTTGAATTTTGGGCTTGTTTGGGTGCCAAAACATATATCCATTAGAATGACTCATGATCCCAACAACATAACCATTTGTTGGCATACTTTCTGTCGACCCAGGTTCAAATCCCTTGTTCTTTAACAAAGCCCAAGATATCAACCCAACATAGTAGAACTCCGTCGGCAACACTTGCGATGCAGATGAAGTCTTGCACAAGATATCTTATTGGGAACTTCCATAACCAGGTTTCTACAGTTACATCAGGGATTTCCTTCTTACAATATTATCAAATCACTTGACCGAGACTGAGAAATACAGTTATGTTCTCACACATTCATTCAATATGATAACCCATTGATCCATCAACATATATGATAGTATGTAACATAAAGCATTAAAATGCATTAACTAACATTCCATATGATCATATCAATAGATATATGACACACACACACACACACACACACACACTATTGGGATAGGAAAAGTGCATAAGGAAGAAACTGAAGCGCAAGCGCAAGAGGAAAAGCGGGCGCGTGACGGGATAGAAGCAGTCAAAGGCTGGGAAGTAGGCGCATAAGAGAGAAATATGCTATGCAGATTGGAGTGACAAAGGGAAAAGCGTACCTAAATAGGCAGATAGAAGAGTAAAGGCTGGATAGGTGCAGGTCAAGAAGGACTATAGGAGCTCGAGTCGGTGGAAGACAAAAGGACATTTTTGCCGCTAGTTATGACCTATACAGGAAGATTGAAAGACGTTTCCGTGGCTAGTTATGGCCATGATCAATGAAATGTAGGATGTTTTGCGTCTAGTATGGCCTGTCAGTAATGAAATAGAAGATATTTTGTAGCTACTTATGAATGTAATAACTAAGCTGTACTTAGTTGACCATGCGCGGTCTTGTAATAACTATATGTAAGAGGAACTCGTTCTGTATAAGGGTTAGATTCATTAAGAGTTGATAAGAGTAGAAGTATTGTAAAAGATCAGAGAGGAATATGATAGTAGTAGGTTGTTGAGCCGCGAATCTGTAGCTGAGTGCACAGACCGTTTTGTAGGAGTTAATCTGCAACTGAGTGCACAGACAGTAAAGTAGAAGAGTCGATCCAGGATATGTGAGGATCAGTAGGAGTATATAGAGAAGTAAAATAGAGAGCATGAGGGAAAGAAGAGTCTGATCAAAATGACATATCTTAAAACAGTCTGTAGGTCATAGACTTCAAGGCGCTATATATATTTCTCATGCCAGATGAAGAACACCTTGGTGGTTTTTCCCAGATGGGTTTCCACGTTATTTCCTGTTTTAATGAATGATTGAATGTTGTGTTGAATGTTTAACTATTAATGTTGAATGTTTGATTATATTGCATTATTTCTGGTTATTGCTTGAATGAATGTCACAATATTGATGAGAGAAGTGAATGAGTAAATGGTTAAAGCATTGTCAAGCACTTGATATTGATTCATGTTAAAACACTATTAAGGTTATAATACAGTCACATCATAGTCATTTAATATTAAGGAATCAATTGTGTCGCACTATTGCACTAGTTGTTAAGTTGTTAAGTACAAGGTTGTGCCACACGTTGGTTGTGGCACACTGTTGTGCCTCTATCAAGTAGTGAAAGACTCCATCCTTCCATCTTTGTCAAGCTCCTTGGCTATGCGCAAAGGAATTGTAATCCCTCACCAACTACAGAAACATGGTTCTGGCAGTTACACATTAAGATATCTTGGGCGAGACTGCACCTACCCCGTAGGTGTTTCTGGCTGAGCTTGCTCCATCGGGCCGATGTATTTGGGGGTTTTGTTGGTTTTGTATTGTTGTTGAACCTGGGTCACATGAGTGAGGAAAAGTAGGCCAAAAAATGGTTCTATTTCTGGGACTCGTAATAATTTGAGTCGAGGGAAATGTTGTGGCATTCGACGAAAAAGGAAATAGAGGATTGGATGGAGTATAAGACATTGGCGTTTGTGCAAGAAGAGAGTGCAAGATTACGATTGAATGCAAAAGATTGGTTGGACCAATACTTGTACATTGATATTCATGAGATATTCTTTGTAGAGTTTCCTATTGTGCTACATGAGTGGTTGTCAATATTGGAAACTCACCAGACAAATTTCCAAAGAAGAGAAGTGGTTGACTGGAGAGCTCAATTGATTCACGAGATAACCAGTGTAAGTAAACCCATCTCTAGAGCTATTGATTGTTGGGTCAACATTATTTTTCAAGGGTATATTAATGAGTTTAAAGTAGAGATGATAACCTCATATAGTGAGGCTGAAAGAAATTTTTTCCAAGGACCGCGAAGAAGGTACTTGTTTTTTATAAGTACATGGATAGAGATGCTCATCTATGAGAAGGGCATTTTGCAGTTGAGCAGTTGAGTCGCATATCTAGAGGAAAGGATATGTCGCAAATGACCTATAGAGATAATGGGATATGGAGAGTTGAGATGTTCCCAGGAAGTACAAAGCCTGAACTAGAGGCTGAATTCCTAAGGAGTGGAAGGAGATTTAGGTGAGGAAAGAGAAGAAACACAGTAGGAAGTCGACGGACTCCTAGTATGTTCGAAGAAAGTAAGTACGAAGTTGATTCATGGCTAGATAAAGGGTATTACAATGAAGATGAAGACTACAACCCGATTTCTAAAGGAGAAGAATATTCCAAAGAGTCTGCGGAGACACCAAGATCAGGTCAAAACTACATCACACCAGGAGTATCACCAGAGGTAAGGTCTAGAGCCTCATCTCCTGAAAGAGTTGTTAATACTGATAGTTCCAGTAATATGACTAGAATGAATGAGGGTAAACCTCTATTAAATTATTCATTAGACAAACCCAACACCAACTCAATGGCTGGGGTAGATATTAGATTACCCACATTCAATGGGAATGGAGAAGAAGACCCAGAGCAGCATTGGTTCCTTTGCAAAGTTGTTTGGATGGTTTGCCAAGTTCATAGTGCAGACCTAAGAAAAGCACATATGATCATGACTCTGCAAGACTATACGTTGGACTAGTTTATGAAGTTCTGTGTAGTGCCAGTAGGGACCCCACAGAAGATCTTTGATGAAAGACGACTCATGATGATCTGTGAGTTCAGGAAACCTAAATCTAAGTCGCAGTGTATCACCGAGATCAAGGAGATAAAGTAGTTACTGATAGAATCCATATGGGATTTCGATTAGCGGTTTAAATATTTGATGGCCAAAGTTAGTTTCCATATGTCGGATGTGCAGCATAAAGAGTGGTTTATTGCTGCACTATTACCACACATTCAAGCTCCTTTGATGCCGCAGAAGATTGTGTCATAGACATAAGCACTAGAACTAGCAATGAAGTTGTAATCCTCGTTGATAGGAGATGGTGGCGCAAGTATGATGCATATTCAGTCGCAGTTGGCAATATGATTGTGCAGCTTCAGGACATCAAGAAGGGTAAAGAAACATGACCTATGGTGCATAAGATGTCAAATGGATGGACACACCAAGGATAATTCTCTGTCGTACATGAACTATATCTCATTGGGTGCACCAAACGCATTAAGTACCCAAGGGTTACCCTAGTGCCGAATATGCTAGTCTAGATGGCATCGCGACGAAGAGTGCCTATACTTATAGAAGATTGTAAGTACCCCAGCCAACCTATTCTATAAATGTTTCAAATTAGTAGGCCATGATGAGAAGGATTGCAGAGCATATTAGCTCCTAAAGGAGAAGATAGTAGACACCTACTTAATGAAGAACGTTGGGCAGGTTCAGGCTGAACAGGCGCAAGCACACTACCATCCAATGCCTTTCCCATAGAACCAATATCAGATCCAGTATGAGCCGTAGTCTGCACCTCAGAATTAGTATGCACCACAAAATCAGTACCCAGCGAAGCACCCACACCCTTAGGGAAGGGTGGGTGGAAAATTCAAAGGTAGAGGAGGAGGAGGAGTTGGCAGAGGAAGAGGTTAGGTTACATGCTATAACTGTGGACAACTAGGCCATTATGCTAGATATTTCCAAGAGCCTATAAAGACATTTTCATAATGCAAAGCGCATGACCATAATGTGGAGCAATGTCCTCAGTTGATTGCGAAGTGGAAATCTCAGACTGTCATAGGGACTATAACCCTGCGCATAATATGAATCTGAATCCAAATCCTAACCTTAATGTTCAGATGATTGTTGCTGAGCTGAGAGAGCAAGGTGTTGCGGTCGTAACACGAGGAGGTACTGTGACTGGAGACGATTAGAATATACCGCAAGAACAACAACAACCATAGCTACAAGTACAACCCATGACATAGAAGAAGGTACCATTTGACGTTCAAAAATACAAGCAGGTATTTTTGGATGTGCAACCAAAATTTGTGGACCCAGAGAAACCATTGACATTAGATGAAGTCAGGGAGATGCTTGAACGCTTCCAACAGCTATTTCAGAAGTATATTTTGAAAAAGGTTAGTAAGCTCAAGTCATTTCTGTCAAGTTTCTTAGCGCTAATTCAAGATAAAGATGATATTAGAGAACTACAAGCACTCATAGAAGAAATACCAATAGAGTCGCAACCTGGAAGGAAAGTTAACCATGTCAAGAAGAAATTCGAGACGGGGTGTGAGTTAAGAATGACCAGGAAGATAGGAGACTATGACATGGACTACATTATTCTTGACCTAGGGTTGGACATCAATATTTTGACACGACAAACCTGGGAGAGCATGGGAAAGTCGTGCTTGGACTGGTCCCATGTCCAATTGAGGCTTGAAAATCATGCAAAGGTCCTACCAATTGGTAGGTTGAGTTAGGTCCTTATCGACAACGAGGGGCTACGCACATTCGTAGACTTTGAAGTCATCAATGTTGTCAATGACACAAAACCATATCCCATGCTTCTGGGGATAGATTAAGCCATAGATAATCAAGCCATTATAAATTTCAAGAAAATAATCCTCTCATTCGAGGATGATGAGATGAGGGTAGTGTCGCCCATTGATCCATTTGAGGGACAAAGATACGTCGAGCCTATATATAGCGAGGGACATGGTGATTATATCGACCAGATATACAATGTCACTACCTTAAAAGAAGATTACATCAACCCTACAACGGATGGAAACTTGAGTTGTAGAAGTGCTAGTTCCTGTACATAAGATTCGGGATAGGCCTTAGAGAACTGGAAAAATAGATTGCATGAAGTCTCTATAAGGTGATGTGCCAGAGTTACCCAATATGTGCGATGAGTGGAAAGTAATTTGAGGGAGTTACCCACATATGAGGGCTTACGTAATCTTGCGTCCTTCCTAAGTGAATTTGAAGTACTCGTAACAGAGCCGCAACCCTTATCTGCATTAGACTATGTACTGAAGGCTACACCTGCTAGATGGTGGGGTACACATAAGAAATCCATATCAGAATGGCCACAGTCTAGAATATTGTTGGAAGTTAGATTTAGCCAAGAATTCACTATCGTGAGTCAGAAATACACAAGGTTGTCAAACCCTGTCGAGCACATTAATCAATGTCGCATAGCATTTGCAAAATACCCGCGACAATAATGGGTCCATCATTTCATTCATACATTGAAAATGACACCCAAAAGCTGGTATACGTCCATGGAGTTGTGACAAGGAACTAAGGCTTGGAACAAGGTGGTTACATAGTTCATACACACCTTTGCATTTTCTAATGAGTAGCCGACACTAGATGTCGCGCTTCAGACGATTAAGGAAAAGATATTCGCTAAAATACCTGTCGAAGTAGTGAGTTCCCATAAGTGCAACGCGACCATCCAATAATGGATGGCTTGTTACAATAAGGATGGAGAACCAGATGATGATCCAAATAACATAAACATCCTGAAGTTGAAGGGTATGTGCAAAGTTGAAGGAAGTGGTATTTCGAGCGACCAGTTCCTCAAGCCACTGAAATTCAAGAAAGTAAACATTGGGTCACCGGAGAACCCAAAGTTTGCCAATATAGGAGATTATTGGAACGATGAGAACGTATCAAAGATAACATACTTTCTGCATGAGTTTCAGGACCTATTCCTTTACAATTTCTCAAAGATGAAGGGAATAGTGGGAGATATGGGAGAAATGAAAATACCCTTGAAACTAGATGCTAAACCAGTCAAACATCGACCTTATAGGTTGAACCCAAGGTATAAAGAGAAGGTAAAAGTAGACTTGGATGGAATTCTCGACACAGGAATCATTGAACCTATTAAGGAATCCAAATGGATCATCCCTATAGTGATCATGTATAAGAAGACAACAGGTGAAGTCAGGATCTATGTCTACCTAAGGAAGTTGAATGATGCAAGCCTGCATGATCCATTTCCAACACCGTTTATAGATGAAGTACTGGAAAGCGTCGGAGGGTAGGAGATGTATTCATTTACCGATGAATTCTTTAGCTACCATCAAGTAAAAATCGCAAAGGAGGATCGACATAAAACAACCTTCGTCACAGAATGGGGATGCTACCAGTATATGATAATGCCCTTTGGACTCAAGAATGCACCTGCTATTTTTTCTAGAATAGTAGTTTCTGTTTTTAAAGATTTCATATATTAATTTCTTGAGGTCTACTTTGATGATTGGACTGTGTTAGGTCTAGTAAGAGACCATATTGAGAGTTTGTGCATGATGTTGGGTCGCTGTCGTCAGTATCAGATCGTGCTTAATTTCAAGAAATGTATTTTTTGCACACCATTTGGTGTACTATTTGGTCATGTCGTATGTCGTGACGGTATTTTGGTCGACCACCACCTACATCAGTCACACAACTTAGATAAGTGTTAGGACACATAGGCTACTATAGAAAATTTATCCAAGTATATGTAGAGATAACTGCACCCATGGAGAAACTGTTCAAGAAAGACACAAAGTTTAAGTGGACGAAGGCTTGTCAGGAAAGCTTGGACGAATTAAAGAACATGATGGCCATTATACTTGTATTTATGGAATAGAAGAAGGAGTTCCATTTTCATGTCAATGTGTCGTCTGTTGCACTCGACATAGTATTCACGCAACCATGTGAGGTTGTTCTTGACCACCCTATTTATTTTTCTAGCAGAAAATTGTCAACGACAAAGAAAAATTACACGATGACAGAGAGAGAAGGACTCACCATGGCCTATGCGCTGTAGAAGTTCTGACACTACTTTCTGGGTGGAAATTTTAAAGTTTACACTGATCATTCGGTATTGAAATACCTAGTTTACAAGCCAGTATTGGGGGGGGAGATCTATCAATGGCTTCTCCTATTTTAGGAATTTTTTTTCAAAGTCATTCTTAAACCACGTCGACTAAATGTCAAACCGTACCACATTAGAGGAAATTTCAACTCAAAATGGGCCTTTTAACTATAATTCCAATTCCATGTCATCATGTTTTAGCCAATGAAATTGATTTAAATTTGAAATACTGTATAGGTATTAAACAAATTTTTAATATAAATTTGGGGATAGGTATCATAAAAAAAAACTATTTTTTTGTTTGTATTTTTGACATATATCCTTGTGTTTTTACTCAAATTTCAATCGGGAGATCTCATTGGATGCAAAATTAAATTTCGCATCCAATGAGTACCCACAGGGCATACTTTTGATATCACATTTTTCAGGTATTTCTTGTTTTTGGGTAGTGGGGTCCATCAAAAGTATGCCGAGTGGGTACTTGTTGGATGCGAAATTTAATTCTACATCCAACGAGATCTCCCTATCAAAATTTGAGTGAAAACACAGGGAGATATGTCGAAAATACAAAAAAAAGTAGTTTTTTTCTTTTCTTCCTCCAAAATTAATAAATATTATTTTATTATTTTGACTATTATTTTATTAATTTTTCTTAGGAGGCCCATTTTGAGTTGAAATTTCCTCTAATTCCTGTCGGGGTTGAGACATATGGCGTTGATCCTGGGGATACATTAGCTGCACCACTGTCGTTGCTGACCCTCAAGCTTGGATTAACGGCACAAGGATTGGAGTCAGGTACATAAGAGTATGATGATGTTATCAAGGAAATGGGGACGCTAACACTAGATTTTTCTAAACTAGAATTGGCCGACATATATTCCATTCAGTATGCAGCTAGAATAGAGCTCCAAATCCAAGAAAATGCGATGGATTACCAGGAAAAGAAGAATACAAGGAAGGAGAAAGGTCCTCCTTAGGAAAAAGGACTAGGATATTGAGGCACGTGAACAGAGTAGGATTACACTAGATGAAGCCATCAAAGACTCCGTCACAGAGTTCCCCCTGGAAGAAGGAAAAGAAGATGCATATATGGCCGCAAAAGTAGCACGCTTGTCCCAGATTGCTACAGACCTATGAAAATAGGTTGAGGAACTAAAGGCGCAACAGATACCAAGCACACCTCCTGAGGTTCTTAAAGAGCAAAGGAAAATAATATCCAAGGCTATTTAGAGGATAAGGAAAGGAGAACAATCTACACTGAGGCAGTTGAAGCCATTTTCGTGACGTGGAGATTTATTCTGGAAGATGAAGTAGTGGAAAAGATCAAGGAATATCCATGGTAGGTTGAGCTGAAAATTGCAACAATCAAGGTAGAGATGAAAAATATGTCGCTCAAAGAGTAGGTTGAAAAGTAGCTGAGATGAAGCAGCTACTGCAGGAGGTAAAGAATCTGCATGACAAGGAGCATAGTAGGAACGATGAAGTTGCAATGCACCAATTGGAAGTAGAACGAGTTACAAGGCTTATTCAGACTGTACATTAGAAGCTCTAATTTATCACTCAATTGTTGGAAGAAGGACCATTAGAACGTATTAGTTCCAATCGTGCAGAAAATTTGACCAAGCAAGATGAAGAGGTCAGAGAGGAAGTTTCCTGGGTGCAACAACTTTTGAAGGAATTTTAGGACAAGGTTGGTCCTGTGGCACAATGCACCATAGACTTAAATTTTTTGAAAGGTGTAAATTTTTCTTAGTGGCTCGGGATGAGCCACATGTGAGTGTTAGGGGCCTGTTGGGCCAGGAAAAGTGCATAAGGAGGAACCTGAAGTGCAAGCGCAAGAGGAAAAGCGGGTGCACAATGGAATAAAAACAATCACAATTGAGAGAAAGCTGCGATGCAGATCGACGCAATGAAGGAAAAAGCATACCTAAAGAGGCAAGTAGAATAGTAAAGGCTGGACATGTGGAGGTGAAGAAGGACTGTAGGAGCTCAAGTCGGCGGAAGAATAAAGGACAATTTTACGGCTAGTTATGACCTGTACAGTCAGACTGAAAGACATTTTCACGGCTAGTTATGTCCATGATCAATGGAATGCAGGACATTTTACAGCTAGTATGGCCTATCAGTAATGAAATAGAAGATATTTTTTAGCTACTTATGAATGTAATAATTGAGCTATACTCATTCAACCCTGCGTGGTATTGTAATAACTATATATAAGAGGAACCCATTCTATATAGGGTTAGCTTCATTAAGAGTTGATAAGAGTAGAAGTATTGTAAAAGATCAGAGAGGAGTCTGATAGTAGTAGGTTGTTGAGCCGGGGATCTGCAGGTGAGTGCCCATACCATTTTGTAGGATTTAATCTGCAGAAGAGTGCACAGACAGTAAAGTAGAAGAGTTGATCCAGGCTGTGTGGGGTTCAATAGGAGTAGATAAAGTAGTAAACTAGAGAGCATGAGGGAAAGAATATTCTAATCCAAAATACATATCTTAAAATAGTATGTAGGTCGCAGACTACAAGGTGTTATATATATTTCTCATGCCAAATGAAGAGTACCTTGGTGGTTTTTCCCAGATGGGTTTCCACGTTATTTCATGTGTTAATGAATTATTGAATGTTGTGTTGAATGTTTAATTATTAATGTTGAATGTTTAATTATCTTGCATTATTTTCAGTTATTGCTTGAATGAATGTTGCAATATTGATGAGAGCAGTGAATGAGTAAATGGTTAAAGCATTATCAAGCGTTTGACATCGATTCATGCTAAAACACTGTTAAGGTTATAATATAGTCGCATCAAAGTCATTTACTATTAAGGAATCAACTACATCACACTATTGCACTAGTTGTTAAGTTGTTAAGGACAAGGTTGTGTTGCACGCTGGTTGTGGTGCACTGTTACTCCTCTATCGAGTAGTGAAAGACTCCATCCTTACATCTCTCTCGATATCCTTGGTTGTGTGCTAAGGTATTTTAATCCCTTTCCAACTGTGGAAACATGGTTTTGGCAGTTACACATTAAGATATCTTGGGTGAGACTGCGCCTTCCCCATGGGTGTTGCTGACTGAGCATGCTCCGTCGAGCCGATGTATTTGGGTGTTTTGTTGGTTTTGTATTGTTGTTGAACTTGGGTTGCGTGAGTGAGGAAAAGTAGGCCAATAAATGATTCCTTGTTGGGCCAGAAAAATTGCATAAGGAAGAACCTAAAGCACAAGTTCAAGAGGAAAAGAGGGTGCATGAAGGGATAAAAGCAGTCAAAGGATGGGAAGCAGGAGAAGAAGAGAGAAATATGCGGTGCATATCAACACGATGAAGGAAGAAGCATACCTAAAGAGGAAGGTAGAAGAGTAAAGGATGGAGAGGTGTAGGTCAATAAGGACTGCAGGATCTCGAGTCGATAGAAAACTAAAGGACAATTTTGCAGCTAGTTATGACCTATACATGTAGAGTGAAAGGAATTTCCACGGCTAGTTATGGACATGATCAATGAAATTCAGGACGTTTTGTTTCCAGTATGACCTGTCAGTAATGAAATATAAGATATTTTGTAGCTACTTATGAATGTAATAACTAAGCTATACTCAGTTGACCCTACACGGTCTTGTAATAACTATATATAAGAGGAACCTGTTTTGTATAAGGGTAAGCTTCATTAAGAGTTGATAAGAGTAGAAGTATTGTCAAATATCAGAGAGGATTCTGATAGTAGTAGGATGTTGAGCCACGAATATGCAACTGAGTGCGTAGACTATTTTGTAGGAGTTAATCTGCAGCTGAGTGCGCAGAAAGTAAAGTAGAAGGGTCGCTATAGGCTGTGTGCATATCAGTAGGAGTAGATAGAGGAGTAAACCTTGGTGATTTTTCCTAGATGGGTTTCCACATTATTTATTTTGTTAATCAATGATTGAATGTTGTGTTGAATGTTTAACTATTAATGTTGAATCTTTGATTATCTTGCATTATTTCTAGCTATTTCTTGAATGAATGTCACAATATTGATGAGAGCAGTGACAAGAGTGCTTGATATCGATTCATGTTAAAATAATATTAAGGTTAGAATATAGTTGCATCATGGCAATTTACTATTAAGTAATTAGCTGTGTCACACTATTGCACCAGCTGTTAAGTTGTTAAGGACAAGGTTGTGTCGCACGCTGGTTGTGGCACACTATTGCACCTCTGTTGAGTAGTGAGAGACTCCATCCTTCCATCTCTATCGAGCTCCTTGGTCACATGCCAAGGGATTGTAATCCCTTTCCAATTATATAAATATGGTTCTTGAAGTTACACATTAAGATATCTTGGGTGAGACTGCTCCTACCCCGTAGGTGTTGCCGACTAAGCTTGCTCCGTTGGGCCAATGTATTTGGGTGTTTTGTTGGTTTTGTGTTTTTGTTGAAACTGGGTCGCTTGAGTGAGGAAAAGTAGGCCAACACACACACACACACACACACACACACACATATGTTCTTTCATGACAGATTCTGCTCGACACATTCAAATCAGCTCATTTACAACATATATGCATTCGATATAAGAATAGACATTAAAGACACACATATATAAGATATTACATGGAAACCCATCTGGTAAAAACCACAAAGGTGCTCTTCATCTGGCATGACAAATGGTTCAGAACCTTTGTTCTGCACACACAACTTACAGACTCTTCTTTAGATCTTCTTTACAATTCATGTATTCTTTCTTGTCTCATGCTATCTGGTTTTTGGTCTCTCTCCCTCTCTCTATGTATTTCTTCTCTTCTCTTCTCTTGGTTTCTATCTTGTTCTTTTGACCCTTAGCCAAGGATCATGATCAACCCACACACAACTTGGATTGACCATTTTATAATATTTTATGCTTTTAAACTTCTTGATTTAATCGTCGTCTGACTCTCAATTGTCAGTCAACATGCTGTTTTTCTAATTTAATACATCTTGTTACATCTAAAAAAGGCACTATTGACCCAAATTACAATCATGCTTTATTCCTAAAAGCAATCTTTTAGTCTAACTATTTCTTTACCAAAACTAAGTTGAACTCCTCTTTTTGACTTTCTTTTCTCCTCTTTCATCGTCACTTCTTCCATCGCAGTATTTTCCTGTCTTGTGACCATAATACTCATCTTTTTTAGAAAAATTATGTCTAATATTTCCTAGGGCAAACAAATCTAAGTTGTAGTGGGAAGGGATTGTGCTCTTTGCTTCCCTTCTTGTGCCAAAGTCACCTAAATATTTTGTGCAAGTTAAAGGAATGGAGCATGCATGAGTAATTGGAAATTGGTGGTGGGTTGTATGAATGCAATGGGTACAAGGTGGGTAGGTTTGATTAGTGGATGGATTTGGGCCGTGATAGATCATAACTCGGTGTTACTCACTTTTCTAAGTTGATAATGTTCACATTAGGCTCTTGGGTATGACTAGGTAGCTTGAACTTCAAGTAGCATTGATCACATTGATAGGTTGGTTGGAAAGAAAACAAAGTGGTTGGTTTGGTGGCTTAGTACACAAAATTCACCCACTCATTTTAAGGATGTCTCATCATAACCAACAACTCAAAGGTATATGACCAAAGCTTTGTCATGATATATATGTATTCATGGTTTCTTGTAACACCCCATTTTTTACCCCCATGATGTGATTATGTATGTAATGATGTAAAGGATATATGTCAAACTTATTGGTACAAGGGACCATAACTATTGTAAATATTGGAACCTAATCCGCTAGGTTAAGTGAAGATGAAGAGGAGTCTTCAAAATTCCAAGACACACCTTGGAATTTGGAATCCAAGGGTCAATCTTATTGTATTTATATGTACATTTGTTAATAAGAAATGAAATGCATGATTATCTATTTCTGTGTATTTGGATATGTGTTTATCCAATCTACTTGTATTTCCTGTTGGGCATCCTAACAATGGTATCATAGCATGCATATTGTTTTTAGTCCTGCGAGAAGATGATGTTTACCATACACATGTTTAACCTTCTCTAGGTGTAATTCTTCCATTCATGTTTACATATTCAATAGATGTTGATTCCTCCATTGCTAGTGGAATGTTACCTAATTATTTCTTATCCATTTAGGGTAGAGGCATTGAATAGTGTGCTATCAATGTGTTGAATACCGTATTCAAATTATGTTGATCACATTATGTCCACATGAGCTCTCAATACTTGATGCCTAGGCATCTCCTGTACCATATTGTCATGAATGTGTGATTGTGGTTGGAGTTGTCGTGAATGTGTATTACAGGGTTTTGGTGCCTCTCTGCATTGTTGAAGACTTAATAAGTATTGCGCATTGTAACATTTTCACACCTCTTTGTACCAAATTTTGGTATCCCCATATGAGTCACGTGAGTTATTTTAGGTCAATTTACTATTGGGATAAGGTATTTTGGATAAATTTCAAACAAGTTTTGGTGTGAAGAGGGTTGTTCAACGAAGTGGTATATGGGAGCGCTCCTGCAAATAAGTAAGGACCCCGACGCAACCACAAAAATAAGGGAATGATAGTGGTTGATTTAGTCAATTAAGAAGTTGGTTAAAAATTTATTAGAGTGTTGTGTCTATTTAGTGGACCATGGGGCCCATGGGATCAATATAAATATGTAACGGGCGAGGTAGAATATGATTGATGAAAATTGATGATTTTGTTTTTAAGGTAATGATATTGTTTTTTTTATAACCAAAAGAGATCGATATTCAGGTTGTGTGTGCAGATCTATGATGTATTGAGAGAGGAAGAGCGATAGGTATGCATGCTAAGTGCACATATCTATTTGAAGTGCTTGAAGTAACAATATATTTAATTAACCGAGCACTTCTATGGTTTTCTCTCATCTTGGGTTTCCAAGTAAAAATATTTGATGTTCATGATGTAGTGTGAATGTTACATTTGATTAGTACAATAATGTTAATAGGTAATAATAACAACTTGTATGTGTTTTAAATTATATTTTTTTGTGCAGTTAATGTATGCATTGTGTTCTTGTTATAGTTTACTAGCACATGTCGAGGTTTTGTGAATGGATTATCTTGTAGATTATTTTACTCTTCCCTTCTCTATTCTCAGAATGTGGTTCCTACAATTCCCATAGGTACTTTGAGTGAGACTGCGGTTGTTTGTAGGTGATGCCAAAAGGGCCAATATCTTACGATTTGTTGGTTTGTTGATTAGTGAACCTAGTCTCATTGTTCCAAGACTAAGGATTGATGTCTTCACAGAGATGACATACACTAGTGTAGTATAGGAGAGGTTATCTTAGTTGTTGAAAATGGAAGAATACATGTTTATTGCAGGTTTCCATCAACAAGTACATAAAGCAATGGAAAATGTATGGTATGATCGACAAATCAAGAATAAGAAGTTCCAAGTAGGATACTTAGTCCTTCTCTTTTATAGTAAGTTCTTAAAACACGCTGGTAAGTTTAGAATGAATCGGTTAGGACCATATGTAATTAAGTATGTAACTGAAGGGGGTGCTATATAATTGAAAACGTTGAATGGATAACTCATGAATGGGTTAAATGGAATTCAACTAAAACTATATAGGGATAGTTGTACTCTCCATTCTCAAACATGAAAAAGAGTTGTGACGTCCAGGTGTTGGTTGCAACTGAAATAGGCATAAGATGTGTGCGCTAGTCTGTAGGTAGGAAAGGGATAGGGAGATGTTGAAGTTAAATACAAGTGTATATAGTGATGTAGGTATTCTAGAAAAAAATAGGGGGGAAAAGAGGCACATTAATGGTGCAATGTTCCATCTCATAATGAAGAAACTACATTAAATATTGGACAAAATCGAGTTGTGTGGACGAATCCGAAAATAATTAGTGAAATTCATTCCAAATTATTGAATAAATATCATAGAAGATCCGGTCATATAAATTAAATCTAGAAATAATACAACATTAAGATAGGATCATCAGGTATTAAAAAGAAGAAAGGGATGAATCCCAAGTTCATTGCTTACACAGCGCTATTGAGACTTTAGTTGAGAGGGGAACAACATAAGCTAGCGTGTTGAGGAAGAGTATGCCCAAGATCACTCTTGAGAAAATTGTGGAAGAATTCATGGAGTGTATCCTTCTGGTACAACAAGAGGAACCATAGGTAATAACAGGGGAAGTAACATAGGTTCCACAAGCATCGAGATGAAGGTCATCTTGTAGGTGAAATACCTAAATGCAGAAGTTGGTCTGGTTTACCATTTGTTCTATTGAGTATGTACCATCAAGGAATAAAAATACAAAACAAATGCGATTACCCAAGGATTCTAAGTACCCACTTGAAACACCAGTGATTCCAAAAGGAGTTTTGCAAAAAAAGATACATGATGGGTGATTTAGGAGGATCTTACCAAATGTTCAAGAACAAAATCTTCAATTTTTTAATAGAATGATAATATCATGTAGAGCTTTCCATAGTCCATCAAGGACTAACTTTGTTATCATCTAGTGACTTCAAATTGTGGTTTGCATCTCTTGTTTATCTGTATTTTTATTAGTTATGTTCTCATTAAGATTACAATTAAAATCATTTTTAAAGAGTTAACATTAGGATGACTTGCACATAACAATTCAAGGTTGTTTTAAGATCCTTCAATTTCATATCATGTTTGGCATCAGAGTCGGCTAACCCGGGAATTGTGAATATGAATGTTAACTAGATAAAGGATTAAGAGAGGTGAAGGAAGCTTGAAGAATTCAATCCAAAAATCAATTCAGGCATGATTTTTTGAAGTAAAGAATGGTCTCACCAAAAGGTTAAGGTGATTCTCCATCATCTAATTAAGAATTTCTTAAAGCTTTTATGTCAATCAAATCTACGGAATAAATAATTGCATGTAGAATGAAATAAAGCTAAAGAAGAAGGGCCATCATAAGTAAATAGTAAAGTTAAAGGAGTAGAAGCTGGTGGTGACCTTCCTAAACCTCCTCTGTCTCCATCTCTTCTTTTGAAATTTCAAGTATTGCTTCTTAAAAATAAAAGAAACAACTTGATAAGATTAAGTCTGATTTTCCTTATTTGAAACTTGATATTAAGTTTGATTGGCCCATATATAATGGAGAATTTACGTTGAAAAACTGGATGATTAGATCAGACAAATTGAGGTGTATTTCGGGATCTAGAAGCTTTTAGATGATAGTTCCAAGATCTAGGTGGCCACTCTCCATATTGTAGGAACCAATCTCATATGATGGGAGAGAAAGACTCATGAGAACCTTATTACTAAATGTAAAATCATTTCTTCCTGGTATGAATTCACTACAACCTAGAAAAAACAATTATATCCATTGGGTTACATGCAGCAAGCCATGATCGATTGGAAAAACTTGACACAAGTTAAGGATCAGAATGTTCAGGAGCACACTTAGGAATTCATAAAGAGATATTTGGTTTAGCATATACCTATTTATGCTTAAGAAACACTTCTCAAGTTTATAGGAGGATTACATAGTTATTTATGCCATACAATACTTATTTTCAATCTTACTAACTTGGATGAGGTTTGTGTGCAAGCTACATATATTGAATCTAAGGGGAAGAATGCTCATGATAAATTTTCCTCAGTTGAAAAAAAATAGAAGGAAGGAAAGGGTAAAGGGAAGAGCAAGCATATAGATACCGTGAAGAAAGGGGATACAAAGCTTTCATGTTCACATTTCCATAGATATGGGCATGATGAAGAACAATGATGGAAGCTACATTCGGATCAGAAACTGAAGTGGCATCGACATCAGAGGGGTAGGAAGAAGACTACTACCACTATCTAGTGTGATCTTGGATATGAATCCAAAGATGAATCTAAGGTCAATTGTAGGCATAAAATGTATAACTTTTGATCTGAATGTCAATACATGTGCTTCTTCTTCTAATATGATTATTAAAGAAAGAAAGAGAACCGAATTATTTCATTTACGATTTTTATCTCAACATACCAAGATCAATGCATTGATTGACAGTGGATCTCAAACAAACTTTATCTTTGAAGACATTGTTAAGAAACTTGGATTAGAAACAAAATTACATCCTAAGCCATATCCATTGGGATGGATACATGGAAATGCTAAATTCTAAGTTACTCAACAATGTAAACTTACATTTTCCATTACTTATGGTTTCATTGAAGAAGTGAAATTAGATGTGATACCTATTGATATATGTGGCATTGTGTTGTATAGTCCTAATTTGTTTGATAGAAAATCCATCTTCTTCAGGGAGCACATTAAGTATCATTTGTTTAAGGATGAGATCAAATATATTGTAAGATCTCATAAGATGAAATATGATTTATTTGTGGTTTATACAAGGTAGTTGAAGGTGTTAGTAAATTCATGTTAATATTTATCTCTCATGACAATTGAAGATTGTGGTCTTAAAATGCATTGGTGAAGGTTTCTACTAACCAGATTCTAAAAGATACACCACAAGTACAACATGGAGGAATAAAGCATGAAAACATCTTGGATCTTGATTTTCACACTTTGGTTGATAGAAAAGAATATCCATTGGTTGTTAATGCCATTGTAAAGAAAGACAAGCTTTCTATGGATTCATTCTATTTAGCCTCTGCATGTTCAATTTTATTTCTTATTTTGCTAGTATTTAGTTGTGTTTGGATGGTATCTATGCCAATGAATACATATTTATGTAAGGATGATGAAATGATTTAGTTTTTAAACATTACGATGGTTGTTTTCATATTTGTTATGATGATCTAGGTGATCCTAAACCGAGTGGGTTGGATGCTGGACATATGACAACTATGTCCTCACTCTTTTTTTATGTAGATTTTTATTTTGGTGGTCCAAAAGCTTTTGAGTGGGGAGTTTTGATATAGGAGTATCTTACCAAATTATCAAGATCAAAATATTCAAATGATGAATAGAAGGATACTGTCACGTATATCTCACCAATATATTTTCAACGACGCTTGTTTTATCCAAAAAATATTCCAAATGAGAAAGATATTGAGCTCTAGAATTCTTTGTAAACAGGGAAAAAAGACCAAAAAAATGCCATATGGAACACCCACAGGGTTCCATATGGACTATATATTTTGTATGTGGACCTATAGTTGTTTGACACAGGGTAGTGTTGATGTACACTTGGAAGCTTGTGAGGACCTATGATATTTTGACATATGGGAATCTTATGGCACAGTTGGTAGTCCTATGGACCAATCAAAGGATATGATATGGTAGTTTGATTGGCCACCTTGTGGTTCTATTTACCAAATATTATGGTGGGGAAGGAGTATTGAACCCTTGACCTTCCACTATAACTCCAATGTTTAACCACAACACGCCCTACCATTATGTCGATGTATTGCTTGTTATACATAGGATCAAACAATTTAAAGTTGAATTGATTATATGTTTGGAAAAAAGGTGGGACGAGGGGTTGTCCCTTGACCCTGTTTTATGCATTATTTATGCATTTAACCCGATCTTACCAATGACAGGGCTCCAACCAAGATCCACATAACTATACAATCAGAATATATATTATATATGGTAAATAAAATGCCATGCCATATATATTTTACACAAGAAACGAAGGCCTGCAAGCTTGACCCTAGGACCTCTGTCCTAGCAATTAAATGTGTTACCAATAGGATAAAACCATGTTCCTTTTCCCTCGTCCCCATTTTATGCATTATGTATATATTTAACCCAATGTAAGCTACAACAGGGCTCCAACCAAGATTCACAGAGCTATAAAATCAAACTATATATTATATATTGTAAATATAATGCCATACCATATATTTTTTCCACCAAAAATGAAGGCCCATGGGATTAACCTTGGGACCTCTGTCCAAGAAATTCAATGTGTTACCAATAGGCTACAACCATGTTCCTTGAACCATATTCACATAATATATTTACAACTTTGAATCAGGGTTAAGGAATTTTTTTATAATTTAAACCATGATTTGGAACCATGATGAGGACAATTCAGATTTGACAAGTTGTGGGCATGATTTCCAATGCATAGAAGGTACAACACGATTCTTGAGGTGGGTCTGTACAACACAAGAGCATAGTTTCTCGTACTGCATGCCATGGGAGATATATTATTATGTACAGAGTGTTTATACTCAATATTCTCATTTTTTTGATACGAATGCATTGACAGAGTATGTTTTTGTAGTTAATAGATATAACTTAGAAGCATCTCCACAATTGATGTAATTTGCAAAATTTGAAGAATTAATAAGATTGGTATCACTAGAGATGGACCCAAAGACATAGTCCATCAGGGACAAATTGTAATGTCCCAAATTTTACATTGGGTCAAATGGCCAAATCACATTTTCCATATTCATGAAAGTTGTCAAAGGGATGCTAAAAGTCAAATAATTGCCAAGGTGGAAAATCACTAGTTTCCTAGCTTGGGGGTGGAAGCTTTGAGATTTGGAATAAGGGGGATAATAAATGATGTTTAGACATTAGAAGAGGATAAATATTTAATAATTTAGCTTATTAAATAAATACAAGAGAAAATGGAAGTGACAATGGAGCATGAAGACACATGGAGACTATGGGGCCCACACTAGCTTGAATTCCTATGTTAAATGGTATCTTTCTCTTGAAAATTTGAATATATGGGAAGTCTAATGTTTTTTTATGGATTATAATGTTAATATAATTTTACATATACTTCATATGTCGAATTTGTGATGAATTGTCACTTACATGGTAGAGGAAGAGCCAAATGGGAGTTTCATGGACACTTGGCTAGATTCCCCTTACATTTATGACATCTATGACACCAATGATGGTGATTCTATGACAGTTATGACACAAGTCAGATATGAAGGCTGACATACTGACATAATGGCATGTCAATACTGAATAGAGAATCTTAGAGGTTGAATTTGGGAGTTGGAGAAGGCCAAGAGGCTCCTACTCAAATTTGGGAGAAGAGGGAAGGTGAAGAGAGAGGCCACATGGCATAACATGAGCAGCCACACCAATTCGACTTGGATTTGGTTTATGGATGTATTTGGAACCTTATAAGACTAATAATGTCTATAAAATACATGGATCAGCCATGAGAATAAGCTTTTTCTCATTTGTGAAATTGTCATTTGTGAATTGTGAGAGCTAGTGGATGACTAGTTTTCTTGCTTAAGCCAATTTCGAGGGTGAAAGATTCCCATCCTAGTTGGTGTTTGTAAAGGAAAATAAGGTATTTCATGGAGCTTTAATGGAGTCTTATTTTCAGGTGTAAGCTACATGAAATCATGTGGATTCTTCCATGGCATCACTCCCTCTCAACTATTTCCAGTTTTCACACCATATTCATGCAAATGGAGGGATTGCGCGTTGGGTGAGCTATTTGATCTATTTGGGGAAGATTATAATGACAATTATATTATGTGATGATTTATATTCTTTGTATTTCATGTTAAGAATACTCTCAGGTCTAAATACCGAAAATAATTCATGTAAAAATGTTGAACAATGAAGAAATAGTGTCATTTCCCCACTATCTTGTTGTGAACCATTGTAATGCTGATGATTTCGAATTGGGAGATCCTTTAATTGTCCATTTGTGGTTGTAATCATTTAAATATTATTTTTTCTTCATTATCAGAAATTTTCAAGTCAAAATTCCCAAGATTTGTATGTCAAAATGACTTTTAATTAGCAAACAATGACCATTTCCACTCCATTTTGATATATGCCATGGTAATGCTTATTATTTTGAATGGAGGAATGTATCTATGATAAATGTATGATTTATGGACTGTAATTAATGTGTATTTCAAGTCTCATGTTCATTAATTAAGCATTGGAAGCCATTTTACTCATTTTTATTGCATTGGGAGAAGATTTGGTGCATTTTCCCCAAGGGTTGAAATTGTGACTTGGGAGTTGTTTTGGAAAGAGTCATAACAGCCTGTGTAAACTGAACCATGATACATATGAGAATTTGAAAATGTCCCTTACACATACCTAGCCTCTTTTCATAAATTCAAGTGACTTTGGTATCATTTGTGAAGCCATTTCAGGAAATTACCTAGGGGGAATTGGAGCCCCAATTTGCTAGTAAAGACTCCTACTTTGAACAGAACATTAAAAAAGTTTGCAGAAGTAATTGGGAGGTCAAAAAACATACATGAGAATTATATTTAATTTATATTCTCATTCATGTACCTTCATAGAAAATTTGGAAGCATTTGGGTCAATTTGGAGGTCTAGACATCAAAACTATTCAAGAGCCAAAATTGTGAAAAAATTGGAAAATTGGGCATTTTAATAAAATTTCAAAAAAGGGACTCAGAAAGTGATTGATGTAAATGTTGGGACTCAGAAATGTTTTCTTTTCATCCACATTTCCCATCGTTATTCCTCACATTTCATCGCCCCATTAACCCTTTATTATATCCTTTTCATAAATATATTTGGGTTTCACATTATTATTTTCCACTTTATTCATTTTAGTATTAAAAATGAATTTATGATTAAATGTTAGAAAGTCAACATGTTTTTCATATATACATCTCAAAAATGTGTGAGCTTTGTAATGTGTAGGAATTAATACAAAAATACTTCTCAAATATCTCCTCCCTCATTTCAAGGAGATAGTTATTCAAATCCTATTCCAATGAGAATATCATGGAGATTTGATTGGTATATCTTATCCAAGATTTGTGAGAGACATGTGGAGGATTTGAAGGGATCATATCTTGTAATAATGGGAAAGTAGTTGACAGTAGTTGAGAGAATAGTGGATCTATAATTATGAGATGGTTACCTTATGTTCATGGCTCTCATGTATAAAGGAGAGTGCCCTCTCTCCATTTCGGAGGAGGTTAGAAGCCTGGTTTAGTCTTAGATTTGTAATTGGGAAGAAAGGGCTTCTTATCTTTGATTCCTAGTTTGATTCATGTTTTCTTTATTGTTTTCATGATTTATCATTTGATTCTTGTAATGTAATTTGAGAAATATTTATTGTGTGAGCTCACATATGTTATTTGTCGTTAAAATCTTCACATGTTGTATTTCTTTTCCTTCATGCAAATTTCCATTCCTAGATTAGTTGTATTTCAACAATTTCAATTCAAAAGGATGTTTCATCTTCTTAGATTAGTTTCTAGATTAGATTAGTTCCACTTTGGCCCTGCACATATAGTGCTTGTGCTTCGTAATCCTATGAACCTCATATTGAAAAATTAAATGGTTAGGAAAGTACTGGAACACAATTAAAACAACATTAATTTCACCCAACATTTTGGTGCCGTTGCCAGGGAAGCATGATGGATTGAAGTTTAGATTTCATTTCCTGCAAGTGTGGTAGTGTAAATTTTAATTCCTACAAGTGTGTAGGTGTAGATTTCAATTCCTGCAAGTGTGGTAGTGTAAATTTCAATTTCTGCAAGAATGTTTCAACTTCCACACGAGTGATTTCAATTTCTGCAAGTGTGTTTAATTTCTGCAACTATGAAGAGTCTTTTATATGTTTTAGCAAGAGTGTTTTTCTTTACGTAAATGGTTTATTTTCATTTAAGATTTTAGAATTTCAGTTTTGGGTGTTGTAAGAATCCATTTTTCAACATGGTTTAACAATGAGTATAAGCTTGGAACTACTCACTTATGCCTTGGAAAAGTGGGATTTTCCTCTTCCCATGAAGAGGAGGTCTTGGAAGTAATAAGAGATTTAACTACTCCTACAGAATCAAACGAGGAATCATCATCCAGAAAATCCCGCGTATGTGAAGGTGAATAATTATTCAAACAAGAGATCGAGGAAGATGAACAAGAGTTACATCATGAGCATGAGCAGAAGCGTGCCTACGAAATCCTTATTGAGCAATGGTTCCAAGTAAGTACTTGATTAGATAAATTTTGTTTTTGTTTTTGTTTTTATTTAGTTAAATCACAGTCACAACAATTAAATTTGTTCATTTTGTATATTTCCATTTTTCATTCACGAAATTGACAATGAATATATTATTATTGTTGTTGTGTGCTTGGCTACATTGGCTATTTTACTACACGTAATTGATTTCTAGATTCTAATTAGCATAGAGTAGGTAGATTTTTCATTTTTTTTTTATTTTAGTTAAACTAAGTATGCTCTCCTCCGTGCTTCATGCGATCGCGAGGATCGGAAAGTAGGATGACTAAATTGATTTCAGGAAGAATTTTTATTGTTGATGATGAAAAAAATTGCCTAATCTATTTTTCGTCTGCAATTTGTTCCATTTGCTCATAGTTATTTTTTGTAGCAGCAACGCCATCTTTTTGATTTTGTTATGTCGATTCCTGGAAATAATTCTGCAACAAAACATGAAACATTAAGACTGCAACAAACAATTAAATAATACTATGAATGGAAAAGCAACAATTAAAACGTGTGAGAGAAAAGACTGTGACATGAAACTATGAATGAGAATATAAAGAGAAATGGGATCAATTTATTTAAGCATTAGGTCGTCCAAAAGGAATCTTGAATTCGGTCTGGATTTGTTTGGAACTAGATCTTTGATCCTATCTCCTCTCCTTTGTCTTCATATGAATCTTGATCCTGGAGGCTACTATTTTTTAATCGTCAAAACTCTTAATCCAGTGGGGACATCCAACTAGAACGCATGGGAAAAGTAAATCTAATTATTACAAAGTCCAGCATAAATATCTAATACTTCAAAATCAAAATGCCATGCACTATCATCCAACACTTCTTTGTGGTCAATTTAAATTGTCTATCCTTATCTTTTCATAGTAATATGCTCATGGGATCTTTCCTCAGAAAAGTTTAGTCAATTCGCCATAATATTAGAGAAATTATTGGATATAATAACATATTAATGGATGTCGACAAGCTGAAACTCATCATTACAATCCTAAACATCCTCCTTGTAGGTCGCATCGACCCATAGTGTTTTTTATTTCATAATAGAAGCACCCAACCAATCCAAGAAATTTGGCTTTGAATCCGGATCTGCTAAAAATGGTTGCCGATAGTCCACCAAAAATTGGGCAGGATTGAAACCAATTGCCGCAATATGAATTATCCTTTATTAATAAGAAACCAAGATAGGTGTGATCTGCATGTTTAATTCCATCCATGACTCACCCTTTTCATGATGGTTTCGATTGCACAGAAGAAAATGGAAATAGTGGACGTGGATCTGGGTTACTCGATTGGTCGGATCCCCTTCAGAATCACATGAAAGCAGATGGGATTTAATGTATGACGATGATTTACTTACCATGGATCCTTGTTTAATCGATAGGGGTGGTGGCTATGATACATCTGACAGGATTGAAATCCCAATAACCTTTTCCTCACATGAAAATCAACCATGAATTTCTTGACATATAAATTTGCTGGTGTATTTTAGCTTCCATATCTTACACAACAACTTTCTTGCTGAACCACCTCGAGATATTCATATGGAGTTTCAATAAAGGAATTACATCGCAGACCCCATCAATTTTATAGTACTTGGTGGAATTCTACTCATCTATTCATTGGACTTATTCTATTTTCTGGCAACTCTCAAGATCTAAAGTAGGTGATTATGTGCTTGGATGGGGTGACTACTACTTTAAAAAACCAAAACATGGGGAAGAAATAGCTCGAAGATTTAACGAGTCTGAAATGTTTATGCAGAGCAAACAACATTGGGCAGACAAAGCACAACCAGTTTTCGAGATCCGTGAACGTAATGCTATTTTAGAAAAAAAAATTATGATGTCGTGGGTGTGATTGTTTCTGATATCAATTTAAGAACTCTTATTAAATCACGTTGGCTATCCAGTGGTTCTTTTTCCCTAGGACATATTTTGTTGTGATCATGCTCCTTGTTACCACCTAAGTTGTACTTAGTGGTTTTTTATCAAGTGAGTCTGGTGAACCAGACAAGGATAACTTGTTCGGACTTCAGAAGACCTTCAGTCTTGCTTCTGGGAAGCTTTGTTGTACTATATCACATGTTCATACCCCATGGGGATATTGTAATAAATTTTCTAGCATGATAGTGTCTGTAAAAGACTCGGTCTCTTAGACTTTATTTGTCAACCCGATCAGCCCAGGGTGTTTTTTCCCTTGGTTATTATTGGTTGTTGAATAAACGATTGATAATTTTTGAGTTTTTCACTCCAGACCTCCAAAGTTGGGGTGGTCGGCTTGGCATTTAGGCCTATTGAGGTTATTAGAGTCTATGTGTCAATGTATAAACATGCTAGACATCATGGTCGAGTCATATGAACATGTCTAAGTCCCCCTAGGTTTTTTCAATTTTTCAATTTTTTAGTTTTTTCAGTGTTTTTTATTAAATTTTTATTTTTCCAAAACTTAGGCTATTTTTTAATAGTTTAATTGAAAAAATTGATTTTGTAATAAAAGTGGGCCAAATAATCAGTTTCAGTCATGTAGGTGCTCATTTTAAAGCTAAGAGCACCATGTAAACCCATGGACCCACTATTTCCTAGTTTTGAGTGATTTTCCATCACTCAGGTCAGAAAGCCCCAAAAAATCATTTATTGATTATTTTAATTAATAAATTGATGAATAATGGGGCAAATCCAAAATCATAGATCAGTGGATTCTCAACCGATTTGATTGAAATCAGTCAGATCTAAACTAGATTGACTGGATCTGACAAATCCTTGATTGAAGGAGGTGATTAAGTGAGTCTGGTGAACCAGACAAGGATANCTCAACCGATTTGATTGAAATCAGTCAGATCTGAACTAGATTGACTGGATCTGACAAATCCTTGATTGAAGGAGGTGATCAAATCAGATCCAGAGTTGATCTTTAGCAGTCTTTATGGAGAATTGTGCCCTCTCTCTCTCCTCCACACGTGTGGACTCTCTTGGATGCTTTGTGGACTGATGTGTCGGTTTATGGGTTGATGTATTAGCTCAATCAGCCCCCCAGTTGACAATTAGGCCCAGTTCAGCTTCAGATCTGCATTGATTGACTCTCCATCAGCTGATTTGATCTATCTCCTTGGGATTTGTGCCCCCCTGGGCCGAATCTCCTGTTTTTGTATATATCCAAGCATAAGCCTCCTCTTCCAAGCTAGTAAGAGTTGGATTGAAGGGCTTGTTATTGTAATACTGTTGTAATATTTTGATTCTTGAAATAAAGAAGCTTTGGAGGCCAAATGGTGTAATGCTCTCATATGTGTGGATTAAGCATTGTCTTACGGCTATTGATGTTGCCAGATTTTCTCTCAAATTCTGCATCTGAACCCTGTCTGGATTGAACGATTCAGTTGAATCAATAGGAGTATAGTTGTGCAATTAAGGTTACTTGTTTTTCTTATATCTAATAGCATATATTATTAGAAGATCTAGATTATACATGTTTAATAAGTTTATTTGCATGTAATTCTTGTCTCTTTTTCATATAATATATATCTAGATCTCATGAGGTTTTGTGCAGGATTGTGTGTTTAGGTTTCAGGTAGCAAGAATTGGATGAGTTGTGGATCTAGTTTGAATCCATTGTACATCCAAAATATTTGTGAAGACATTGCCCCTTTGTATTCCACTAACAAGTTTCCATTGCAAATCTACTTCAACAACAAGCACTTCTCTTCTCCTGTTCCTCCTTCAAAATCAATTTTTTTACCTGGTTACTTTGTTCGCAGATTTGATACTATTTAGATCTATTATCTTAAAGTAAATTTAACATAGATATATCTCCTCAAAGCCCATAATCTAGATCTTGTTCTTAAAAGGTTTCATAAGCATCCTAGATCTAGCTTTAGGGAAATCATCCTTTTTGCATGGAATTTTAAAGAGAAGTTGTAGCTTGCATGCATTAGATTTCTGTTTTTTGTTATAAAAGATAAATCTAGAAATCAGTGCATATCATATTGGCTGCCTAAAAGGAAATCCAATATCCCAAGGAAATCTTGCTTTCCTTGGTTCCCTTTTTACCTTTTTAAACTAGTTTTAACTTAGCTTTTTTTTTTGGGTTAAAAGTAAGCTGACCCAAAGGTACTTTCAGAGTGCTTTTGGGCATATTTAAGTCTAATAAGATTGATGGTTTTTAGAAGGTATAACATAAAAGAGGAGTATCTACTGTTCGAAAGTGACTTTTGGGCCTTCTGAATCCCCCCAGGGGTCTCCCTTTTTGACTGAAATCTTTAATTTTTGCACTTTGTAAGCTCTTGGTTTCATTCTATATAAGACTCAAGAGGAATCATATCATTTTTCTAATATTGTAACCACTGGTAATAAAAATAATTTTGAATAGGCTCTTTCGAGCCCATTCCCCATCCCCCTTGGGGGGATTTGCGTCCGTGTCATTTTTTGCTTTTCGTTAATCTTTTTTCAATCTAGTGTAGTACTAATCTGCAGGGTAGTATAATTTGATTTAAAATCATTTCCATATTCCATTTCTATTGGTTTCAAAGTAACTTTAATACTTACCCCACGAGCCTCCTTTTGAGCTGAAAGGTGAAGAAATGTTTGTGGTAGTCTAATTAGAAAATTGTGGTTTGCTTATCTTTTTATGTTTCATTTGCTATCATCATTTGTTTCAGTAACCATAATAAAATCAACCCCTCCTTGATTCCCCGATTGAGGTCCACTTGGACCGAAAGAGGTTCTTGGAGGGTTTTCTTTTTAACAAGAACATCCATCTCAAAATTTACTAAAATTGACAAGACTCCGGTGTGTATGCTCTGCACTTGGATGTGGTTCATCCGATCAGTCAAGCTATATCAAAAGCACTTGAGTGAATAGTATAATTAGGATTCACTCTCCCAAATTGACAAACCATCAGGTGAAAATCCAACACCTAGATCAAACCATTACGGTGGCAAAATATGCAAAGGAAGCGAGAACTTCTGAAAAGTGACCTCGGGGCGCCGATCTTTGTCACACCCTAACGGGTGTGTTATGAACAATAGCCCCAGAGACTCCATTCAGCCCACATATTCCTTGCGGGTAGACATGAAGGTTTAGTTTTGGACATACTCCAAGTACTCTCGGGTATATCTGGAGTCCACCCATTCACCTAATTTTAATCAACTCATATTTCACATTAACTTAAAACGTACCAAGAGGCAATTGCAAAACATTCACTCCAAGCACATGCAAGTACATTGATTTCCTTTTGACTCCATTTTAAGGCACTGGTTATTTTCTTTCTATATATATATATATATATTGTGTCTCAGCATTGTGCTTTCGTGCACTCATTTTGTATCTTGTCATCTATGGTTGTTTATGGTTAAATTTCAAACTCCTAAGTAATTCATTGAGTTTAACATCACCATACTAAATAATTAGCCTTAGTAACTTAATAGGGTCTACCCCCCTTGGCTTCATTAGGAGTTGAGCCTAAACGGAGGAGTCAAGAACAAGGTGACAACCTTGACTCAAGACTTGCCCCCAAGGACACACCGAGTGGCTTGAATATTTCTGCCACGTGACCCAAGTGTGTGAAAGGCGACAACACCTTTTTGGCGCCATTGCCAGGGATAAATCTTTTTATTCCTGAGTACGGCTTTTGTTTTCTTCCTTTTTGTTTTTTCTTTGTTTGATGAATGCTTAGAGTAGATATTTAATTTTCATCTGGCGACTCCACTGACTTTTTTCCAGTTTTTATTTTTACAAAGAAAAGCAAAAAAATATTTTTTGTGAAAAGATTTATAAATGCTTATTTTTCTTTTTCACATGGCGACTCCATTGAAGGGATAAAACCTTGGTATGTCATAAACTTGTGAAGTTTTGTTGTGTGTAGATGAGCCCATGCAACATGTTAAAACCTTTAAAGCTCATCACTTGACAGCTCCACCTTTTCAATACAAGGTTTAATCATTATATCAAATTGATACTATTTTGGATGAATTAAAGGAGAAATATGGTACCCAGTTAACCTTAATGTTTCAGCCTATCAATTTCTCAAACATCCGGGGTTTTCCTAACTATTGTAATGGTTTGGGGGATGCATATAACTGGCTTCTGGATTTTTATGGAAATTATGGTGATTCGGCCATTTGGCATGTCAAATCTTTCCTTCAGCTGATTGCTGAATCCAATATTCTTCATGAAGACAATATGATGGAAATGTTTGCTAGTACTTTTCGAGGTGAGGCCTGTTGTTGGTTCTATCAGGGCCTTCCTAATAACTGTATAACTTCTTTTCCAAGCTTCCTTTGGATGTTTTTAGAGCAGTGGCATGATGGTAGGGGTAGTATGAATGGTTTAAAAAAGTTCCTTGAAAAGAACTGTACCTTCTACCTATCTAGGACAGAGTATCACACAGAAACATATGATGGACCTTTTTCCATGATACAAAGTATTGAAGACTTGGAATCACTTCTTAAACATTTAAGTGAAGAGGAAATCCATGATACTCCCATCAAAGAGTTTCCTCATAGTTATTCAAGAAAGGAAGTAATTAAGCAGCTTATTAAAGAATATGAGGTATCTCCCAATAGACAGCAGGATTCTGAGGAAGGGAAAATCTAGGATGATCCTATTGAAGAGCTTCAAGAGGAGCTCATGATGGAAAAAATTGTTGAAGACTCTCCTCATGTCACCATAGTTGAAAACATTGAAGATTTGAGGTATTCTCAAGTGTGTTGCAATGCTGATATTTTTCTAGAAATCCCTCTAGAGAAACCCACTGAGCAACACATCCCAAGTGGTCCCATTGAATATGTCCAAAAAATTTCCTTGATTGAAGATAATATTGAAGATCCTCTTCATGATATCATAACAAAAGCCTATAAAGAAACCTATGATAAGATCAGTACAGTGTGTGGTAACACTAGACCTCGTTCTCCTCATGTTGATGAAGGTTTGGAAAGTTTATTGCCTTGTAACATTTTATATGAAGAATATTGTTATGAATACAAGGAAGACATGGATAGGTAGGATCATGATGCCATGGATGAAGAGTCCCCCACATATGACATGGATGGGAGTGACGACTATTGGAATTTCATAGATAACCCAACTTGTGAAAATATTATGTAGAATCCCATCCATGATATGTCCAACAGTGGGAGTGTCTATTCAAAAATTTGTGGAAGTCCAATCTATGATACATCCATAGAGGGGAGCATGGATATGGATGCCTGGGAAAACCTTAGTATGGAAGAGGAGCATTCAGAATTTTCATGTGATCATTCAGAATCATACCATGTAGAGCCACACAAGGGTATCGGTAATGAAGACATTAAGAAACAGTATTGTGAAAAGTCAGATGTGATGTAGTCAGTGGAATATCAGTCTCAGCCATCTTTTTCACATATAGAGGTTCCTTATGAATTGGAGCTACTTGGGGCTTGTGCAACAAGTTATCATTTGATAAGCCCTGGTGATCAGTATGATGATATAGTCAGTCTGCCTCATCATTCTGATTGGTATATCAGTCCTATCTAGTCATGGATAGAAGCGACCTACATGAGCACATACAAGTTGGGGAAGAATTTTTATGACATTATTCATGCCTATGATCTCCCATCCATCCCGCCCATTCTGAATCATCACGTAGGTTTGCAATTTCTGAATAAGGTATCCTTACTTTGGCTGGTAACCAAAGACAAGGAATTTTTTTTTATGTTAATAAAATGCTTAGGTGGTTACATTGGATTTCTGATTACACTTAACCCTTTTTATATCATGCTTAGAGTAGGAAACAAGCTCCTTGAAAGAGAGCATCTACTTTCTGCATTTCTATTTTATACTTTGCTATAATAAAACTTTGCTTCTTTTAGTTAGTTACATTTATTTGGTTTAAATAAATCAGCTTAATGGTTCATTTGGGTTTTTATAAAACTTGTGCTACTGAGGTTTTTCTTGTCAAGTTGAGATGTTTTTATAGGGTATATAAACCAGAGATTCTGGTGTTCTTGTATCCTCTCCTTGCCTTAAAGACCAGATCGAGCACACATCCAACAGTTGGGGCTAGAATGTTACCACCTAAGTTGTATATAGTGGTTTTTTATCAAGTGAGCCTGGTGAACCGGACAAGGATAACTTGTTCGGACTTTAGAAGACCTTCAGTCTTGCTTCTGGGAAGCTTTGTTGTACTATATCACATGTTCATACCCCATGGGGGAATTGTAATAAATGTTCTAGCATGATAGTGTCTGTAAAAGACTCGGTCTCTTAGACTTTATTTGTCAACCCGATTAGCCCAGGGTGTTTTTTCCCTTGGTTATTATTGGTTGTTGAATAAATGACTGATAATTTCTGAGTTTTTCACTCCATACCTCCAAAGTTGGGGTGGTCGGTTTGGCATTTAGGCCTATTGAGGTTATTAGAGTCTATGTGTCAATGTATAAATATGCTAGACATCATGGTCGAGTCATATGAACATGTCTAAGTCCCCCTAGGTTTTTTAAATTTTTTCAGTGTTTTTTATTAGATTTTAATTTTTCCAAAACTTAGGCTATTTTTTAATAGTTTAATTGAAAAAATTGATTTTGTAATAAAAGTGGTCCAAATAATCAGTTTCAGTCATGTAGGTGATCATTTTCAAGCTAAGAGCACCATGTAAACCCATGGACCCACTATTTCCTAGTTTTGAGTGATTTCCCATCACTCAGGTTAGCAAGCCCCAAAAAATCATTTATTGATTATTTTAATTAATAAATTGATGAATAATGGAGCAAATCCAAAATCATAGATTAGTGGATTCTCAGTCGATTTGATTGAACTCAGTCAGATCTGAACCAGATTGACTGGATCTGACAAATTCTTGACTGAAGGAGGTGATTGAATCAAATCCAGAGTTGATCTTCAGCAGTCTTTATGGGGAATTGCACCCTCTCTCTCTCCTCCACACGTGTGGGCTCTCCTGGATGCTCTGTGGACTGATGTGTCAACTCAATCAACCCCCTGGTTTACAAGTAGGCTTAGTTCAGCTTCAGATCTGCATTGATTGACTCTCCATTAGCTGATTTGATCTGTCTCCTTGGGATTTGCGCCCCCCTTGGGCTGGATCTCCTATTTTTGTATATATCCAAGCATAAGCCTTCTCTTCCAAGCTAGTAAGAGTTAGATTGAAGGGCTTGCTATTGTAATATTGTTGTAATCTTTTGATTCTTGAAATAAAGAAGCTTTGGAGGCCAAATGGTGTAATGCTCTCATATGTGTGGATTAAGCATTGTCTTACAACTATTGATGTTGCTGGCTTTTCTCTCAAATTATGCATCTGTTTCGTGTCTAGCTTGAACGATTCAGCTGAATCAATAGGAGTATAGTTGGGCAAGTAAGGTTACTTATTTTTCTTATATCTCATAGCATATATGATTAGAAGATCTAGATTATACATGTTTAATAAGTTTATTTGCATGTAATTCTTGTCTCTTTTTCATATATATATATATATATATATATCCAGATCTCATGAGGTTTTGTGCAGGATTGTGTGTTTAGCTTTCAGGTAGCAAGGATTGGACGAGCTGTGGATCTAGTTTGACTCCATTGTACATCCAAAATCTTTGTGAAGACATTGCCCTTCTGTATTCCACTAACAAGTTTCCATTGCAGATCTGCTTCAGCAACAAGCACTTCTCTTCTCCTTTTCCTCCTTCAAAATCAATTTTTTTACCTGGTTACTGTGTTCACAACTTTGATATTGTTTAGATATATTATCTTAAAGTAAATTTAACATAGATCTATCTCCTCAAATCCCATAATTTAGATCTTGTTCTTAAAATGTTTCATAAGAATTCTGGATCCAGCTTTAAGGAAATCATCCTTTTTGCATGGAATTTTAAAGAGAATTTGTAGCTTGCATGCATTAGATTTATGTTTTCTGTTATACGAGATAAATCTAGAAATCAGTGCACATCATATTGGCTGCCTAAAAGGCAAGCCAATATCCCAAGGAAAGCTTGCTTTCCTTGGTTCCCTTTTTACCCTTTTTAACTAGTTTTAACTTAGCTTTTTTTTTTGGTTAAAAGTAAGCTGACCCAAAGGTACTTTTAGAGTGCTTTTGGGCATATTTCAGTTTAATAAGCTTGCTGGTTTTTAGCATGTATAACAGAAAAGAGGAGGAGCTGCTGTTTGAAAGTGACTTTTGGGCCTTCTGAATCCCCCTAGGGGTCTCCCTTTTTTAATGAAATCTTTAATTTTTGCACTTTGTAAGCTCTTGGTTTAATTCTATATAAGAATCAAGAGGAATCATATCAGTTTGCTGATATTGTAACCACTGGTAATAAAAATAATTCTGAATAGGATCTTTCGAGCCCATTCCCCATCCCCCCCTGGGGGGATTTGCGTCTGTGTCATTTTTTGCTTTTTGTTCATCTTTTTTCAATCTAGCATAGTACTAATCTGCAGGGTAGTATACTTTAATTTAAAATCATTTCCATATTCCATTTCTATTGGTTTCAAAGTAACTTTAGTACTTATCCTACGAGCCTCCTTTTGAGCTGAAAGGTGAAGAAAGGTTCGTGGTAGTCTAATTAGAAAATTGTGGTTTGCTTATATTTTTATGTTTCACTTGCTATCATCATTTGTTTTAGTAACCATAATAAAATCAACCCCTCCTTGATTCCCTGATTGAGGTCCACTTGGACCGAAAGAGGTTCCTGGAGGGTTTTCTTTTTAATAAGAACATCCATCTCAAAATTTACTAAAATTGACAAGACTCCGGTGTGTATGCTCTGCACTTGGCTGCGGTTCGTCCGATCAGTCAAGCTATATCAAAAGAACTTGAGTGACTAGTATAATTAGGATTCACTCTCGTAAATTGACAAACCATCAGGTGAAAATCCAACACCTAGATCAAACCATTACGGTGGAAAAATACCCAAAGGAAGCTAGAACTTCTGAAAAGTGACCTCGGGGTGTCGATCTCTGTCACACCCTAATGGGTGCATTATGAACAATATCCCCTGAGACTCCATTCATCCCACATATTCCTTGCGGGTAACCGTGAAGGTTTAGTTTTGGATATACTCCAAGTACTCTCGGGTATATCTGGAGTCCACCCCTTCGCCTAATTTTAATGAACTCATATTTCACATTAACTTAAAACGTACCAAGAGGCAATTGCAAAACATTCACTCCAAGCACATGCAAGTACATTGATTTCCTTTTGACTCCATTTTAAGGCACTGGTTATTTTCTTGCTATATATATATATTATGTCTCAGCATTGTGCTTTCGTGCGCTCATTTTGTATCTTATCATCTATGATTGTTTATGGTTAAATTTCAAAATCCTAAGTAATTCATTATGTTTAACATCACCATACTAAGTAATTAGCCTTAGTAACTTAATAGGGTCTACCCCCCTTGGCTTCGTTAGGAGTTGATCCTAAACGAAGGAGTCAAGAACAAGGTGACAGCCTTGACTTGAGACTTGTGCCAAAGGACACACCGAGTAGCTTGAATATTTCTGCCACATGACCAAGGTGTGTGAAAGGCGGAAACAATCATTTTCCCAATTCTTAAGAGGAGTACACTGTAGATTAGTTGCATGAGTCTTTTTCGATAGTTGACATAGCTGCCAAATATTTTTAATGGGCCTAAGTCACACTTTCGTTGGATCGATACATGATGTCCTCATATACAAGACAATTTGAAAACGAGAGCGTTGAACCTTATTTGTTTAGTGATGTGGCCATGTTCGTTGATGCTCACATATTTCCAACTCCTCGCTCAGCTCAAGGGGATTGGAATTTTCAAGTACATCCACTTGCCTCCCTCATGTATCATGCTTCATTATGTCACATTAGGCATGGCTTAGAATTGAATGAAATGCAAAATAAAAAGAATTGATGTGATGCTACTCAAGTCGGTTAATGATCATCGTGATTGGTTGGTGCGGCTCTTGATGAGACAGAGATGCAACCGTTCAACATCTTTGGTAAGAAAGAAACACATTGGAATATGGCCTCAAATCTGGAGGTAGTGATGTTCTTGCTCCTTCTCATATAATTTATGAGTTTAACTTGCACTTGTGTTGAGGTTTTAGACGCACCAATATTTAACAACTGCACAGATGATTTTGCATATCCATCAAGCTTTCTGTAATGGTTGATAAGCACTAAAATATTATTGCTTCTACCATTGGAGCCGAGATGGGATGGTGTTGCATCGATTGGGTGCTGGAATTTATTTATAGGTAGAATACTGGATTAAAACTTGGTTGCATGGTGTTTCGGCCTGTGCTGCTACTATCATTCAAGTACTACTGAATGCTAGCTTCAACAAGCGACCGATATGTCAGGAATTGTTGCGTTCAATAGAGGTTCAGTTGTTTTGGTCTTACATTTTGTGATCTAAATTGTTGTTGCAGGGAACTAAATTTCCAATCCACTGAAAAGGCCGAGTTTCTTCCACCGAAACTCATTGGCACATGCGCCGGCATATGAGGTTTTTTTAAACTAAAGTTTGGCATATATATCTACTGTCACATGATGTGAGCATTGGCGTAGGTAAAGGGATGAATGGAAAATGGGTATTAAAATAGGATTAGAAATTTGGTTCTTTTCATCATGATCACATTTTGAATTTAATGTGCCATATGATTAAAATAAAGGTGATCTCTTCAGGATAGTGCTTCCCTAGAGGTTGGTGGTATAGACCTATCTAAATGTAATACCTCGATTTTGACCCCATTGCATTAATGTATATGATGTAAATATTATATGGAATCATGACAAGGAGCTCAAGGCCAAGGCCCTGTCATTGATTAACGTTTGGTATATAGGAGATCAGGGTTGATGCCTATGGTTTCTATGCTAAGTCAAGCACATTTGTAAACATCAAGTAAATATGCAAATTAATGAAAACCCAAAGCCAGCTATGTTAATGCAATGAATAATGAGATGGGGGCATGATTTTCCTAAGGATAAGGGGGTAGGAATGTTAACCTTGAGGTTGTTTGGGGAAAATCCATGTGTCATGGGGAGAACCCATCAGAACTATCAACTACCCTCTTTCTTGTCTCCTCTTCCCAACCATTTATTCTACAAGAAGGTGGTTGAGGTAGTTATTGCTTGGAAGGGGAAGAGTATGGGCAATTTCGAATTAGGCAGAGTGTCACAACCCCAATTTTTGAGTTAACAATAAATTTTATAACCTGCGGTTTTTACTAACAGCTAACAGTTATCCTCAATATCAGTTAAGTAAGTGGTTTCTTAACAATTTATTTTTCATAGCAGGATAAAAATCTTTTGTGTGATATCTGCTTTAGATTATTGATTAGCTCTTTTATGTCAGTAGGTGGAATCTATTTTTAGATCTGGGTATTACTTAGCATTCGTGCTAACGTAGATGAATACTATTTCTTACAGGTTTTTACAGGTATGATCGATCGAGTATATATTTTTTTAAAGATTTATTAATGTCAGTAGTATTTTAAATGCAAATTAAAAATCTTAGTACAATAAGCTGCTAAACACTAGATAGCTGCTACAAGGTAAAATCATTTGATTTTCATCAGTTGTTTAGATAAACACGCTTAGAAGAAAGTGTAATGTCAGTATAGTATAATTGTGACTTTATCATGAGACTTGCAGTTATGTGAATTTATTCTTTAGTCTAAGTGTTTAATAATACTCATAAGTAATTGTTTTACTTGACAATATTTTTGCAATATTATCTTGTCTTACTTGCATAATCATTTGCCCTTAAAAGTTATTTGTATAGGGTACTCATAGCCTATTATCTTATAAACAGTAATAAATTTTGAATATAGAAACTAAGACCATTAAGCTCTTCTACAAGAGCTTAAGGCTACCCATACTTTGTTCCTAAAGTTTAACTCTGAATTTTACTTACTTTTGAAAATGTAAAAGGATTGCCCTTTATCATATCATCAATTTTATCTCTATAACTATATTGCTGTCCACTAGACAATTTGATGAACATAAAGCCAAAATGAAGTATTCCCCAAATATTAACAAGTAATGTTGCATAAACTATACAACATATTCTTGTGATAATACCTTTATCTTTAAAAAATGTACTACTCCATAGTTTTCAATGCTATAGGAGTTATCAATTCATTTATAATTATTAACTATACATAAATGACTTGTTTGATGAACCAATAATCTACAAAAGTTTGTTATTGTCACAAATGCAAATCTAGCCTTAACTTCTTGGCATTATTATAAGATACTTTCTATAAAAGTTAGACTTAGAAAAATTTCCTAAATAAAAGGGTCTACTATACCCAAGCTCTAAAAATGAGTGGTATAACAAGGGTTAACTTACCATGCACTTAAATTCCAAACTTTATTGAGTTCAAGTTTTCAAGGTACAACTCAAGGATCTTAAGCTTTGTTACTAGAGTTGCCATGATCTTGTAATAGTTAATATGCATTCTAGAAAACTATATTAAACACTTAACTAAGTCTTAATCTAAAAACTTATCATATATCCTATGCTATCTAACTTATTCAAACCAAGTTGGTAAAATAGTTATGCCATCGCTTATCTTGTTACGATATTGTATAATACAAAACAATATATGTTAAAGTAGAGAGGGTTTGGCATAATTCACGTCAGGTTTATGCTTATAATTATATATGATTCAAATCTTGGTCAACGTACACTTTTCTACGTTAATGATTTGGTGATTAGGTGCTAATAATTTGTAATGCTGATGATTAGAGATTGGCTCCACATTATTGGGCTGTTGATAAAGATTTTACCCCGCGCTGTGAAAACAAACAATAATATAATCTCCATGCAAAAACTATGGAACACGACCCTCGTTTGTGGAATAAATTTGAAGATACATGGAGCAATCCTATCCATGTGTGAAGCATATAAAATGCTCAGGAAACTTGACCTAAGGAATTGTTATCCTGCAGTTTACACTGCTCCAGGGCTCGTCTTCCATGGCCGCCTGCATTTTCCTGGTTATTGCCACTTTAAACCTTGGCTTTGTGCTGTTTCCGTTCTCCAAGGAGTGGTTTTGATTGTTAAACTTCCTCTGTTAGTCGTGGGGCTGTTCTTCATTTGTTGTATGTGTTTCACTTCTTGAAACCTTCTCCCCAACGTCTGTGTAGTTGGTGAATCTTCAGTTTCCTTCGCGGCTCTTAGTAGCTTGCTACTGTGTGAGGTTTTCATGAGTTAATAGGTTCTCACTGTGGCGGTCGTAGGTGACAGTGCTTGTGAACCAGCTCACCTTACTCCTCGTGACAGGTAAAGATTACTTACATCCTTCTTTAATACTCAGCAAGTTTTCAATACAATAAATATCTTAAGCTTCTCACACGTAAAAAGGTTTCTGACAAGGGTTTATATTTTGCTGCAGATGTTCATGGAGGTGTAGCTCGTACAAGGATACAAGACTACCCTTGCGCCAGCCGTGGCTCATGGATCCATTTCAGGTAAGCCCCGTGGTTTGAAGGATGGGTTCTCACCTTAGTTGCAGTTGGGGTGGTCGTTGGTCTCACCTAGGGTTTGAATACCCTTTCTTGTTTCGCCATGAGTTAAACTGTGTTGTTTTTAAGCTGTTTATAGGTTATTATAATTATATTTTTAAAATCAAACCCTCGACAGGGTGATTGCACTTTGTGAGTGTAGTATTTTTGGTTGAAGCTTAGCTTCTCTGTCAGTTTTGGAAGTATACTAGTGAAGATAGATTCGCTGCAGTATGTGTTTGATAGTTGGCCGTTGAGCCGTACTATGTAAAGAATTAGGGTTTATACCCATTATGAAAATCTAAGAAGATAAACTCGGTTTGAGTATTTATCCGGTTTCTATATGTTTAATTTTGAAAGCTGTACTCACAGCCGTGATGAAAATCTTGAATATTTGATGAAATTCATCGGTTAGGGTTTAACATGTAAAACCCTTGTTTGGTTTATTTTACTCTTAAGTTGATAATTATATTATTTTCTCTATTTTAGTTTATATGTCCTTAAGGACTGAGAATGGATTTTTTTATTATCTACGATGATTGCACTGTTTAAGAGAAATGGTTAATATGTCGGTAATGGCAATGTTTTTAGTTTTAAGGGCTTAAATCCCAATAATTAGATATATGCTGTTTTTAATAGGCTCTGTCTTCTTTTATAATTATGATTGCACTTGTTAGTAAATAATTCCTTTTTTTAAAATAAATTTACCTAAGTATAAACCTAGGTTACTATAGTACTAGAATTATTCATAATTTATATTTCATTATTTGTTATTTATGCTCAATTCATGAGCTAGGGTTTTACTCCCTTTTATTTTTAATAGGATAGTATTTTCCTATGTTATTATTTTGTAATTATTGTTGCTGTATTCATAAATTATTATCCTATAATTGTTCTCTATTTTGAGAATAATAATAATAATAATAATATTTACATTTATAGTACTATTATTTAAGTAATACATCTATTCTTAAGTTTATGTTAAATTTTGTTTATATGGAAGTTATGACTAAAAGAAGTATGTGATAATTATGTTAGCTTTATTTAAATTGTATCTGTGGATTACTTAGAATACAAAATTGAAGAACCTCCATACTTATCAGTGTTCTTTATATTTACACTGTTCTACAGAATTATAATATAGTTTACAGTATAGTACTTAACTCTAAGTTACTTCTGTCCTTTAACTATTAAGCTCGTTAAAGACTACTGTAATCTTTATCATATTATTTAATTATAGTTCAAATAGATACATGAAAATTAAATATTACTAAAGGGAAAAGCTATCAGTAATATATTTATACCTATTCTTAACATGAACTATTAATATCCAGTTGATAAATCTAAGTCTTCTATTTCCAAGTAAAGTACATTTTATGTAAATAAAGACTGTGTAGAAAATAATTGATAAAATTTACCTACTGATGTCAGTCAATACTATTAGTAAATTTCTGTATTGACATGGTATTTGCACAGTCTATTTCTAAAGACATGTCTGCAAACAAATTAATAATCTTCTAAAAAGCATCTATCTTCTGACAGGTAACATTTCATTACTCTGAACATGAATATTCAATTTATTTAATCCTATCATACTTTATTTACTTAAACGAACTACCAGTGCTAGAGTACAATCTTGATTACTCTAGATGCAAAAAAACACAGGTAGGATTTATCTTTCATCACAGTACAAATTTAGTCTAGAATAACTAAGAAGTTTTAACATAGCATATCCTAACATCATTCATTTACCAACCATACATAGAGATTAACTATAACACAGAAATTTAAAAGACATCGAAACCTGTCTTTTAAGTTGGATGACAAGAGCAATGGGAGGTCATTCCTCCCTACCAACTCCTGGAGAGCACTCAAACAACAAATTCTCAGGACCCCCGAGCCTGTTCTAGTATGCTTGGCTGGAACTAGGTGGAGCAAACAACAAAGTACCAGTCCCGAGACTCAATAGCAACTCTGCATACTACAATAAGATCTTTCAGCTGCAAGCTGCACTAGATCAAATTCCCACAGTTTACCCCTAAAACACCTTCCTTCAATTTTCCCTTTCCCAATAAATTCCTTGAAGTGCATTCACCTGAATGATTCTTCTCCTGGAATGAGCAGCCTCTGCTCTCTACATTGGGCATTTTTAATAAGATTTCCTAGGTCTTTTTGGGGTTAGTTATCATTAATTGAGCCACCTGCTTTGATCCCACTTTCTTGGGGGATCATGACCCAAAATGTAGGGAAGTTGCCACCTGCAACATAGGAAGTGTTTGAGGGTGCTACCACTTGTCATTTTTCTCTCCACTTAGTTACTTCCACCACTTGACCAGTAACACTCTTTTTAACAGCTCTCTGAGGCTGTTGTCTCCACTTTTATTTATTAAAAATTAAATATTCAGAATTACATTCCACATCCTTGACTCTGCCGAGTCATCAGTTTCCACTTAGCATTAAATTTAACATAATGTTTGGGAATAATATAAAAATAAAATAACATTATTTTACAAAAATGGGGCATGTGACACAGAGCACCAAGTTTTGGAATGTCGTGTTTTGCTTGCATGGACAAGAAAACGCCAAAACCGTATGCCATTTTTGACCCACGCGTTCACGTTTTGGATTTACTCTTACGATTTGAGAGTTGTGGGCCATTCGGGTTCAGTGGATTATTCACCACCATCTTTGTTTCCCAGGAGAGCGACATTATGGTAGCAGCGGAGCTCTTTCTATGTGTATCCTTCGTGTTCTGCGAGTGTTTTCCCTTGGTAGGACTGTGATCACTGCGTTGCAGTGTTGTCTTAAACTACAGAGTGTATGAGACCCTGTTACTCGTGTTACAGAGTAATCCTGTGTTGTAGAGTCTCCATGTGGTTGTTGTGTTGTGCACCCTAGTTCGGGTCTAAGCTCTGTACAAGACTGGGAATGGGAGAGACGTAGAACATGCTTGATAAACCTAGTGTGGAACCTCACGATAAGATAAGATTGGTTGGAAACTTGCTATGCGCATCCTAAAGAGCACTGGAAGGGAAGGTGTAGCCCAAGGAACTATGGACCAGAGAAGGGGACACTTCCTATGTTGGGTGTGTAGGCAATGGGAAAGCCAGGCCATATAGGTCTTGTGAAGGTGTTCTTAGCTCTATAGATGAGCTCACTATATTAGTATTTCTTCTTATCCATTTCCTTGGAATCCTGATAAGCCCAACTGGAAAGATGGCTTGGTCGGTAGCCTAATAAACCCATATGTTGGCTTGGCTGTGTCTTGTCATGTTTGACCTAGTGCGTAACCTTTGGCTAGACAGTCTTATAAACCCAACTACGAGTGCGGGATTGTCTAGTTATCCTGATAAACCCAGCAATGAGATGGATTGATTATGTACATTCTGATAAACCCATATGTTTGCTTGAATGTGCTCAGTTTGTGATACCCAACTGTGAGATGGCTTGCCTGAGTGGCCTGTGAAACCCATTGGATGGAATGTTTTACCCTGCATCCTGATAAACCCCAACTGTGCTGGCTTGGCTGACTGTTATTGCACCTTGGCTATGTATGAGTCTGCTAGTGTTCCCTTATTCCTTGAGGAAACCATTCCTAGCTCGAGGGTGGCAGTGTTGCTGAGAGACTAAGGAGCACACTGGCCTATGTTTGGGTGGAACGTTGCAGGGATATAGATGGTTGTGGGACAAGTTCTATTCAAGATAAGTGTTCTTGTCTATGTTATTCTCTGCAATTGTATTTCTTGTTTTGCAAATTGCTGGATGGAATGTGATGAACATGTTGCTATGTTGAATTGGTGCATTGTTCCTTTGAATAACTACAATTATAGGCATCTATGTATGTTTTCCCATCAATGCATTTTGAACTAAGTTGCAGGGTATATTGACCAGAACGATAATGACCTGAATGATTAGATTGATCCAAGAATTTAGTGGAAAAGCTGAGTTTCCTGCTAAAAATCCTCCTTTGCTCAAATTTGTAGGTTTGCGGGATGCAGGATACAAAATGTTGTTTCACAGATTTTGGTTTCCACAGATTTCCCATTCGCAGCTGCCTCTTTGCAACTTGCGGTATGCGAGATCGCAGTGTCGTGATTTCCATAATTCCCAATATCGCCATTCAAATCTCTGCGCTGTCTATCTTCGCAGGATGATTCTCCACCGTTGATCTATTTTTTATGCGGGATGCGAGATGCGGGCTGCAGGAAGTGAGATTGCAAGTTTGTGATTTTTTGACCCCGCAACTTGGACTTTTCACACTGTTGATTTTTGTGGGTGGATTTTGAACCGTTGATTTGGTTCCAATCTACAGGATCATTTGGGGTTGCTGATCTCTGTTGTGCTTTCTCTCCACCATTCGATCTCCTCTGAGATCTTTCCTTGCATATCGTCGAACTGATCAATGGAAGATGGGAGGGAGCGTGACAGTGTTGGAAATGGTGAGATATGGTCATGACCATTCCCTGTGTTTCGATGAGCAGTAAAGGCTCTCGATGAAATTTTTAATTCTGCATGATAATGGGGTATGGGTACGTGACATTGTGGTGTCAGAGTTGCGGGTTGTAGCATTGGGCCTGGATGGGCTGGGAATTAGTTAATCAGAGCTGTCAGTTACAGCATTGGGCCTAGATAGGTCAGGTGACAGTAAGTGAATGGTTTTGATTTTGAATTACTGTGTGTCTAACAAATGGTGTTGATAACACATTTTGCAGAGTCATAGTATATTTCAAAAAAAGTAAGTTGTGGTTCAGCCATGAGAACCCATGACGGATATAATGCTTGGGATTCCTACGAGCATGTATGAGATGCAAATAAAGATAGAATCTGGACAGGGTATAGTAAAACTTGAAGGCAGTAAGAGCAGTACCAAAAGAAGAAGGACTATTAGTAGATCATCTCACTCAGAAGAATCAAGTGGGGATTCAAGCTCTTCTTCTTGCAAGGGAAAGAGAAAGAGGAACCATAGGGATCACACTCAGGATGAATTTAAGAAGGCTAAACCTCCTATGTTTGATGGCAAGGTAAAGACTGGACAAGAAGATGAAGCTTGGCTTCTTGTGATAAAGAAGTACTTCCAAGTTTAAGATTATTCGGGGAACATGAAGGCAAGGGTTTCCATATTCATTTTGAATCGAAGGGCATCCATATGGTGGGAGAACTGTAGGAAAGTTGTAATACCTCAGTTTTGACCCCATTTGCATTAAAATATAGATGATGTATGTTTTGTAATTAATCATGGTGTGGAGCTAAAGGCAAAAGCTCCACCATCGATTTGGTTGTGTATGTTTTGGCAGTAGGGATCATTGCCGATGGTATATCGTGGTATCCGACACATTATAGTTTTGGCATCATGTAAATATGCACATCAATTAAAATAAACCTACATCCAGCTACGACAGTGCAACATTAAATGAAAATGGCATGATTCCTAAGGTCAAGGCGGGGGGGTTGTCTAACCTGTGGGGGTCATTGGGATTTTTCCATGTGTCGACCACCCATTTAAACTTCTGCTGTTTAGGAGTAGTTATTGCTGAGTAGTGGTGGGTGCGGTAGGACTGTTAGTCCTTGCCCACGTTCCCACTCCACCAGTGGACTCCTCCTCTTCACTCACACTGGGGGTAGGGGAACCGACACGATTCCATTCCTCCCATGACTCCATTCTGGCGGTTGAGTCATGTTCACCCTCATGCGAATGTTTCCCTCTCTGGACTTACTCACGCACACCATTTGGGGGATTCTCCATTGTTTGTTCATTCTCACATAGAGAGTCATTCTCTCTCACCTTCTCATGCACATGAATTCTGCGTTGGTTTTCCTCACGCAGGGAGCAGGAGAAATCGTGGCTGCTACTCAGGATTTTCAGGTGCAGAAGCCATTCACACCCGGGGTTGTGTTCCTATGTGTTCCATACCAATTTCGATGGTAGGTGTATGTCTCCTTGTCAATTGTGGCTATGTATGTTGTCGATTGTGGTCTGCGTCTATGTTTTTCTCTGTCCATGCTGGGAGTTTGGCTTCTTTCCCATTTGCGGACTTTGTAACGTTGCCATCATTTCATTGTGAGATTGGGTCTATTGTCTTCCCCTGGTTTTGTGTTGCTGTGTATGCAAGTACCTTTTTGGGTTGCTGCTGAGTTTTTTTGGCCATGCTAGGGATAAGAAAAACTCTGAGTCCTCTTATTGACTTGAGCTGTGTTCACCTTTTCGTTTGGGGTTGTCACCCTGTTGTCTTTATTTTCATCACAGAGCTGCGAGCTACTTGTTTTACTGCGGGTATGCAGTCGTGGGTCTTCAGACTATTTAGAGTAGGATTAGAGGCTGGGTATGCTTGAGAAAATTGGTGTTTGGAGCCACTCAGACAGAGTTATACTGCTGGCTTTCTTCTCCACAACCCTTGAAGAGTATTGGAAAGGGAAGTCAGGTCCTGAGGGACTGTGAAGTAGAGAAAGGACTGATTCCTGGTGTCAGGTGTGTGGATGTCTTAGAAGTTAGGATTAGCTTTGGTGTAGGCGTCTTTAGCTCTCCATTGAGACCACCAGCTTAGCATTTAGCCTTTCCAAGCTCCTTGATGGTCTGATAAACCCCATTGTGTGGGCTTGGATTATTTGTATACCTTAGCTATGTGTAAGCCTGCTTTGACCCTTATTCCTTGGGGAATCATGCCCAGCTTGGGGGTGGTAGTGTTGCTGAGAGATTGATGAACACACTGGCCTATGGTTGGGTGGAATGTTGCAGCGACATAGCTGGTTGCGAGACGAATTCTTTTTAAGATAAGTATTCTTGACTATTTCATCTCTGCATTTATATTTACTGATTAATGAATATGATGAACATGTGGTATGCTTGAATGAATGTATGTTTGCTTCCGCTATGTATATGAAGGATTATGCATCTTAGCATGTTTTATGTTTTAAGTATTTTATTTCAGCATTATATGCATGTTCATCTTCATGGGGCTATTTGCCCGTATGTTTGGTGCTAGTAGCGTAGTCTTCGCCGGTTTGAGGGTTGGGGACATTACAGTGTGGTATCAGAGAAAAGGTTGTAGCATGGGCCTAAATGGGCCATGAAGATGTAGTGACAGATCCATCATTGCAGCATTTGGGCCTCAGAGGGCCATGAGAAATCTAGCTAGCAGAGGCAGGTTGTCCTCTGCCCAACAAAAAATAGAAGAAAACCTATGCATGACAAGAGAATTTTGGAAAATTCCTCCAAGTATTGGGATCATTGGATAATCGAAGGACTTAGTCTGAAGTCCCGCCGATGCATCGGATCATCTAAGTGGAAGGCTGCCCGACGGGAACCACAAAATAAAAATTTTGGAAGTTTTCTAAGTGTTCAAGCTGTCAGCCATCGGAAAACTTAGTGGGACGCACCTCCGACGCAGCTGAAGTTTTAGTCAGAAGGCACTCCGATATAGACCACCAACGAATGACAAAAGGTGTGAAATTCGTCAGAAGCCATCAGCTGATGATCGCCGCAACGTCGACACAGTTAAGCGGAAGGGTTTCCAATGGCATTGACAGAAGGAAGATGATGAAAGCGCCGGAAACGTCGACAAGAATTAGTGGAAAGGAGAGTCGACGAAGTGCCGGAGAGGAAACTTCCATCGAAACTCATCAGCGGAATACCGCCGAAATGGCGGCACAAAGTAGTTGATGGAGTCGCCACAGTATCGATGGAAAATAGTAGACGGAATATCCGATGGAGCGTCATGGAAAACGACAAAGAGGAAGAAAATACTTTTTTGAATTTTTTTTCTTCTGAGTGTTGGCCATCGGCGATCGACGACACTTAATTGTAGGGATCACTGAAATGAAGGCTCCATAGGGTTAAAAATCACCAAAACGGCAGCGATGAGTAATTGTTTGGATCACTGATGTCGTCGGTGAAGAAAAGACGAAGGAAAGAAAAATTTGTAAAAATTCATCTAAGTGTCGAACCCATTGGTGATTGGTGGAAGTTAGACGATGGAATTGCCGATGGAAATTGGAAAGGTCTAGCTGTTCGTGCGCCCACCATTGTGGCCAACTAGTGGACTATCCTTCCTACAGATAGAGTCCCTAACCACCGATACCACAGCAAATAGATGTTTCGACAGCTGACGCGGCGAAAAATTGAAGTGATAAAACCATTGGCGATGATTAAAGGATTGGATCGCTGATACTTAGTTGATGACATAGCTGGAACGTCGAAAAAATAGATGATGAAGGTGCCGACGCAGTGGAGGAATAAAGGAAGTTTTTCGCTAAAAATTCTTAAGTATGGAAATCATTGGCGAAATTTAGTTGATTTGATCGATGAACTTTAGAGGATGGAACCGCCGATGCGGCGGCTGACGTCGGAAGAAAATAGTTTTTTTGTCTGCCGATGAACGACATTGAAAGAAATTAGATGATCATGGGTCTGCCATTGCAGCTGCCATGTGGACTAGTATTTTGATGGTTAGAACTTTCAACTGCCTATCACCGACACATAGCGCTTAGGAGTTTTGAGCGTCGATGGAAGTCGGAAGAGTTAGACAATTGTGCGTCCGCTGTTGCGGCCACCTAAGGGACTATTCCTCCGATGGACAATGACCCCGATCATCGATGTCGTAGTGGCCAGTGTTTCTGATTACTGATACATAGTAGTCCTCGGCATCACCGATAAAATGATAAAGGCCGGAAGCCAAGACAACTGGGATCCGATACTGCAAAAAACCTTAGTTGTTGGATTGTCGCTGTTGTGGATGACTATGGAACTAACCATCCGATGAGCGAGTAGTTAGTTGCTCCGACCACCGATGTCACGGCAGGTAATGTTCCGATCGCCAACACATATTAGTTTTGGCATCGCCGATGCGGATCGGAATCCTAGACAACTACAGACCTGAAACACTGGAAAAAGATAGATGAATAGGCCGCTGATGAGCGCGGAGAAAACTAGAGCTTTTGACTGCCGAAACATCGAAAACTTAGTTGGAAAAAGGTCCGGTTGGGAAAAAAGGAATTCTTGAGGTTTTCAAGTGGAATTTTCAGCAAATTCCAGCTAGTGTTCTAGTGGGTTTTGCAGTGAATTCTCATTGTATTTTTCAGCAGTTCAGGACCGAAAAGGAAGAAAGCTCTAGGTGGCTGAAGTTAGCATTTCAGACCAAAATATAGTGGTGTGTTGTTCCATCATTCTAGAAATGGTGTGGTTTTCACACCCAAGGTCAGAATGAAGCATGTGGATAGGCGTTGGAAAGTGTATCTAGCAGGGAACAAGGGAGAGTCACCAGAGTTTGAATGTGGAGTAGAAAAGTGCTAGCGATTTCTTGAAAAAGAAATGTGCTACTGTCAATATGGATGATTATCCAGGAACTACATGCCTAGAGGTAGCAAGACCATGAAGTCAAACCAGATGTTGTGTGGAAGAGAAGTTCCACGCAAAGATGAGGGACTTGAAAAGGGAAATTTCCTTAAACCCTATATTGCTAATTATAATTACAAGTTTTATACCTAAAATGTATGAGGATATGACTTGCATGCATAGGATATTACATGTTGATAAGAATAGTGAGAATTATACATTTATCATGAACCACTAATGATAATCATTGCATTGGTGTTGGGATTAGTGGAAAAACCAATGACAACATGGACATGGCTGAATATGTTGCTAAGGCTGACGGATGTGACCAACAACCCTATGGAGAAAGGGATAAGGAAACAAGTCCATAATCAAAAGTTGGTGAGCAAATTCTGCAATCTCCTACAAAGGACCAACCAAACTGGTAATGTCAAGGGTGTAAGTAGGACCCATGAAGGTAAGGGTTTGATTATGACAAATTATATGGAGTGGTAAAGGTAAGAGGTCTCATACCATGTGGGTATTTGAATTTTATACTGCATTCATATAGAAATGTATCATGCCTATATATGTTGTTATGAGCTTAGTAGCCCAAAGAAAGTAAGCACCGATGATCTTGATTATAGTAATGCATCCTATATGAAGTAGTCATGGTTAGGCCATGCATGGTATGTTTGAATGCATAGTATTCTTGAATCAATGCAAGGTAGCATTGAATGGATATGCATTAAAAGATTTTATAAATCTTGTAGTTATGCATTGAATAGATGCATATGAAAAGTATGAGTAAATGTTGTAGATATGCATACATAAGTATGCGTACAATTGTTGTGATGCATTGCATGAATGCATTGAGATAGTGCATGTGATATTATGAATAACTAATGGCTGAAATGATGAATTGATGACAATTCTAGAACCACTTCAAGAGCTGTTATGAATGCAGGATAGTAAGTGCATGAAGAGGGTAGCCAGGATCAATTGGCTGTCGAAAATGCTCTCTGGAAGAGCAAGGTGGTACAAATGATATGCTTGTGAAGTAAGGAGTATCTAAACATTTCATTTAATTGCATAAATGATGTGACTGTACCCTGTAATTTAAAGTATGCTAATGATTGCATGAATTAAATGGGTTTTGGTAATATTGATGTGATTAACAGCTGGAAGTATTTGAATTTTATAAATTCTGAAAATGCTTTAGTGATGGTTGCAGAAATGAAAAGGTTATATGCATCCAGACTAACCAAGTGTTTTTCTAATTGAAGTTCAGGTTTCAGGTAGATCATTTAGAGCATGGCAATGAGAGTAAGACCATGAAAAATGTAGGAATATACCATGTGAAAGAGCCAAACCTTATGAGTAGAGTCTCATGGCTGTGAAAATAGTTTGTATGCATAATGGGTGGTTAAATTTGAATTTGTGAGAAATTGGTGACAACTACTAATCACTATTGGCTTGCATAAGATTGTGTCAGGAGGACGCATTGTAAGTGGGTATTCATGTTATGCCAGTAAGCATAAAATTATAATGGGCATAGTGGTGCTGCTTACAAGAGAACCACAATTGAGGATCACCTCATTGCCAAGCAAATCAATTTCTATAGTAGATAGAGTTGCAAATTCCTATTGAATTGAATTACTAATGTCATTGTCTGGTTATGGAACAATCAAATTTGGATTGTATTATCAGATAATGATTGACTGTTTGGCTACTTGATGAATGTGCCAGGGGAACACATTGCAGGAAGACCATGTGTGATGACTTGAAGGAGCGAAACTTCATGGGAAATTTTTCCTTATCTTGGAAATGGGTTTCGGGTGAAACTCCATTGGACATTTTGGAAATGTTTTAGCTGCACTACATGTTTGGTAAGCAACATGAGTGAGATGGTATAGATTATGTCGGTAAGACATGTGTGGATATGAAATGAAAAGAGGATTTGGGATGGCAAACCGAGGGACTTTCAACTCAGAGAAGGGAGCCCCCATTCCTCCTTAACAAAGGAATACTGCATCAGCAATGGATAAGTGTTCTGTGACCCTAGCTAAGAATTGTTAAATTCAATATGTAGAACATGTTTTGATTTTATTTCCATTAGGGAATATTGCTTAAGTATGAATAGGGCCTACATGGCACACACCAGAAAAGGGTGCACACTTTCCCGATATCGGATCATGGAAGGGTTTTTAATATTGATTACACCCTAGGGAGTGGACGCACTCCTGGTGTCTCAATACTTGATAGTGAATGATGTGAAATATGATTTCAGTTTTAGAGCAATAATGCTGATGAGTTTCTTATATTGCTTGTGTTGTCAGGCTAAGCAGATGTAGTATGGTGTTGTACACTAAATGGATAATGGCTTGGGCTCATCCTACCTTCTACTAAAGAGCACAGAGAAGGGAGTGGTTTCTTGTGTTGTATGGAGTAGTGGAAGTAGAGCTCACTGCCGGAAATGAAACCTGGAAATGGTTGTTCATTGTTGATATAAGTGCATGTGTTATTGTTGATGGCCTGATAAAACCAACGGTGTTGGCTTGGCTGATGATTGGTTGTTGATAGAAGTACAAGCGATTCTTGGCGGTCTGATAAACCCAACTGAAGGTTGGCTTGACTGTGCCTGATATATATATAAAAGGATGTTGTGAAGCAGCCTGCATGCTAACCTAACATCCAAGTCCATAGGAGATCCCAAGGCTTGCAAAGCGAAGCAGGATCCTGTGGAACAACGAGGAAATGCACAATATAGATAAGTATTGGATTATTTTGCAATTGTTGCTTATGAATATACATGTGTATATAATTTGGTTATGATGTTTTAAGCTCTTGTTTAAGAGATAAAAACAGATGGGAATAAACTAAACATGTGAATCCATTGAATGTTTAAATATAGGTATCGCTGGAAGTAAGGACTATGATAGCAACCTAGGGGTGCATGTGGACATGTGACTGTCCTGAAGAGATTAGAATGAGCAGTAATGAAAAAGGTGCTAGTGAGACTGTGAAGGTCCTAGCAGCTGAGAAAAACCATGTGGGGAGGTTCCATGGTTGAGAGGTATGAAATAGACAGGAGACACTAAGTGTCATGACCAAGAGGGATTGGTCCAGCATTCACGGTGAAGTGAAAGAGGATGAGAGCATGAAAACCATAGCGATGGTGTGGGTTCCAGGATGGAACAACACAAAGAGGGGAAAAACTCTTGCTGCTCTCTCTTGCCTTTGGATTATATATATATATATATATATATATATATGCATTGTGAAAACAAAATATTGTTGAATGCATGTATGGCTGAAAATAGAATGTGTGTATTTGCTTAAAGTAAATTGTGAATGCTGGAATGTTTAATTCCCTGCCCAAGAATGGACATGAATGAACTCATGTGCCTGTTGGGAAGGCATGAAAAATATGAAAGTCTCCTTGATGAGACTCAGGATGTCATGCCCATTGGGCAATCAATTGAATGATATTAATGCCTATATTATGCTTGGTCTAACATAATTTCAATGATACATTTCACAGGTGAGAAAGGTGAAATCCAGTGGTGCACATTGATCATGGTAGTAGACCAAAAGTTGCTGGAATTGGCTGGAAGTCTCCTTCAAACGATTGCCAGGACCCAAGAGAATCTTGGAGAGATGCTCAAGATACAGAAAAGGCAGAATGAGATGAACCACCAGATTTTGCAAGACTCTATTGGTTTGCAAAAGGAGGTGAAAAGCCTTCTGGGAGAAATTGGCAAAGGAAAGGAAAGTGGATCAATGATGGGACATTAGTATAAGTGATCTGTTAAGAAATGGTCTAGGCATGGAGACTCAAAAGAAATTGAGCAGGTAAAGATGAAGCAGCCAGCAAAATGTTGGAAGTGCAGAGGACATCATCTACGACGGGACTTCCCAACGAGGGAACATAAAGAGGGTAGTAGCCACAAAGTTCCTCGATTTGGGGATGAGATGAAAGTCGAGAACCAGGAAGAGAAGCTCATGGAAGCCGAGGGGCTTGGTCCTGAAAGTTCAAAGTAAATAATTGAACATGGGACAGATCTGCAAAATTTTGAAATTTTGAATGTGCAAATAGTAGATGCATTCCTGTGTATTGGAACACCGAGGATGGTGTTATTCCAAGGGGGAGGGGATTGTAATACCCTGGTTTTGACCCCATTTGCATTAAAATATACATGATGTATATTTTGTAATTAACCGTGGTGTAAAGATAAAGGCAAAAGCCCCACCATCGATTTGGTTGTGTATGTTTTGGCAGTAGGGATCGTTGTCAATGGTATATCATGCTATCCAACACATTATAGTTTTGGCATCATGTAAATATGCACATCAATTAAAATAAACCTACAACTAGCTATGAAGGTGCAACTTTAAATGAAAAGGGCATGATTCCTAAGGTTAAGGGGGGGGTGGGGTTGTCTAACCCGTGGGGGTCATTGGGAGTTTGCCATGTGTTGGCCACCCATTTAAACTTCTGCTGTCTAGGAGCAGTTATTGCTGAGGAGTGGTGGGTGCGGTAGGACTGTCAGTCCTTGCCCACATGCCCACTCCACCAGTGGAATCTTTCTCTTCACTCATGTTGGGGGTAGGGGAACAAATACGATTCCATTCCTCCCACAACTCCATTTTGGCAGTGGAGTCCTGTTCACCCTCACGCGAATGTTTCCCTCTTTGGAATTACTCACGCACACCATTTGGGGGATTCTCCATCGTTTGTTCATCCTCACATAGAGATTCGTTCTCTCTCACCTTCTCATGCATAGGAATTCTACGTTGGTTCTCCTCACACAAGGAGCGGGAGAAATCGTGGCTGTCACTCAGGATTTTTGGGTGCAGGAGCTATTCATGCTTAGGGCTGTGTGCTTGTGTGTTCCATACCAGTTTCGGTGGTAGGTGTATGTCTCCTTGTCGATTTTGGTTGTGTATGTTGCTAATTATGGTCTGTGTCTATGTTTTCCCCTGTCCATGATAGCAGTTTGGCTTCTTTCCCATTTGCGGACTATGTAACGTTGCCATTGTTTCATTGTGAGATTGGGGCTATTGTCTTCCCCTGGTTTTGGGTTGTTGTGTATGCAAGTACCTTTTTGGGTTGCTGCTGATTTGTTTTGGCCATGCTAGGGCCAAGAACAAATCTGAGTCATCTTGTTGACTTGAGTTGTGTTCACCTTTTCATTTGGGATTGTCACCCTGTGGTCTTTATTTTCATCACAGAGCTATGAGCTGCTTGTTTTATTGCGGGTATGCAATGGTGGGTCTTTAGACTGTTTAGAGTAGGATTAGAGGCTGACATGCTTGAGAAAATTGGTGTTTGGAGCCACTCAGATAGAGTTAGACTGCTGGCTTTCTTCTCCACAACCCTTAAAGAGTATTGGAAAGGGAGTCAGGGCCTAAGGGACTGTGAAGCAGAGAAAGGACTGATTCCTGGTGTTGGGTGTGTGTATGTCTTAGAAATAAGGATTAGCTCTGGTGTAGGCATCTTTAGCTCTCCATTGATACCACCAGCTTAGCATTTAGCCTTTCCTAGCTCCTTGATGTCCTGATAAACCCTACTGTGTGGGCTTGGTTGATTTGTATACCTTAGCTATGTGTAAGCCTGCTTTGACCCTTATTCCTTGGGGAATCATGCCAAACTCAGGGGTGGCAGTGTTGCTGAGGGATTGATGAGCACCCTGGCCAATGGTTAGGTGGAACATTGCAGCGACGTAGCATGTTGCAGGACAAATTCTTTTTAAGATAAGTATTCTTGACTATTTCGTCTCTGAATTTATATTTACTGATTAATGAATATGATGAACATGTGGTATGCTTGAATGAATGTATGTTTGCTTTCGCTATGTATATGAAATATTATGCATCTTAGCATGTTTTATGTTTTAAGATTTTTATTTCAGCATTATATGCCTGTTCATCTTCATGGGGCTATTTTCCCGTATGTTTGGTGCTAGTTGCGTCCTCTTCACCGATTTGAGGGTCAGGGACGTTACACAAGTGAAGAAGATTAATGAAAGGAAAATTGTGTGGAAATGGTTCCAGAATTATTTCAAGCAGAAATACCTCTCTGACAGGTACTATGATGACAAGATCAAAGAATTCCATGAGCTGAGGTTGGGACAGCAGAGTATGCGAACAGGTTCCTAGAAATGTCGAGGTATGTCAGGTACATCAAAGATGAAAAAGTGAAAATCCATTGTTTTTTGAGTGGATTGCCTCAGTCTTACAAAGATAGAATTGAGTTTTATGAACCTAGAAGTCTTAAGGAAGCAATTAGGAAGGCTAAGTAGTTCTATGAGCAAAGCAAAGGAAAACTTGATTAACATAATAAATTGAAGGACAAGAAGAATGGGAAGTCTGACCAAATGAAGAAATGTTTCAAACCTTCTAGCTTTAGAAACCAGTAGAAGTAGCCATTCCAAGATGAAAAGCAGACAGCTAGAGTGGTGGGAGAAAAGCCAAGAGATCCACAACAGATTAGAGAACCACTCCAATGTTGGAGATGTGGAGGACCCCACATGCACAAGAATTGTCCACTCGAGAATGAGAGTGCAAGGCTAGATTACAACATTCAAGAAGTAGAAACAATAGGTCAAGTAGAAAGGGTCGTCCCTAGGATTTATGCAGCACTGGAGGGCCTCCAGGAAGATCACCAGTCAACTGTGGTTGAATTTGCAAGTAATATTGTTGAGAAATCTATTTCTATCTTGATTGACCCTGTTTTATTCACAGTTACATTACTCCTAGAGTAGTGGAGATTTGTGTCTTTAAGAGAGTAAATCATAGCAAATATTGGTTAGTTTAGCTAGCCACTAGAACTAAGAGAAAGGTTAGCAAAGTGGTGGAGAAATGTCCATTAGTGATGAATGGATTGGTCACCTATGTAGATATGAATGTTATACCCCTTCATTGGAATGGATTGGTTAGAATCTCATAGAGTAAAACTTGACTGTTACCATAAGACTTTTTAGTGCATGGATGAAGAAGGGAACCCGAGAGTTGTAAGAGGCATTCCAAAGGTGATTTATGTGAGGCAGATTTCGACAATGTAGTTGAAGAAGTTCTTTAGGAAAGGTTTCCAGTTGTATGAAGCTCATATTGTGGAGGCAACAGAGAAAGAAAATCCTAGGCTGGAGGACTTTCATGTGTTGCAGGAATTCAGGGATTTGTTTCCTGATGAGATTCCAAGAATTACTCCAAAGAGGGACATTGATTTCACAATTGAACTTGAGCTAGGAGCAGCACCAATTTCCAAGACACCCTACAGAATGAGTACACCAGAAATGCTAGAGCTAAAGATGCAACTACAAGAGTTGTTGGAGAAGAATTATATCATACCCAACGTGTCTCCTTGGGGAGCACCTGTTCTGTTTGTAATGAAGAAACATGGTACACTTAGATTGTGTATTGATTATAGATAGCTGAACAAAGTCAAAGTAAAGAACAAGTATCCTTTGCCTAGGATGGATGACCTCTATGATCAAATGAGAGGAGCAAAGGTATTTTCCAAGATTGACTTGAGGTTGGGTTACCATCAGGTTAGAATCAAGGATGAATACATTCATAAGACAACCTTTAGAACAATGTATGGACATTATGAGTTTGTAGTGGTACCATTTGGTCTCACAAATGCACCAGCTACATTTATGTTCCTTATGAATAGTGTCTTCAGCAGGTATTTGGACATGTTTTTTCTTGTTTTCCTTGATGACATTATTGTTTATTCTAAGAATGACGAAGAACATGAAGAGCATTTGAGATTGACATTACAATTGATTAGGGAGCATTAGTTGTATGCAAAGTTGAGAAAGTGTGACTTATATAGAGATAGAATTCAGTATTTGGGTCACATTATCTCAGAAGAGGGTATATCTATGGATCCTAAAAATAATGAGCCATTATGAATTGGCATACTCCAAGAAATGTGACAGATGTAAGATCTTTTATGGGACTTGCAAGATACTACAGGAGGTTCATTGAAGGATTCTCCAAGGTTGCACATACCATCGCTTCTTTTCAAAATAAGGGGATAAAGTTTGAATGGACATAAAGGTGTGAAGAAAGCTTCCAGCAGTTGAAGAGTCTTCTCACCAGTGCACCGGTATTGAAAGTTGCAAAGCCATTGAAATATTTTGTGGTGTGTATTGATGCGTGTGGTCAAGGGCTTGGAGGAGTCCTCATGCAAGACAACCACATGATATGTTATGAGTCCAGAAAGTTGAAGGAACATGAGAAGAACTATGATACTCATGATTTGGAACGTGCAGCCATAATACATGCTCTCAATATGTGGAGGCATTACTTGATGGGCAGAATATTTGAGCTAAGGATGGACCATTGTGGTTTGAAGTATTTGTTTGATTAGCCTACTCTGAATGCCAGGCAAGCCATATGGCTGGAGTTTTTATGTGAGTTTGATTTTGAAATCAAACACATAAAAGGAAAAGAGAATAAGGTAGCCAATGCACTCAGCAAGAAGGTACAGGAAATGCATGTGGAATCTCTTAGTATTTTCCAATCAGATTTGAGGCAGCAAATTGTTAATCATACTGCTGACGATGAAATGTATGTGCAGGTAAAAGACAAATTGTAGTAGAAAATTATTGAAAAGAGGTATGAGGGATATAAATTAGAAGAAGACAGACTTCTTACTTATAAAGGAAGAATTTACATTCCAAAGGTATCATATTTGAGGAGAGTTGTTATGGACGAGACCCATCAAGCTCCATATTCTGGTCACCCAAGATATCAAAAGACAATTGCTACAGCTAGAAATTAGTACTTTTGGCCAGGAATGAAAAAGGACATGGCTGAATATATTTCAAGGTGCATGAAATATCACCAGGTAAAGGTTGAGCATCAACACCCTATAGGTTTGTTTCATCCTTTTCCAGTTCCAAAATGGAAATGGGAAGTTATTTCCATGGATTTTATTATAGGATTGCCAATGAATTGGAGACAACATGATTCCATCATGGTTGTGGTGGACAAGTTGATGAAGGCAACACATTTCATACCGGTTAAGTCTACGCATAAGACTAATGACATTGCAAAGATCTTCATGAAGGAGATTTTCAAATTGCACGGATTTCCTAAGGCAATAGTCTTTGATAGAGATGTCAAGTTCACTTCCAATTTTTGGAAGGGGTTGTTTGCATATTTGGGTACAAAGTTGAACTTCAACACTGCCTACCATCCTCAGACTAATGGTCAGATAGAGAGAGTAAATAAAGTGCTTGAAGACATGCTTCGTATGTATGTGATGGACAAACCAACCAAGTCGGAATATTACTTACACTTGGTAGAGTTTGCTTATAACAATGGACAACAAGCATCCTTGGGGATGAGTCCATGTGAAGCTTTGTATGGAAAAAGGTGTAGGACACTAGTGACTTGGGATAATCCAGTGAATAGTGTTGTGCTTGGTCCAAAATTGCTCAAGGAAATGGAGCAAGAGGTTGTAAAGATCAGGCAGAATCTGAAAGCAACCTAGGATAGACAGAAAAGATATGCTGATAAGCATAGGGTAAACAGAGAGCTCTATGTTGGGGATCATGTTTACCTTAGAGTGAGGGCATAGAAGAGTTCCTTGAATCTTGGGAGTTGTGCCAAGCTGTCACTAAGATATTGTGGGTTGTTTGAAGTTCTTGAAAGAATAGGGCCAGTTGCATATAGACTTGCATTTCCTGCTAGCACTGGAGCTCATAATGTTTTTCATGTTTCTTTGCTTAAGAAATATATACATGACCCTAACCATGTGATAAATTGGGATGTGATTCAGGTGGAACCCGAGGGAGAGTTCCAAATCGATTCAATGCGCATCCTCGATAGGAAGGTCACAATGCTTCGGAACCGAGCCATAGGGCAGGTAAAGGTGCAATGGGAGCACTACGGTCCTGAAGAGGCTATGTGGGAGTTGGAGGATGCCATGCGATTGGCACATCCATTTTTGTTCAAATATGCAGAGCACTGAGGCCATACCAGTGTAGCATTTTGTTCAAATTTTGTAATCACTGAGGATGGTGCTATTGAAGGGGGAGGGGAATGTAATACCCTGGTTTTGACCTCGTTGCATTAATGTATATGATGTAAATATTATATCGAATCATGAGAAGGAGCTCAAGGACAAGGGTCTGTCATTGATTAATGTTTGGTATATATGCGATCAGGGTTGATCCCTATGGTTTCTGTGCTAAGTCAAGCACATTTGTAAACATCATTTAAATATGAAAATTAATGAAAACCCACAGCTAGCTATGTCAATGCAATGAATAATGAGATGGGGGCATGATTTTCCTAACGATAAGGGGTTTGAAATGTTAACCTTGAGCCTGTTTGGGGAAAAGCCATGTGTCATGAGGAGAACCCATCAGAACTGTCAACTACCCTCTTTCTTGTCTCCTTTCTCGAACCATTTATTCTGCCAAAAGGTGGTTGAGGTAGTTATTGCTTGGAAGGGGAAGAGTATGGGAAATTTCAAATTGGGCAGAGCACCCAATTTTGGAATGTAGTGTTTTTCTTGCATGAATAAGAAAACTCCAAAATTGTATGCCAGTTTTGACCCATGCGTTCATGTTTTGAATTTACTCTCACAATTTGAGAGCTGCGGGACGTTCGGGTTCAGGGGATTATTCACCACCGTCTTCGTTTCCTAGGAGAGGGACATTGTGGTAGCAACAGAGCTTTTTCTATGTGTTTCCTTCGCATTCTATGAGTGTTTTCCCTTGGCAAGACTGTGATTGTTGGGTTGCAGCGTTGTCTTAAACTACAGAGTGTATGAGACCTTGTTACTCGTGTTCTAGAGTAAGCCTATGTTGTAGAGTCTCCCTGTGGTTGTTGTGTTGTGCACCCTGGTTCGGGTCTGAGCTATGTACAAGTCTAGGAATGGGAGAGATGTAGAATGTGCTTGATAAACCTAGTGTGGAACCTCATGATAAGATAAGAGTGGCTGGTAAAATTGCTATGCGCATCCTGAAGAGAACTAGAAGGGAAGGTGTAGCCTGAGGGACTGTGGAGTAGAAAAGGGGACACTTCCTTGTGTTGGGTGTGTAGGCATTGGGGAAGCCAAGCCAGATAGGTCTTGTGAAGGTGTTCTTAGCTCTGTACTTGAGCTCACTAGCTTAGTAGTTCTTCCTACCCATTTCCTTGGAATCCTGATAAACCCAACTGGAAATATGTCTTGGCCGGTAGCCTGATAAACCCATATGTTGGCTTAGCTGTGTCTTGTCGTGTTTGACCTGGTGAGTAACCTTTGGCTGGACTGTATGATAAAACCAACTATGATTGTTGGCTTAGGCTAGTTAGCTTGATAAACCCAGTAGTGAGATGGCTTGACTATGTACAGTCTGATAAACGCATATGTTGGCTTGACTGGTCCTTAAAGGGGAATGTTGGCTTGACTGTGTTCAGTATTTGATACCCAACTGTGAGATGGCTTGGATGAGTGGCTTGTGAAACCCATTGGCTGGAATTTTTTACCCTGCAACCTGATAAAACCAACTGTGTTGGCTTGGATGAGTGTTATTGCACCTTGACTATGTATGAGTCTGCTAGTGTTCCCTTATTCCTTGAGGAAACCATACCCAGCTTGGGGGTGGCAGTGTTGCTAAGAGACTAAGGAGCACACTGGCCTATGGTTGGGTGGAACGTTGTAGCAACATAGCTGGTTGTGGGAATTTTTTTTTCAAGATAAGTGTTCTTGTCTATGTTATTCTCTGCAATTGTATTTCTTGTTTTGCAAATTGCTAGATGGAATGTGATGAACATGTTTATATGTTGAATTGATGCATTTTTCCTTTGAATAACTGCAATTATAGGCATCTATGTATGTTTTCCCATCAATGCATTTTGAACTAAGTTGCAGGGTAGATTGAATAGAATGATAATGGCCTGAATGATCAGATCAATCCAAGAATTCTATGGAAAAGTTGAGTTTCTGCTAGAAATCATCCTTAGCACAAATTTGTAGGTTTGTGGGATATAGAATGTTGTTTCACAGATTTTGGTTTCTACAGATTTCCCTTCCTCAACTTGCGAGATGAGGGATGCGGGATCGCGGTGACGCGATTTCCATAATTCCCAATCCCATTATTCAAATCTCCGCACCGTCGATCTTCATCAGATGATTCTCCACCGTTGACCTGTTTCTGATGTGGGATGCGGGATGCAGGCTGCGGGAAGTGAGATTGCAAGTTTGTAACTTTTCGACCCCTCAACTCGGACTTTCCACACCATTTATTTTTACGAGTGGATTCTGAACTGTTGATTTGGTTCCAGTCTACGGGTTCGTTAGAGATTGTTGATTTTTGTCATGTTTTCTCTCTGCCACCCTATCTCCTCTGAGATCTTTCCTTGCAGATCATCGAACTGATCAATGGAAGATGGGAGGGAGCATTATAGTGTTGGAAATGTCGAGATATGGTCACGACCATGCCCTATGTTTTGATGAGCAGTAAAGGATATAGATGAAATTTTTAATTCCACATGCTAATGGGGTATGGGTATGTGACACTAAAACAAAAGAACCCATAGAAAGAATCCATAAAATTGTGCATAAACGATGTTTTGATGTCAACAATTCCTCATGAAATCCCACAGGCAATAATCAACGAAAGCCATGCGTTGATTGATCAATTGATGAGTTTTTATATATTGACTTGTTATTTTAATTTCAGGTCATGCGAAAGGACAGGTGTTAACTTTTGGTGGCATAATGGACCCATTTGGAGGGCCGAGACAATAAAATTTTCATAATAACGTGTTCTTGCAGGCAACATGTTTTTATGCAGTATTGACATTTGTGCTTTCTTCTTGGTTGCTATTTGTTGCAGATAATTGTATGCTCTCAAGATTCAATATGGTTGATGTTGTACAGTCTAATTATGCAGAAAAACAATCAAAATTAATGCAACAAATTTGAATAATTGCTTGGATAAATTGGAGAAGAAACATATTTAATATTCCAGGACTTTAGTGACAGGTATCGGGAAGCAAACTGTTACTTATGCACTTAATAATATTTGATGATGCCGAGACACTATTGCTACTAAAAATATTTGAAACAGATGTCCAGGGATGCAGCTGATAATTT
>LPNX011013433.1:23719-55250 GCA_001517045.1 Pseudotsuga menziesii | reverse complement strand
TCATAAAAATTATTTTGTTTGTTTTATAGAAAGAAAACAATAAAAAAAATTATAAAACACTGCAAAAGAAAATAAAAACCAAAAACATAAAAATCACAAACAATTAAAAGTTAAAAATAAAAACTACCAAAACAAAAATAAAGTTGCAAATGGACGTTTTCATTTTTCTTGAAAATCATAAAATAAAAAATAAAAAAATAAAAAAATAATTAATGTTGAATTGTTTTTCTTAAGTCACTTTGATAGCAATCATAAACGAAACCAGTGCGGGCAACAGGTAAAACTGCATTTTATCTTCTTTCTATATTGTGCACATTTGTACTTATTCTTGCATTTTTACATTTTACAATGATCTCACAAGTTCAATTGTAGGATTTGTACTGAGCCTTTTTTTCAGGGTTGGAGATGATCGCATTTTGCTACTGAAGTGATTTTTAAGAATCACAAAACTTTTGAAAAACATGCTTTATTGACTGCTTGAAGGAGCTGTTACTCATCTTAAATATCATTGCATTTTTTGTTAAACATAACCTATCATAAACCCATTTGCGTCATGAATGTTTAACCCCATTTTTCCTTCAAATGCATGATTAGTCATCTATGTATTGAATTCCACTTTCCATTGCCTTATCAGTCATAATTTCACACATTCCTATCTTTTCTGAGTCGCATCCATTTTTCCCTTCTCTTTTTCCATTCCAGTTTGTCTTCTGAATAAAACCAATCACCTCTCTTTCCATGATTACATTTCCTTGATTTCCTGGCGATAAACCCTATTGCTATTGAGATATTTCTTATAGTCCTACCAATATTTTTATAAAAACTCATTTTGACTGATGTGGGATTCATTAAGGCCCATATTTCAACAAGTCTTGCCCCATTGACCTCAACACCATATCTGGGATATAGATTAGAGTCCATTTTGAGTACCTAGAGGCTTTCATACCTTAATGGCAAGTTCTCTCACTGACAATAATGGGAATACATCAATGTCCATTGATCGTTAGATCTTGCAAGTAGCTTGAACTAAGCACATCCATTCGCACTTCACAAGATTTACTCGGGTACCTTGGCACTTATTGACATTAGTGGTGAGTTTCCTCACATTGGTTAATGACATTCATTAATGGACAATAATCCAATGATTTATCTTCATGCTCGACTTCGACACATCCATTCCCATGATTAGAATTGTACCATCATGTTTGTAGTGGATGAATACTATACACTTTTTCCTGACTCCCTCAGTATTTACAGCTGCATGACTTCAAATATATGAGAGTACTACAATCCACTTTCATACTCCATCATTTCCATGATTCATCAACAACATTCCAGAGTCCTCCACTTCACATTTTCTGATTTAACAGTTACATTAGTTGGCGCTACATAAGTAGTCACCTTTCACATGATCCTGCAGTAGTGACACCTTCCATGCTCTAGAAACTGCATCATCCATATTCCTATTACATAGTTCATCACTATTTTAAGTAAGTGGAGGTATGTAATTTTCTAAACTTTAATCATGTAATTCCTTAACTTCTAGAAATGAATAATTTGGAAAATTCCCTTACCATGCCCCCTTTCCTTTTCACTTCTATGACTTGCAACAAATTCAGTTGGGGGGACTATATTCACTATATACACTATCACTCCATTTTTCCACTATCATTTTTTCATTTTTCGTCTCATTTCCCATTTACCAACATTTCTTTTCCAATGACACTTTGTTGCACTTTGATTCATAAGCATTGATATACAGATTGGCATGATTCACAAATATGAAAAAAGGGATTTCTCATGCACAGTGATGTTTCCTTATGCATATTCATAACTTATCTTTTCCAATAAGTATATGGGTAAATTATTATCATAACAACAAGAGAACAAATAATGAAATTAATGTTGTTAACACAAGAACCAACATTGTTTATATTCATGGTTGTCACACAAGAACCAACCATAAGAAAATGTCAATTTTTTACTCATGTCATCCCCATCCTGGAAACATTCATTATCACTCAAAGCTGAAACTCAGATGCCAATTTTTTTGTTTTTGTTTTGAGAAGACCCATGCATAGTTGCATGCGGACATGCAACAAGTTTAGTTGGGGGGGATGTTGGGACTCAGAGATGTCGTATTTTCATCCACCTTTCCCTTTGTTATTCCTCACATTTCATTGCCCCATTAACCTTTTATTATATCCTTTTCATAAATATATTTGGGTTTCACATTATTATTTTCCACTTTATTCATTTTAGTATTAAAAAGGAATTTATGATTAAATGTTAGAAAGTCAACATGTTTTTCATATATATATCTCAAAAATGTGTGAGCTTTGTAATGTGTAGGAGCTAATACAAAAATAATTCTTGAATATATCCTCCACCATTTCATGGAGATAGTTATTCAAATCCTATTCCAAGGAGAAGATCATGGAGATTTAGTTGGCATATCTTATCTAGGATTTGTGAGAGACATGTGGAGGATTTGAATGGATCATATCTTGTAATAATGGGAAAATAGTTGAGAGTAGTTGAAATAATAGTGGATCTGTAATTATGAGATGGTTATCTTATCTTCAAGGATATCATGTATAAATGAGAGTGCCCTCTCTCCATTTCGAAGGAGGTTAGAAGCCTGATTTCGTTCTTAGATTTGTAATTGGGAAGAAAGGGATTCTTAGATTTGATTCTTAGTTTGATTCATGCTTTCATTATTGTTTTCATGATTTCTCATTTTATTTTTGTAATGTAATTTGAGATAGATTTATTGTGTTATCTCACATATGTTATTTGTCATTAAACTCTTCACATGTTGTATTCCTTTTCCTTCATGCAATTTTTCATTCCTAGATTAGTTTGATTTCAGCAATTTGAATTCGAAAGTATGTATAAGCTTCTTAGATTAGTTGCTAGATTATATTAGTTCCACTTTGGTCCTACACATATAGTGCATGTGCTTCGTAAGAATACGAATCTCGGATTGACAAATTAAATAGTTGGGCAAGTATTGCAACACAATTAAAACGACATTAATTTCACCCAATAGCAACAAGATATTTAATTAACCAAGCATTTATGTATTTTTCTCCCATCTTGGGTTTCCATGTAAAAATATCTGGTGCTCATGATGCAATGTAAACGTGTGATGTGTGAATGTTATGTTTGATAAGTACATGTTGGGCCTAGGGAAAAGAAATAAAAATTCACTTAGAATTATGCTTAAGTATGCGAAGAGCTAAGGCAAAAGAAGAGAAAGCAACCGCAACAGAGGTAGCGGCATAAGGAAGGAAGAGAAGATGAAGGACAAGAAGGAAAATTAGATAAAGTAGATGGAGTTAAGGAAATAAGCAGTTCAAGAGGAAACTGTGAAAGCCGCAACAGAAGAAAATGTGTAGCAGAAGGAAGATGTGTAGTAGAATGAAGGAATTGAACAAGGAAAGGTGCAATGGAATAACAACACCATAAGGCGTGCAGTTGTATAACGATTAGAAAATGACATTAGGGAATAACGACCAGAAAGTGACAGTTCAGGAAGATTGTGGGGATGAGGTTGGCTAGAGTCAATGGAAGCCGCACCTATGAAAGAATATTTGTAATTTGGGCCATTGGTGCCCATTGACATGTGTTGCTAGAATAGGAAAGACAACCTGTTGACTAACTGTATGAACTCAGCTGAAAGAGACATGTAAGAGGTTAGAAAAAGAGGAACCCAAGTTGTATGTAGGTTATATTCTCCGTTGTTATCTTTTCTTCTCTATTAAGTCTCCTCTCTGTCAGTCCCGTAAAGCTATCCTTTGGCCTATTCTAGTATTTTTTGTATGCAGAGTTATTTGTTAATGTTGTAGGAAATGGTTGAAGAATATGCAGCTGAGTGCGCATAAGTGTAGGAGAAGTTGAGTCGATCTAGGATGTGTGTGGATCATCAGTAGAGTCAAGTAGGGAGGGATTAGAAGTGGATATCAGAGAGCATGAGAAAAAGAAAGAGCCTGTGTAGATAAAGAAGAAGATCTAGAACAGAGTCTGCAGTTTAGTGCGCAGACAGAAGGTGCATACATTTGTCAAGCCAGATGAAGAGCACATTTGTAGTTTTTCCTGGATGGGTTTCCATGTTAAGTACTGTGTTGAATTTATGAATGATGAATGTGTTTAAGATGCATTTATATATGTTTTTTTTTGAGTGAATGTCTATGTATTTTCTTACAAAGAGTATATTGATTTATGTTGGATCGTTATTGTGAATGTGTGAATGTACTTACGTGAAATTGGGTTGTTGATATAATACTTGCATAAGGAGGAATTGTACCACAACTTGGATGTGTAGAATAAGTGTAAAAAACCCACATATCAACCTTAGTCGAGTGCCTTGTCATGTTTCCAAGGGATAGGAAATCCCCCACCCAACTGTGGAAGCTTGGTTCTGGTAGTTATCCATAAGGAATATATCTCGGGTGAGACTGCATCTACACCATAGGTGCTGCCATATGAGCCTTGCTCTGTCGGGTTGATATCTTGGGATTTGTTACGCTAAGCAGAAGGGACTGAACCTGGGTCGAACGGAAGTCGAAAGACAACAATAAAATAATTTAATTTTTAATAATATAAATTTGTATGTGGTTTAAATGACAATGTTGGTGTGTAATAAATTTTCTCATTCCCAACTCAGTTAAAAGTTTTATAGTGCATACAAACTTCAATATCCAAATCCCATTAACTTTTGACCGTTGCAAATGATATTTTTTACATATAAAAAATTATTGTACTTCAAACACTTGGAAAATTTCACAAAGTTTTAATAAGTAGAGTTTAAAATAACCAAACCATAAAAGTTCAAACATTAGGATTATTAGCCAATTGGCCCAGGGAAAACCCCTAAGGGAAAACCTAATGAGAGAGAGATTTTTATTTTTCTTCTTTTAAAAGAAAGTAGAACAATAAATAAAATAGATAGCCAACTTATCTCCATAAAATGAATACAAACTTCAAGCATGGGAAATTTAATGTTGTAGATGCCTTATTCTTTGTGCATGAACAACATGGAAAGTTGTGCCAATATATGATAGTACAGACTACCTACACACAATCATGTTTCTTGGAATTTGTGCCAACTATAACAACATTATTATGCCTCAAAACACCTTCCAATATTGCCTCAAATTTTGTGCCCTCAATCTATCTAGAAACTATGCCTCCAATAGTACAGTTTCATAATTCAATGTTGATGTATTTACCACGAAAATTATGCAAGATAGTAAGAAAACCATGCATAGTATCTTCTCGATTTTTGTGCCATTTAACTATTATGGGCTCGTATGAGGGGGGTGAACAATTTGGAGCAAGTTATCAAGTGAGGATCATGACACTTGGAAGCCCGTGAGCACCAAAAAAGGGATCGATAGTTGTGAGGAGGTGTGACTAGTTGTTGGGAGGTCAAGGGTCATCAAAGAAGACAAGCTTTCATTAGAGTCGAGCTACACAATCATTTTATAGAGTTTGGTTTCTAGGAGAGCCACAGGAAATGAATCAGAATCCTTCACAGGATTTTCTTAAGTGTTTACTGTGTATTTTTGGTATGTCGTAGCTACAGGAGAAACCCTTAGATTATGATGAGATGTTTGTGCCAGTGGCTAGGTAATCCTCTATTAGATTAGTTATTTCCACTACTTTGGATATGGTTTAGAGCATTCATTAAATGGATGTGAATACAAATTTTATGAATGGAATGTTACAAGAGGATGTTTATATGGAGTAGCCACAGGGATTCGAGGTGCATGGCAGAGATTCCCATGTGTGCATGTTGAAGAAGTCCCTTTATGGGTTGAAGCAAAATCTAAGAGCTTGGTATTATAGGATTAATGCATATTTGTTGGAGTTTGGATTCCAAAAAAGTGAGGAATTTCTGAACCTTTACAACATTATTGTCGGTGAAGACCCACTTATTTTTTTGTTGTATGCAGATGAATTAATCATTACAGGTGCAGATAGATTCATTGCCGAGTGAAAAAGAGGTATTGCTTTGGATTTTGATATGAAGAAAATTGGGTTGATGCATTACTATTTGGGTCTAGAGGTGTGGCAAGAGTCGGGGCACATTTTCCTCATATAGTGGAAGTATGCTATGTATATTCTAGAGAGATTTCAAATGCAAAATTGTAGACCGATAGCTATGTTAGAATACTAGATTCAAGATAAACTAGTTAACCTATCTAAGCAACAAACAACATATCATAAAAGATAAGAACAGGAAAAGAAAAGGACAAGAGAACATCGGTATATGTGGTTCACCCTAATGGGTTACATCCATGGGAAGGTAGTTTTTTATTATATCCAGAATGTCTTCTCCATTCTTACAAGAGAGAAAAGCACAAATACCCCAAATAATATAGATGGTGTACAATAGTGTCACAATAGTACCACTACTACATCAAGAATACATGATATGTAGAGACTCACTTGACCCTATTATATACTAAGAGATGAGGAGGAATTACTCTCACATATTGCATGTGGGATAATATAATTCTAAAAAATAACATCTCTTAATACAATACCATGGAAAAATACTCTACACAAGTAAATACAACACCATATAACTATGGGTTAAATGTATTACTCTTTTACATAAGATTGTAGACAACTTCTGACATAATAGAAAGACATTATTACCTTCCAAGGAATATAATATATTCCAACACTCCCCCTCAATAATGGCTGGGAGAAGGGCCCACACTAACACTAAGGAAGGAAGGAGTCATTACTACTCCCCCTTGATGACAACTTCCTGCATTCCAAGCAAGGAATGAAGATGCACAAACTTCACCTTGATGAAGAGATCTACTTCCTGCTGCTCTGCAGGACAATACTGAAGAGAAATAATACCATCTGCCACAAGTCCACGAACGTAATGAGCATCAAGGTCGAGATGCTTTGTCTAGGAGTGATATACCAGATTATAAGCAAGATGGATTGCACCTTGATTGTCACATTTTAACATAGTGGATGATTCCGGAGCCATACCAAGCTATGTATGAACATGTCATAACCAAACTGCTTCTTTAGCCGCTTCTTTGGCTGCTCTATATTCTACTTCACATGAAGATAAAGAAAGAGTCTTCACCTTCTTTCTCAACCAAGAAATAGGACCTGAACCAAGTTGAAATACATAACCTGCAGTGGACCATCGGTCAGAACTGTCACCTGCCCAATCAGAATTACTGTAACCAAAAAGTGAAACTCTAGTACTGCTCGAATAAAAAACACCATAGTGTAATGTCCACTGTAAATATTTCAGAATCCTCTTGGCTGCCTTCCAATGACTTTCATGAGGTTTCTACATGAATCGGGAAACCAAATTAATGACAAAAGAGACATCTGGTCGACTCTGAGTTAAATATATCAAACTTCCTACAAGCTGACGATAAAGAGTAGCATCAAAAAGCGGTGTGGTACACTCAACAGTTAACTTTACACCAGACTGAAATGGCGTAGGCACATATTTACAATCACTCATATGGAAACATGCCAATAGGTTTGTAGCATACTTTGGCTGAGAGAAAAAAATACCATCTGCCATATGTCAAATTTGAAGACCCAAGAAATAATGCAATAAACCAAGGTCAGTCATTTCAAACTGCTTTTGAATATCACTTTTTAGATTTTGAATTAATGTAAGATGGTTGCTTGTGATGATGAGATCATCTACATATAAAACAACAATGAGAATATTAGTACCAAAGTTCTGAACATACATATTTGGATCAGATATACAATGCTTAAAACCATTCTTCAAAAAATATGCATCAATTTGATCATACCAAGCCCTAGGTGCTTGTTTGAGACCATATAAAGACTTGTTTAATTTACATACTAAATTTGATGATTCAACATTAAAAAAACCAGGAGGTTGTTGCATATAAATTTTTTGTTAAGATCACCATTTAAAAAAAAACTTTTAACATCCATTTGGTGTATTTCCCACTTATAAGATGAAGTAATAGATAAAATGGTTCTTATTGTATTCATTTTAGCAACATGAGAAAAAGTTTCATTATAATCTATACCTTCAAGTTGATTAAAACCTTTTGCAACAAACCTAGCTTTATACTTTTCAATTTGTCCTTCTGCACCGAACTTAGTTTTATAAACCCATTTACAACCAACTAAATTCTTACCAACAGGAAGAGAAACAAGAGACCAAGTCTTGTTCTTCATAAGAGATTCATACTCAACAATCATAGCTTGTTCCCATTGAGGTTTACCTTGAACTTGAGCATAAGAGGTAGGATCATCTATGGCCAAAAATTTAGTCATAAGGGCAAAGTTAGATCTAGTTCTACGAGGGTTGAAAGGGTTACCGACCTCACTACCTGTAGATTCAAGAGTTTTTCGAGCCCAAATAGGAAGGTTAGAGAAAACATAAGTTTCTTCAGATTCAGTACATTCAGGTGGAATACTTGAAGAAGAGGGTGAACTAGGATCAACAACAGGCACAGAACTGGAAGAAAAAAATGAGATAGGAGTAATAGGAGACAATGGGATATTTAGTGTAACATGAGGTTCGACAGACTCAGGTGGTGAAGATACTTCAGCAAAGTGAACATCCCTTCAGATGATAACACTCTGAGTAGAGGTATCAAGTAACATGTAAGCCTTAGAATCCTCAAAATAACCAATGAATATACATTTGTGAGACTTGGGATCTAACTTTTTCCGTTTATCGTCAGGAATATGAGCCCAACATTCACAACCAAACACCTTAAAGTTACTAATATCAGGTTTTCGACCATTCCATTTTTCTGTAGGGGTAACATGCTTAACGGATTTTGTAGGAACTCAATTTAAAATAAAGTTTGCACAACTTACAGCTTCAGCCCAAATTTTTTTATGTAATCCTTTAGAATAAAGTATACATCTAGCAATTTCAAGTAAAGTTTTGTTTTTCCTTTCAACAACACCCTTTTGTTGAGGTGTGTAAAGTACAGTATTTTGGTGTTGAATATCATGTTTGGATAAAAATGTTTCAAATTCATTCTTAACAAATTCCCCCCCATTATCTAATATTAAATCCTTAATCTTCTTACAAGACTCATTTTCAACCATAGATTTAAAAAATTGAAATATTGAAAAAACTTCACTTTTATTTTTCAAGAAATAAACCCATGATTTTCTACTAAAGTCATCAAAAAAAGTAAGAAAATAGACTGTACGAGATAAAGAGGGAACTTCAAGAGGACCGCAAATGTCACTATGAATTCATTGCAAAGGTTCTTTAGCATCCAAGCTTTACCTTTCTCAAACATTTCTCTATGATGTTTACCAACAACACAACCTTCAAAAACACCGTTAGTAGAATAAATAAGAGGCAAGCCATGTACCATTTTAGTTAACAATTGCATTTTACCATAATTCAAATGACCTAAACTTTCATGCCATAATTTACTTTGTTCATCAGCGTGGGAAACATAAGAATAAAAAGGTTTTCTTTTAGTTGAGTTAAAACCAATAAATTTATATAGACCAGCAGTATGATCAATAGGACCAGAAGAAACTACTTTCAAATTTTGATTGATATCTTTAAGAACATATTTGTCAGGCCATGCTTCAAATTTAAACACTTTTTGACAAGTACAATAAGTAGAAAGTAAGTTAATGGGCATGTGTTCAACATGAAAAACATATTCCAATTGACCATTAGTAACGTTAACATTACTGGAACCAATTATGGAAAGTTGTTTACCATTACCTATAGAAACTTTCTGAGATATGTGTTTATGATTGGCATAGGAAGTAAATAAAGAAGCATCACCAGTCATATGTTTAGATGCACCAGAATCCATTATCCATTCCACATTAGAAGAAGAATTATTAGGCAAAACAACAGATGCACATAAAGCCACTTGAGAGTCATTAGAGGTTTTCTTTTTAGCTTTAGCCATTAAACGTTTTGCTTTAAAACAATTCTTTTCAAGATGGTTAGTTTTACCACAATGTTTACAAGGATCATACACTTTCTTCTATTTACTATTTTCATTAGAAGCATGAGAAGCATGTCTAGAATTAGTATTAGAAGGATTAGAACCTTTATCATTATTAAAAAATTAATTATGATTCTTATTAAGTGCAGTTAGAGATTTATTAGGTGTGGGTTGTCTTGAAACAATTAACCTTTCTTGCTCATTGATCAATCCTTTACAAAAATCATCAAAATTTTGCTTCGTAGTACTTTGAGACAATTATAGAGCTCTATTTCTAGTTTTGACGAACATATCAAAACAAGATGGCATTTTACGTTCTATAAGAATAATAAGAGCAATGTCAGTTTTCTTGTAATCTTTACCACAACTATTTAATTTCTCATTTAAAGTTTTCAATTCAGCAAGATATAACTCAACTCTTTCAAAGTCAGCAAGTTGGAGGTCAAAGATCTTCTTTTCAAGATAATATGCAAAAACATCATCAGATTTATCAAATAAAGAGGAAAGAATTTGCCATACCTGAATGGGGTTGTCTTCTACATCAATACTTACCTGAAGACTATCTACAATAGTTTGACCAATGAGCCCCCTTGCTTGATCAATTTTAGCTTCCCATATAGCCAAATCATCATCAGCAATAGGTGTCTTGTGCTCACCATTAACTAGCCTCCAAAGATTCTTACTCCTAAGAACATCAATCATCTTTCACTTCCAGGAAAGATAGTGAGAACCAACTAATTCAGGAACAGAAGCTACTCCGGAAGTCATAATGAGTGAAATTTTGTCAAAAAAATAAGAAACCCTAATATTGAAAAATGACAGAAAACAGTGAATAACTTGAAAACAGTTACACTTTACTGATCTAAATCTACAAAAGCACAGTTAGAAACACAGTAAAGAAAAGAGGAGAAACTTTCACTTACAACCCTGTAAAAAGAATGTGCCCAGAAAAGCCCAGTCTTCTGTTTTGGTCACGAATGCGGATCTAGAATGGTTGTTCCAATTCCAAAAACAGGTTATAATAAAAAAACCGATAAAAAATGACCAAGTAACGGTCCTTTTGTATAACTGTCATTTTTATTACCGAAAGGAAGCCCATAAATGCCCAGTTTTCTGTTCTAGTCACATTGGGTGATCCAGAATAGTTGTTTCAATTCCAAAAACAAGCCCTTATAAAAAAACATGATAAAAAATGACCAAGTTATGACCCTTTTGTATAACTATCATTTTTATTACTGAAAGGAATCCCAAGAATACCCAGTTTTCTATTTTGGCCGTGTGGGTGGATCCAGAATGGCATTTCGAATTCCAAAAACATTATATAATAAAAATTCAATTAAAAACTGACCAAGTTACAACCCTTTTTTATAACTGTCATTTTTAGAATTGGAAGAAAGATCTCCTTGAGGAGAGCCCCGAAATGATGTAGATCTATAGAAAAAACATCAAGAAACCCTTGAAAAAATTATGCAAAAATCTTACACAACAAGTTAGGGTTAGGGTAAAAAAGAAAAAATGCAGAAATATGCCCATATCTGAAGAGAAGCCTAATAACTACTAGATAGAAAGCAAACTACAACAAAATGACAATGCCCAAATGATAATAGTTATTGATTGAAAGCTATAGAAGGTACGAGATCATAGCAACCCACTCTGATATTGTGTTAGAATAGTAGAGTTAAGATAAAGTAGTTAACCTATCGAAGAAACCAACAACATATCATAAAAGATAAGAACAAGAAAAGAAAAGGACAAGAGAACACCGATATACGTGGTTCACCCTAATGGGTTACATCCACGGGAAGGTAGTCTTCTATTATCTCCAAAATTTCTTCTCCAATCTTACAAGAGAGCAAAGCACAAATACCTCAAAGAATATAGATGATGTACACTAGTGTCACAATAGTACCACTACTACATCAAGAATACATGATATGTAGAAACTCGCTTGACCCTATTATATACTAAGAGATGAGGAGTAATTACGGTCACATATTTCATGTGGGATAATATAATTCTCCAAAATAACATCTCTTAATAAAATACCATGGACAAATACTCTACACAAGTAAATAAAACACCATTTAGCTATGGGTTAAATGTATTACTATTTTACATAACATTGTAGACATCTTTCGACATAATACAAAGACATTATTACCTTCCAAGGAATATAATATATTCCAACAAGCTACACCTATGATCACTGACTGGAAGAAACTTCCTGCTTCTAAGGGAGAGTTGGTGGATTTGATTGTATATCATCAACTCATTGGTTCATTGATGTATCTTGTCAACACCAAGATGAATATTTGTTTTGTAATGAATACTCTAAGTTAGTTCATGGCGGATCCTTGAAGAGTTCATTGGATTGTTGCAAAACAAATGTGGATATACTTATGTGACATAATAGAATTTGGTATGGACTACAAGAAAGGAGATGGATTTAGATTGGTTGGCTATACATATTTTGTTTGTGAAGGTGGTGCGATGGACCATAAGAGTACATCCGGGTGTTATTTCAGTCTAGGGTCAGTAGAATTATATTGGTTCAATCAAAGACAAAATTCAATTGCACCAAGTTCTACAAAGACAAAATATATGGAAGCCAGTCAGGCCAGTTGTGAGGCCATATGGATTCACAAGTTGTTGGTTGGTTTATTTGGTTAGGAGTTTAGGCTGATAGTGATTTATTTTGATAATCAAAGATGCATCCATCTTTCGGAGAATCAAATTTTTCACAACAGGTCAAAAAACATTGAGATAAAGTACAACTTCATTCCTGACTATGTCCAAAGAGGAGCAATGGAATTGCAGTCACATTCCTATTGAGGAGAAAGTGGTAGATATTTTAACAAATATTTTGGAAGAGGAAAGTTCAATCATTTCAGGGACAAGTCTGGGGTTGTGAGAAACACTTTCCTCGGGAAGAGGGAGTGTTAAATTTTGTACCAAGGACAAGTGTTTTCCACTTCAAATGCCTAGGAGTGGAAAATGTCCAAGTATCCCTAATTACTTTATTAAAGTGACATGAACTTTATGAGATATAAAGTCACTTTATAAAGTGTATTCATTGTTTTAATTAAAAAAAGGTGACTTAATGACTTTTAATTAAAATGTGACTATATGAGAAATTAAGTGGAGTTAGTAATTAAATGTCTGTTGGAGGAGCTAGACGGTAAGCTGACTAATTAGATATTAGGTCGGCCGCATAAGGTCGCGTCGGTTGACCGAACAACAGGTAGTTATATGTAAATGTTTGTAAATCATATATATTAGGTTGTTGAGCCAGATGAGAACTTGGTTCAATTCTGTGTTTGTTTGGACCCTTTTAATATAATATAATCTGTTATTCTACATCTATGTTCTCATCTCTTGTCTCTGCTATGTCTGTATGCTTTTAATGTGTATTATTGGTAACCCTCTATGATCCATGAGATTACAACATTGGTTCCATTGCCGGTAGTACATATCTAAGATACAAGTAGATGATATTAGAACAGGAGATTAAGAACTGGTGGGAGCGTAAGATAGCAAATTACTTGCAAAATTACGTGCGGAGAAACAAAATAACGACTGCTAAGGAAAAGGAAATATTCTTCACCGAAACCCATGATAATTTTGTAGAATCAGTACCCCAGCTTTTGAAAAAACTTCTGGATGAAAAATTCGGAAAGGACTAAGGACCAATAGCTGTTAGAAAAACAGATTCGAGGGGGAAGAACAAACTTGTCGGAGTGGTTTGAAAAGATCACTGACGAATTTTGTGAGGAGCAAGCTATAGAAGAAAGAACTTCGGTATAAACCATTCAAAAGAAATTCTATACAGACCTTACAGAGTAGTTCCTATGCTCCTTATCGACCTTGTTGTTCAAATTCCTGATAGAAAAAGGATTGGGTCATATTGTCGAACCTCTTCCATCACTACACGAACCAACACAAAATTTTAACTGGGCGGAGAAACAAAGGAAGTGGGAGAAATTCATTACCGAAAGGGAATGGGAATATTTCCTAAGCAAGTAAACAGAACTATCCAAGCTTTCTAAAGTGTCGGGTAGGCCATGGGGGGTTAGTTGGTCGTATGTCGGGGTAAAATGAACAGGATTCTAGTTAAATAAAAAGAGATACCATCACCAGCAATGAAAATTCAACCTAAAAAGGAAATCGAATGAAAAATGACACACAAAGGTACAACGAATTTAAAGACAATAGAGAGAGAGAAGAGGCTGAAAATAAGGGAAGAAAGAAGAGAAAGAGCTATCACACTGCAAAGAGGAATGAGTACTAGGGTGACATACCAAGAAATAAATCCACCAGAGTCGGGTCATGACCGACAGGAAGAAGGTGTAGATGAAGAGGCATCACCCATGGAAGAAGACTTATGGATAGAGCAGCTAGATGCTCTCCAAATAGAAGTTCCCCAAGAGATAAGACCTCTGTCTCCAACGAATCCGAGTACTAGGATACAAGCCATTGTTAAAGAAGACCTAAGACTAAGAGCTGGTGAGTTTGGTATATGGAGCTGACTAGACAACGAAGTAAATGATGATAATAATTTAGTAATCCGTCGACTAGAGGAAGGAAACTGAGTCACGCTTCCGGCGTACCCTTCCAACTGAAGTATCCACTTACTTTACCTGACACATGAAGGAGCACCCCCCTACCAAATACAGCTTTGGAGAATACAGAACAGTCGGACTTGTAGAAAAATAATTGCAGTTGGACATCGACAGGAGAATTCGACCCCAACCTCCTGCTTGTCGGAGACGAAACGAAAAACAAAACAACCGACGAAAATGAAATTTTAGTCAACAACATCTCTACACAAAGAGATAAGCAAAACATCCCACTACCCCCACCACCACCCCCACCCCCACCACTGCCACCTCCTGAAGAAGATAACGACAATGAATCTGACATGGGTCACGGATCAATGCATATCCCTCTATATGAGGGCAATGAAGATCCTAGATGACATTGGTTTGTCTATGAGTCGACAAGGGAGGAAAATCAGGCAACTGAGGATAGACAGAAGGAGCAGTTCATTGGTGCCTTGAGGAAAAGAGCACTAATATGGTACATGACATTTACTGAAATAACTCCTCAAGAATCCAAAGCAGAAATTAAAGCGCAATTTTTGTCGTTCTTTAAAATCCCAGATGTAAAACATCTGGCAGCTAAAAAATTGAAAACAACATCACAAAAGTCCACAGAATCTGTCCGAGAGTATGACAAACGTTGGAAAGACCTCCTCAGCCAATTGGATTATGTAATTGATGAGAAACTATTAATTCAGTGGTTCCTTGCAGGTCTATCAAAGAAAATTCGGTAGCACATAAGATTGGAGACGTTCAAAACATATGAAGATGCGCTTACTAAAGCTCTACAAGTGGAGATGGAAAAAGATTTCCCAGCATATCCCACGGATACTATACTAGAAGAACAGCTCAAAATCATGTAGAAATCATTGAAAGAGATAAACCTTAAGAATCAGGATGTTTGGTGCACAAAATGCTCAACGACCAGACATTCAAAAGATAACTGTCGACAAGACATCAGTCGACAGGACATTCGATTTGTGCAGACAAAGTGCTTTTGCGATATCTGCCAAGAACATGAAAAACAAACAACAAAATATTGCCTGTATAACATGAAAAATAGTAAAGCATCTTGGTGTGCTATCTGTGAAGTAAAATGTCACACCATGGCCAACTTCCACCTAAACTTAAAAAATTGACAAAACTACCAAGCAGTCGACTAGACAAACGCAGTTGCGCAGAACAACGATAACAATCAGCGAAGCAATGCGCAAAACAAATAGAATAATAAAAGATACAAAGGTCATCAATATGAGCACCAGTTCAACAACCAACGTGGAGGAGATAGAGGTCGAGGTCGATTCTCTAGGAATCGCGACAAGCGACCACGTTGGCCCATCCAATGTTTCACGTGCTACAAAGAAGGTCATCGATATGCAGACTTCCCATACAAGGATAGAATCGATTTAAAATTTTGTACTAGCTATGGAGTTAGGGATCACTCATTAGAGGATTTCCCTACTATGCTTGATAAAATCAATAAAAAGAAAAATGTTAATGTCTTGTCGTGTGTTCAAAAACATGATATAATCAATACAAAGAATCTTCATATAGTAACTCGACAAGGGACAAAAATTCGGAGTGATAATACATGTATAAGCAAAATAAAATAAAAGAATGATTATCCTAACCCAGCCAAACAAAAAAAATTGTATAAAGACGCAACAAATATATTTAAAGAATTTGCTCGGTAAGAAGAACCTGATGATAATCGACAAAGCACAGTTAAAGAATTAATACGTTTAGTACAAGATGATAAAGTAGTGTCTCAATTCATTGACTTATTGTATAAAATAAAACACAACAATAATACAGAACAATAAACAAAAAATATCTGTAGTCTAAACCAGAAGGACAAAAGTGATGCTGACCCACTTGTTGACCTAGAAATTGAAGGGTACCATATCCGACAAGTTGTGCTTGACTTTGGGTCACAAGTAAACATTATGACTTGTGACACTTGGGAACAATTGGGTAGACCTCAACTATACGAGTCAGGAATATACCTGAAATTAGCCAACCAAGGTCTGATTGAACCTATCGGAGTTTGGAGAAATGTCGACACGACCATAAAAGGAATATCGACCAAAGTTGACTTTAAAATTATTGACCCTAAGGAAGGATCTAGTTCCTTCCCAGCATTAGTAGGTCGACCTTAGGGAAGAAAAATGAAAGCATCGATATCCTTAGACAAGGAAAGGATAAAACTAAAATGGAATGGACAAAAAGTCATAGTACCTATCCATCCATCCCAAGGAGAACCTTGGATAGAACCTATTGATGAAGAAGTCGACATCCGACAATTATATCAAATACAAAACAATGAAGACTACACAGAATCCAATGTCTATGGTGAACTTCACTTAGGCAATCAAGATTCAATAGGATACAATTCAGACGCAGAATTATATGATTGGTAAGTCGAGAACTATGAAACACAAGCAAGAGGTTGCTGGACCATTCAAATAGTGCAAAAGAAACTAGTCCAATAGTGCTTCTTGGTGTCCATCATCCCAAAAATATTTGAGAATAAAACCAGGGAATATCCTACCATAAAACCAGAAAATGTAAATATCACATAAATACCAAGATACAAATAAAGAGAATCACTAGTTATGCATATAGAACAAGTATCCAGAAACATTGTAAAAAATGGCCGACTACAAAGCTTAGTGGAAACCTTCACAAGACAAGTTGCTAAATGGTGGGATACCCATCAACCAAGGTTGCATACATGGATAACAACTTCGACCTACTTTATAGAAAGATTCGAAGGAAAAAGGTTAACCAATCAAGCCCAAATACCTATGTTCATCCAAGGATAGGATCCAGAAGACCACATAAGAACATGTGAAAAAGAATGGAAAAGACTTGGGTATAAGGATGAACGTACATGGCCACACCTGTTTCCATCGATGCTATCTGACATAACAAACAAATGGTACAAAATGGAAGAATATCGGGGTGAAACATTCCTATGGCATGAACTAAGAGAGAATTTTATCAAAGACTTTAGCTTTATACCACAAGACAAAAAGTTAGTCAAAACTGCAAAACAAATCAAGGCATTTATAAAACTGACCAAGAACAAAACCCTAAATCATGACCGACCGACAATAAACTGCAATAACATACAAACCAAGACAACACCACAATCGACAAGACTACAAATGGAAAATGAAAATTCGGAAGGGAAAATATTTCGATGGAAATCATACCATTCAGAAACAACAAAACCAATTCGCATAGTACTCAAAGTCAAGACAGTCAAAGACATGGACCGAATGACTGCAACAGACTTTCCTACCACATTTTCACAGTTTAAAGAAGGGATCTGACCAATCAATGAAGTCAAAGCACCAGAATGGTTAGATGCTAAAGTAAAAACTAAATAATTCGACATCTCAAGTGATGATCGACCAAAAATGGAAAAAATTGGAGACTACTGGAGTGAAGAACAAACAATAGAAATAGTAAACTTACTAAAATAATTCCAGGATGTATTCGCTAGAGACTACAAATATCTCAAAGGTCTAGTCCATGAAATGGGTGAAATGAAGATCGGCATTAAATCTGATGTTCGACTTGTAAATACGATACCATATAAATTAGCTCATAAATACAAAGAGATAGTAAAGAAAGAGATTGATAATATGCTTACAGCAGGGATTATCTACCCTATTAACCAATCGGAATGGGCAAGTACAATGGTAGTTCAACCAAAGAAACACAATCCAACTAAGCTAAGGATTTGTGTCAACTTCAGAGAATTAAATAAAGTTACATTAACAACCCATTTTCAACACCTTATGTAGATGAAATCTTAAATGAGGTTGCAGGACATGAATGCTACTCATTTACAGATGGGTTCTCAGGTTATAACTAGGTACCAATAGCCAAAGAAGATCAGAAAAAAAAAACAATCGTATGTGAATTTGGCTCATTTTCCTACAGGGTTATGCCTTTTGGACTAAAAAACGCACCTACAGTATTTTCGAGAATTGTGGTCAAAACATTTCAAGAATATATTTACAGAACAATGGCAATGTATTTCGATGATTGGACAATATACTTTATGCTGAAAGATCACTGTAAATGACTAAGGCTCATGTTGAAACGATGCCAACAAATCCATCTATCTCTGAACATAAAGAAATGAGTATTTTAACCCCTATAGGGATACTATTTGGACACATTGTCTGCAAAGAAGGTATCAAGGTTGACTTTGCAAAAATAAAAATTATCCTCGACTTAAAACCACCAGTGAACCCAAAACAAGTTAGGGTACTACTTGTTCATACAGGATATTACAGGAAATTCATAGGATACTATTCAGATATGACCTATCCACTGGAAGAACTGTTAAGAGAAGATCGGGAGTTCGACTGGACAGAGGAATGCAACATATCATTTGAAACACTAAAAATGAAGCTAGTCGAAGCACCCATTCTAAGATTTTCAAATTGGTCGACCAAATTCCATGTACACATCAATGCATCAGGCCTAGCAATAGGAGCAATCCTAACTCAACTAGGGGACGACGGAATGGACTACCCTATAGTTTACAACAGCAAAAAATTAAATAAAGCAGAAAGAAACTACTCGACAAGAGAAAGAGAAGCATTAGGAATGGTTTTTGCACTACAGAAGTATCGACATTACCTACTAGCCAATCCGTTCATCTTCTATACCGACCACCAAGCACTAAAATACCTTGTAAATAAACCCTTACACCATGGGATAATTTTTTGATGGCTACTTCTATTCCAAGAATTTGAATTCGAAGTCGTTGTCAGACCATGAAAATTAAATTTCAGACCCAACCACCTATCATGAATCAACACAGGAGAGGAATTGACAAGAGTTGAAGACGACCTACCGGATGCAAATTTATTTCTAATAGAAGCAGTCCCAGCAGAATTAGAGGAAATAGCTCGATTCTTAGAAGATGGACAAGCACCAGAGGGCATGAGCACGAAGAAGAAACAAATCTTAGCCATGAAAGTTGCACTGTATAGCCTCATAAATGGATTCTTATATAAAATGGGCCTGGACGACATCCTCAGAAAATGCATATTAGAACATGAAAGAAATAATATTATGAATGAAGCACATTATGGACCAGTGGGAGGACATTTTCAAGTAGACACAACTGCCAAGAAAATCAACAATTAGGGTTATGGTGGCGGACACTTTACAACGACTGTAAAAAGTTTGTAAGCCAATGTGACAGATGTCAACGACTGGGTCGACCTTTACCTAGTACGGAAATTCCCTTGATATAACTAAACCCAAGTTTGACGTTTGAAATTTGGGCCATTGACTTCATAGGGTCATTCCCCATACCAGCAAAAAGAACAGGTGGAAGGTACATAATAACTGCAGTAGAGTATGTAACCAATTGGGCAGAAGCAAAACCAGTCGACACGTGTTCCAGTGATATAGCTGCTAAATTTATCTATGAAAATATAATTACCATATTTGGATGTCCAATAACCTTAATTAGTGACCAAGGTTCACACTTTATTAATAAAACCATTAAATCACTAATATATTAGTTCAAAATTGACCCAACATAGTCCAGCTTATCACCCTCAGTCGAATGGAGAAATTGAGGCATTCAACAAAACATTAACAAAAGGCCTAACAAAAATCTATAACACCGACAAAGATGACTAGGACGAGAAGATACCGATAGTACTGTGGGCTTACAGAACAACATACAAGCGTTCGACAAACCAAACACAGTTTCGACTAGTCTATGGACAAGAAGTAGTTGTTCCACTACATTTTCGATAGCAAACACCTATTATAGCAGAAATTTTACATGTCGATGTCGAACAAGGATGGAAGGACATACTGATGCAACTAAGAAAGCTAGAAGAACACCAACTGGTTGCTCTACAACACCAAGAAATCCAAAAACAATAGCAGAAGACGTGGCACGATCGCAATATTAAAAATAAAAACCTATCGGTAGGGGACCTTGCCTACTATACAATAGTCGAGTAAAAGAAAAACCCAAAAAGCTACATTCATAATGGATGGGACCCTATGTTGTCGAAGAGATTCATGCCAACGGATCAATCCGACTAAAAACATTACAAGGCATGGTATTTCGAAAACTTGTTAATGGTGCCCGACTAAAACAGTACAAAAATAAAACAAAAATCTAAAAAAAAAAACAAAAAATATAATGACCATAACTGTTAGAAAAAAACTATAAAAATCTAAAAATAACAAAACAAAACCAACACCCATAACCTAGGATGACAAGAAACCAATGCTTCGACAGCCGACATCAAACCCATCAACATACCACTATCGACTGCTCATATGATCGACATCGACCAACGACCCTGAAGGTCAAATCACGCCTTCATGACTACGGTCACAACGAGCACCAAAATCAAATCACCATTAATGCAAACTGTAGTGACCGCGTTGGACCATCACTTCCACCATTAATACACCCATCGATAGAAATGTCAAACACCCCAACTATAAATACTGAACCAGAAAAGGATCATTTACAATATTTTGAAGAGAGCAAGCAATTTAGCAAACAAAAAACTGAGAACCGAGAACCTCTAAGAAAATTCGAACAAAGAACCAACAAAATTGCACCAAAACAAACCAGAGCCGCAACAAAAAAAAGGAACTACAACATGCTCAAACATCATTAATGAGGAGGTTAAGAAACATAAATAATGCCAAGGTCTAAGAGACCTCATGGGAGAAAACATGGGCCGAAATCAAGGAATGGGCCTATGTCGACAAGAAACCAACACAAGCAGCAGAGAAGGTAAAAAACAACTCTATCATGAACTACATTAACACACCGTTCATGGCAAGTTTTGGAGGAACAAAATAAATGATAGTAAATTTCATTATCAGCCGGAAACCACAACGGGAAATTCTACTTCGATAGACCAGTCGAGATCTCTGGCAAAGTCATATATAAACTAACTAGTCTATCCAACCAAGGTGACCCAGTTCCAGTCAGCATAAAAGAAGGGCTAGTAGAGCGATTAACTAGAACAACATTTGGAAAGAATTCAAAAGGGACAATGATTAGCCAAATACAAGCCTGGACACCATAAATCGGGGCCAAAATCATAGCAATAGGGCTCACACCTATAGGTCGAGGAAGTGATATGAACCTGGATATGCTAGAGGCAATAGACACGATAGCCAACACAGGAAAATTATATAGATGGGCTCAGTATGTCACCGACATGCTCAAATCCATCTATGAGAAATGCCAGGAGTCAGGCGGGATTATAAGGTTCTCATCTCTGATAATCTGGATAGAAATGTACTACTTGTGCCCAGTCGGGGACAAGCAGTTCCAAGAACCCACAAAATTTCATATGTGGAGGTTCAAACCATTTGCGTAGACTGGAACACTCAAAGAACTGGAAAATGGCAAAGTATTGTTGGAAAATTGGCTCCAATAGCTGAAAGTTCAGACGACCAGATGGAGGGTGCCCTAGAACATCCGAGGAAGTCTGCCAAAAACCGCACACATTCAACTGGAGCTTGACCATACTGCAGTTTGGTATATGCAGGGTGCAATGGAAAAATCAAAGACTCTTGACTACTATCCAACAGTCGGAGAGATCTTCCATGAACTAGCTCGATAGTCTGGTACACAACTGTCGATACCAGCAAAAGCCAAGGAAGTAACCCTAGAAATAGAAGAACCATTAACAGACCAGGAAAAGGAAGAAGATTATGAACTCTGACTACACATCAACACCTTTATGTCAAAGGAAACACTAGCAAAGGACACCAATCGACTTCAAATCACAATCATACCACCAACATCCCAAAGGGGAGGTACACGGATAGAACAGAAGGTAGCCAATCTAGCTGAGAAAAGTGTCAGCTCAACACAACAATAGGAGGAAGGGTAAGAATTGGGAGACATTGAGTCCGACAATATAGAGTATGACATAACCAAAGAAAAAGTCAAAAATCTAGCAAAGGAAATAGCAGTAGTAAGAAAAAAAGCAACAGAGACAAAAGGGAAGGGGAAGCGCAATCTAATCCTTTCGGAATCAGAGGATGAAGAGGAACTATTAGCTACTGTTGTTGACATCATAGAAGACACCGTAGCGAACAAAGTTTTGGTCAAGACGCAGTTCAAAAGATTTGTCGAAGTAAGAGCACGGCAAGGTTGGCCGAAAAAGGTAAAAAGTACAAACACCTCAACAGCCGAAAACATTGTCGACTTAGTGTCTACACCTCTACCCCCATATCCAACCCAGATCACATAGGAAGAAATTCCAAAGCTACCCTCCATAAGCCTAATCGACATATGCAAAAATGCTATGTCAGAAACCTTAAAGCAGAGGTTCAACCAAGACAGAGACTTCCAGGCATACATTGAAAAACTTCCTGAGCTACTTACCTCTGTCGAGAAGATCACCACCAAGTGTCCTCTGTTCAAAGCTGGTGGATCAAGACAGATCATTCCTCCACAACTTGGCCAAATACCCTAGAAGCCAAGGTCTATGGGAATTTTAAAATCAACATTTGTGAGGAACCCCGACAAGATAGCTCAAGTTGTCGCAAGTCAAACCTCATCCTTTACCCCAACCGACATCGCACCCCCTCCACCAACCAATGAACCAGCAAGAGATGGGGAAGAAGAGAACCTGGAAGAAATCAACCGGGTAATCAACAACTTGTTCTCCGACATCCTAGAGGATTCACACCCACAAGTCGAGGACTCGACATCTGACCACATCCCTACCACACCAATCACACCTGACCATTAACCATCACCACCGCCACTTCCCAACCCATAACCTGCAACCGAAACATATGCTCCTGAACCACCTTTACCTGAACCATCAGTACCGGAAACGTCTGTATCTGAACCCTCTGCACAAAATCCCCTAGATACACACCCAGCTGCAGAACTCATCCAAGAGACCCAACTAAAAATTCCACTCACTGTTGCAGACCAGCAACCAGAAAATCTAGTACCGTAAAATAAACCACAGGAAAGTCTAACCCTCATAGATGCACAAGCACAACAACAAGCATAACAACATAAGCATAAGAGGAAGAGAGACAGAAAGAAGGACCACCAAAAAGAATCACAAGCGACAGTGGTCCACATTAGCCAACTTAGGTCGACCACTACAGTTGACACAACAAAGTTGAAGGACAGAGAGTTGGGACAACTCTTAGAAACTCTAGCCATCGAAGCAAAAACAAGAAGCCAGACTAGACACAAGGAGCTCGACGACACTGAGAAGGAACAAGTCGAGGTCCTGGAAAAATGCAGAAACCTAGCACAATCTGTGATACCAGGACCGATGGAGACCAACACTGACAATCCACTTGAAAAATAATATTAGCTATTTGAAAGCATGGTGTCGACCTTACATGTACATATGCAAAATACAAGAGAAGAACAAAAAGAAGAAACAGCTAGATTATTGATGCAACAGCACACAACTTTCTCAGAAGCTTACAAAGTCCTTCAAGATCACATGGAAGAGTCTGTCATAATGGAAGGGTTACTATGGGATTGGCCTACTTATTATGGGAAAGTCTTCCAGCAGACTTGACAAACTCGACAACAAATTCAAGCACTGGAAAAGAGAAAGAGCACGGAAGAAGCATTGAGAAGCACTATCCAAGATCAAATCATGTCGGAGACATCCAAACTACAGAGGCTCGAGAGACAAGCACACCAGTAGGTACAACAGGCACTCCCGAGTTTGGACAAATTAGACACCATCTTCTCACAGATGAAAAGGCTCCTGGAGACAGCCGAAGAGAAATACCATTTTATGGGTCCCGACATGGAAAGGATAGCAGACCTTTCCATTCAGGAGAAGATGTCGACGTTATCAAGCATTACAACATTGACCATCGACATCTAGAAAGTACTTCAAAATTGGACAGAATTCCAACATCAACTAGTTGTTACAGCAGAAGCAATTGTTGAAGTCTGTATACAAAAACAACCAACCATCCGACTTCATAGCCCATAAAAGACAAACAAGAAATAAACTACTTTAGACAATCAAAGAATTTTGAGTTCCTCCCCTGTTTCTTCGGGACGAAGAACAGTTTTGTTTATGGGGGAGATGTTGGAGGAGCTAGTCGGTAAGCCAACTAAGTCGATCAATCGACTAATTAGAGATAAGGTCGACCACATAAGGTCGTGTCGGTTGACCGAACCGACAGGTAGTTATATGTAATTGTTTGTAAATCATATATATTAGGCTGTTGAGCTAGATGAGAACTTGGTTCAGTTCTGTGTTTGTTTGTACCCTTTTAATATAATATAATCTGTTATTCTACATTTATGTTCTTGTCTCTTGTATTTGCTATGTCTATATGCTTTTAATGTGTATTATTGGTAACCCTCTGAGATCCGTGAGATTACAACAATGTCTCATTATGTATTTAAATGGAGTGGGTGCATTAAATTTCATTTAATGATCATTTATTTTCAGCCCTATATCTTAATGGCTCAATATCTAATCTTGGCCATTAGATCTTAGAGGTGGTTACCATGAACAAAAAGGGAGAAACTAGGGATGTGAGGCATCATTATTCATCGTTCACAAAGAGAATTTGAGAGCAAGAGAAGAGAGAAATTCAACATAAAAAGAAGGAGAGGTTTTGAGGAGAGAGGTTCGAAGTGGTTTGGAGAGGACATGGAACGCTTTCCAAGACCAACAACGCACATTCCTAGAAGGTAGGCACAAATTCCAAGGACGTACAACAACATAAAATAACAGTTAACTATAGTTTAAATCAAAACATTTAACACTAGAAATTTTGGTCAAATGACCTTGGAAAAACCCCAAGGGTGAAAACCAATCAAGAGAGATTTTATTATGAGCACACTCGAAAAATAAAGAGTTTACAACTTTTACATCAACATTACAACAAATATGTACTTATGTCACTCCTTAAACTTTGAACCAAATGACCACCTCGAAAATTGTGTCAAAATGTAGTACGACCCACATGTGCTAAGCAGCAGCAGTTTATGTCTTGATTTTTTTGCCTAAAGAACAACATGTACAATATGACCTACCCAGATTCAATGCAGTATCTGAAGTGTGTGCGTTCACTGCCTATATTTATGTGCATGTATTTCTAGTGTACAACCAAGATTAACTCTGATGTACGGCCTTCTAAAAAATATGTTGTATGGTCTTCTCCTTTAATGCTAATCCTTCTCAATGTTTGTGCCTTCCTCTTTTCCTTAGGATTTACACCCTTCTCAAGATGACTTCAAATCCTCTCTTCTTTTCTTCTTGCTCTCTTATCTCTCTCTTCTCTCATGTGCCTCTCACACAATTTGTACCTCTTCTCTCTCAAACTTGTCTTTTATATCCTTATTAATGAATAACTACTTAACCAACTACCTAACCCTAAGATCTATGACTAAGATTCAATCTTTCCCCACAATATCTAAAGGTCATGATATAATCTCTGGTTGAGATCACTTAAATCTCTTAAGTGACTTACCATTATAATAAAGTCACTTAAATATTACAAAGTCATTTATTACTCATTAATTAAATAAAAAAGCTACTTAATTTTTCTAAAAAACACTTTTAGAAGGTAAAGTTACTCAAAGAGAGACTTGCAAGAAATACTTGCAGTATATCTTCTACATGCTAGACATGAGAAATGTAGAAGTACCTCTCAAGCTACAAAGTCTCATGTTAAGGTTTTGTGAATGGATTATCTTGTAGATCAGTTTACTCTTCCCTTTGCTATTGTAGTTCCTGTAGTTTCTATAGGTACTTTGAGTGTCTTCCCTTTGCTATTGTAGTTCCTGTAGTTTCTATAGGTACTTTGAGTGAGACTTTACTTGTTCCCAAGTGATTGCCTATCTTGAGGTTTATTGGTTTGTTGATTAGTAAATCGAGCCTGTTAAAAAGTTAGCAAACAATCATTTGTATCTTGAATCCTTTTTGGAGAAAATAATTCTTTGAGCAGTTTATGCCATACATTGTTCAATTTACAGGCCAATAACTGGACAAATTACTCGTCATGGAATGTGATAAAAATATATGCCACAATTAATGATAACAAGGCTCTACTACGTGGTTTTTGAAAGGAAACAAATGGATGCATGCATTTCATTGAAGAAGGGATGAAGGCAAACCATTCTTTTGCTTATCCCACATATGAAATGCATTTTTTCATTTAGTAATAAAAAATTATTTAAACATCAGTCACAATATATGGTTACATTCTATCAATCGAAAGCGATATAGGATGGTAGAGTAGATTCAGATCACAGTAAACCCCCCATTTTTTCCAACGCATTTTGATATATTTATGCTACCAACACCCAATGTTTTGGATGTAGAGAACTAAAGAAAGATCTGATTCGTTGAAGTCCCCACATAGAGGAGAGCCACCGTCGAGGAGCCGCAATACAATGAATGACAGCTTGAGTATGAACCATAATATTGGTTGTATCAAAAGCTTTGGCACATTATGGACCCATTGGTAAACCATAAAAAATGGTGCAAGTGATAATTCCTCCAGTTGTATATCTCCTCCATTAATGAGCCATTCACTGGAAAGAGGAATCAATGGTGATTTAATTTGTGGGTAAAATACTCACACCCATTTGATGTTGTGAGCTTCCTGGAGACTAGTGATATTGGTAACTCTACTTCATGAGCTTCCTTATCCTACATTGACGGTATTTCGCTATTGGTATTATTTTATTGGTGTGACTGTTGAATCTATTGTTGCAGTGTAGCATTGAATTCTAATGAGGCATGTTCAAGAATTATCCAGTGAGTTTCCTTGTAATATGTGACTGTTTGAAAGCTATGCACTAGTTAAAAGACACACACCCTCATTCATGAAGACTGTTAATGCAATTGTTGAATATCGGTGTACGTGAAGAGTCGTGACTTGTTGCATTGAAGACTGACAATGTGTCTTGAGTAGGTTGAATGAGTTTGCTAGTAGGTATTTTTTTTGAAGTTGGATAATCTCTAGATCATTTGTAGCAAGTTTGGTCGGAATCTGGAAACAAGATTTGTTGTTGAAAATGAGATTTTCAGTGTTAAAATTACAATTTTCATTGCGGAATGGATTTAGGACCCTCAATTATCCAATTTCAATCATTAAAAACTACTACTGGAACAATTTCTGCAGGATTTTGGCCAAAAAAAATCGCCAAATTTTAAGTGCAAATGGTCTAGAGTTTAGGTTACTACATTTTTTCTTAGGATTATTGCATCATTATTTGAGATATGAAACCTATGTTTTGGGAGTTTTGCATCATTATTTGAGGTACGAAACCTGTGTTTTGTTTGGAGTATAGTTGTGTTGAGTGGTTATTCCTTTTTCCTTTGGCTTGAGGACCGATTGTTGGCTTGGGATGATTGTTTGTGTTTCAAAACGATGATGGTTAGTGTTTCAACATTGTGTAAATAAGTGTCTTTTCACTTTTCATTTTCATAAAAGTGAGGCAATACTTTATATGGCCTAATACATGGTTTAATTTTAGTATTAAATAGTTTAAAGTAAGATTTTTTATTGTTTTTAAATCAGGATAGATCTATGTTAAGAGGGATCCAATTTATTTATGTGTAATTTTTTTTAACTTAATTTTTCTACATATTTAAAAAATTTACACCTCAAGAATTTTGATTCATTGTTTGTTGCAAATAATTGTGGGAATATTCTCACTATATTGAAATTATTTTGTTGATTTAATATATTTTTAGATTGTGGTTAGATTTGATAATATAAATATACAAAAAAGACATGACTTTTTAGTTTTTAGTTTGAGCCCACATTATTTTTTTTACATTTTTATATTTTTTATATTGTGTTAGGAAGGTTGGGAAGGAATCTCCCCCATACTGGTCTCTAGAGAGACTCGCCACTCTAACATCATTGGAGTATCATAAATCACTAAAGGATTCATAAGTAAAGCCTTATCTTTAAGATCAACTCAAAATTTGTAAATGGGATCATTCTCAATTGAGATGGACACCCTTCATTTTTTGAGTTTGAATTTGTTGAATCTGTTTGTAAAAGGGTAGAGTTGCAGGAAGACCTTTACTATTTGATTGAGTCACAATTTATCATTGGTGAGAATAAGTGGTTTGGTAGCTGAGTTATTGAACACTCTACTTCTCTCTTCTATCAAGAACACTATCATGGTTGACAAGACTATTATCATTCATATTCAAGATTGGTAAAATATTCAAAAGACACACTTAAGTTTTTATATCTTGAGTTGCAACTCCAACAAGAAGAAACACATTCTGAACTTGTTTCTATTCAGAACAATCCTCTTTTATGTGATTCATATTAGTAGCTTACACATATTCAAATCAATGATGTCTCTTTCGAAGAACATGATGCCACTCCATAAGCATATCCAAATGAAGATGAAGTTATGCATATAGAGGTTCCACTTGCACTTCTGAATCCCATCATCATACCTTGGGAAGAAATCACCCACAACAAGCATAGAACTAGTCTTGGATACAATAAGGAAGTGACCATTCACATTCCTAATTACTCCATGAAGCCAATCCAGTTTTAGAGTGTTGGGTTCTTAAAATTAAGTTCATCATTATATAATCCAATTCAAAGTTCAAAATGCCAACATTGTGATCGAGTTGACCATATGAAAGGTCAATGTCTTTCCTTCACCCCTGTAAACATTATGGAAAGCATACCTACTCTCTAGATAGATGCTCCATTTTGAAGAAACCTGCAAAAGAGAATATTCACTATGGGTGGATCTCTTCTTGGAAATGGTTGTCAAGAAATAAGAATATTTATATGTCATATTGCATAATTCATTCTTGGGAAATGACACATCTTGCAGTTTAGACACTCTCTTTTCCTCACCTTGTTCTTGAAAGGGGGAGTGACTAACGGTCATAGAGCCAGAACAAGTGAGTCTGAACCAGTTCCAAAACCATAGCCAGAGCCTTGTAACAGTTTCTAGATCCACGATCCTAAGCCACCTATCCAAAGTTAGAGCTAGAGCACTGAACCAGAGCCAAAGACTTGTTTCACTAAGTTCCATCTGGTTTGTGGTCATACTAAAACCACTCATTTAGTAGAAGACATGAACCTCCTATTGCTTTTGCTAGACATCAGTCTGTGGTGGTCCTTAAACCACCACTTTCTACAAGGGACCACTGAGCCTTCGAGCCAAGTTCTAGAGAGAAACTTTGAGCGAGAACCTGAATTAGTGCCAAGTTCCAAAGAACCATTGATCCATATTAGAGTTACCACCAATTTCTAGAGTTTAAAGTCATCCTAAAACCAACCATTTAGTATAAGACACTAACTTATTCTATCCTTTGATTCAGAGAGCTTATTTATCCATTTTCATATGTCCTTCTCCATATTTCATCTCTCTTCTTGGACTCCTATACACCACTTCAAATTAAGGAGGGAATTGTTGGAACCTAATTCATCAAGTTAGGTGAAGATGAAGAGTCATCTTCAGAAATCCAAGAGACACCTTGGAATTCATAATCCAAGGGTCACTCTCATTGTATTTATATATACATTTGTTAATGAGAAATTGAATGCATGATTAACTATTTATGTGTGTTTGGATTTGTGTTTAGGAAATCTACTTGCCTGCCCTATGGGACATCCTAATAGTAAATGACGTACAATCTAGTTAATATAAAATCCCTAATAGATGCAAGTGAAGAAGGATTGAGAAGAGATGGGGGCATTAGAGGAATTTTTGTTAGTTTTTCAACAATTAAGCTAGCATTATGATCTTAGGATCTTTTCACTGAGAGAATAACAAGCACAGCAATAAAACATAAGCATATCACAAGAGACAAGAGACACAAAGAGTTTTCCTCAGGGAAACCATAAAGGAGAAAACCCCACAACTTCCTTAGAGATAGAATCAGCACCAAAACAGTAATAGATCTCCCAACAGCAGTAGTCTTCTAGTCCCAGTATATTTCCTTCTTCACAAGTGCACCACACTTAAGAGAGTGAATGATGTGTGTGATAAATAGAGAGTCTCACTCTCTATTTATATTCTTCCGTTCACTTGAAGTGCATTTTCACACGTAGGCTCGACCTAACAATTACTTACCTGAGCCTACACCTTAATTAGTGTATAATAACTCGAGTGCCCCAAAACTGTGGGGACTTACCTAATGACTTGACATGACTTGTTTACATTATTAATCTTCCTGATCGGAACATCGGGGCATGATCACATGACTCAAATACATAATAGAAACATCTCGGAATAAACATCGGGTTACAATACATAAGATACATAGAAGAACACATTCCGAAGTTACATATACATCAACACTCCCTCTTAACTAAGAAGGTATTCTTTCGACACAATTTTCAGCACTTGTCTTCTTCTCTGTATCAGCTGGATCATCTCGTCTTCAAGTCATATTCGTCTTCAAGTCATCTTTGTCTTCAAGTCATCTTCGGATCTAGATCATATCTCGATCTGGATCATCATCGAACATCATCACTGGATCTGGATCATCTCTCGATCTGGATCAACATCACTAGATCTGGATCAACATCACTGGACTGGATCTGGATCATCACTCGATCTGGATCATCTCTGGATCTGGATCATCACTGCTGGATCATCATTACTGTATCTATATCATCACTCGATCTGGATCAACACTAGTGCTATCTCATGATTCTTCTTGTCATAGGAAGTTCTACAGAGCCAGCCCTTTTTCATGTTGGTTGTAGGCCTACCCTCATGTATGTCTTCGCCCAACACTTACATCTAACCTGCTTGTCAGAAAGGCACGCCCAGCACTCACATTTGATCATGTAGTAAACTACAATCCCATCAGAAAGGCCCAGCACTCACATTCACCAGCATGATAGGACACACCTACTATCATTTGTGAAATGGCTCAGCACTTACAACCACCAGCATTATAGGACACACAT
>LPNX011013433.1:4946-17060 GCA_001517045.1 Pseudotsuga menziesii | reverse complement strand
CCCCCCCCCCTCCCTCCCCTTGGCTCATATCATAATACCCTTTTTCGAAAAGATTTTTCCTCTAAGCTTTACAGTTAATGTATTTACATGTGATGAAACCAAGTAACATGATTTCCTTATATCCCCTCTTTATGATCTTATTTCCATTATGTCCTAGCTTATTCCACCAAATTGATTTGCATAATGAAAATAGAACATAGTAGGCCCTCTATGTCATCTTCTTTTATATATTGGCCCTATATTTACAGCTGAATTGATAGAATATTATGGGGATGTTAAGAGAAACACCTTTATCTAATTTATAAATATCACATATTCTTGTGTATTGGATAGATTGTATAAGGAGGCTTCCCCATTGAAAAAGATTCTTATTCATATTTTCTTCATTCTAAGGGATTGGATTACTATCTCTTTCTTATTTTATGCACTTTTAGGGATTTGATGCATAACAAGTGGCCTCGTATAGGAAAGCCACATGTCAAAACAAAATTATGTATATATAATATTAGAAACTCATTTATTCCTCATTCATTCACTATGTCATTCATCCTAGGAGATTATCTATGTTCTAGCTAGTATATTGGAGAGGAACTTGTGTTTCATATTTTCTCATGCCAATTACCCTAGGAATTTTGTACTAATAGGATCCATTCTATGTTAGAGGAACCTGGCCCGAGTCCCAACATGGATACTCCCTAGCTATCTTGTGCTAGAGCAATTTGGAAGGGAATTGTTATAGCCTAAGGGACTACATGCAAGCTAATGGGGGATGAGTGTTAGTGGATTGGGATAGTCGGGAATGAGTCAAAGGTGGTTTAGGTCTAGCACATGGTTTGGGCACATTGTTTCTTGTATCCCATGGGATTGTCCCATGGTATTTCATGTAAGGAAGCATTTATAAGGATTGGGGAGGCTCCATACACGTAGAAGATAAGGGTTTTGTTGATGTATTTGTAACTTCGGAATGTATTCACTTGTATATCTTATGTATTGTACCCCAATGTTTCTATCAGGAAATATTTGTAATGTAATTGGGTCATGTCATGCCCCAATGTTCCTATCAGGAGATTCAATAATGTAAACAAGTCATGTAAAGCCATAGAGTGTAACCCTCCTTATTAATCAAGGGTTAAAGTCCCCGTGGTTGTGGGGCCCTAGGGTTATTAGACTCTCCTAGAGAAGTCAGCCCTAGTAATTTATTGTCAAGTCAGGAATTAATATAAATAGAGAGGGAGCCTCTCTATTTAACACACGTTCACTCACACTCAGTTGTAGCGCATAACTGAGAGAGAAAGAAGAAGCTGGGACAAGAGAGAGAGAGACTATTGTTGTTGAGAGATCATCTTACTATCTTTGGGTTTTACTTTTGGTGTTGATTCTATCTTCGAGGAAGTTGCGGGGTTTTCTCCTTTATGGTTTCCCCGAGGAAAACGTTTGTGTCCATTGTCTCTTGTGATTGATTGTTGTGCTTGTTACTCTCTCAGATAATATCCTAAGATCATATAGCTTAAATGATAAAAATATAACATGGTATCATAGCTAACCTAAGAAGAAGACACTGTGCAGCAAAAGGAGGCTCACTCTCCTCCCTAGGGCACATCTTTTTGTCGAAGCAGGATCTGATTCTGAGCATTTTCATTTTTTGACCCGACACTACTGCGGGAAATTAGGGCTTTCCACGGAAGTGGAATTTTTGAGTGAGCCCAGGCCTGGATTGATATCCTCCCCAAAATCAAAGTTTAGAGATCAAGATCAAAGTTTTTGGTTGGGTATAACTCTGGGAAATTCAAACCCTAATCTGCTCCTGAACCAAAAAACCAACTCTGCAGAAGTTCAGCTCAAGACCCAGTTCTGACATCTTAACCTGGTAAGATCTAAATATTTTGCATTTCCATTTGAGGTTCTCTGTTAAGATGTCTCATCATACCAAGCTTGATGAAAATCCTGAGAGAGTTGATAACTTCTGAGCTTGGAAGTATAGGATCTGTTAGGTTTTTATCATTTAAGCGATATGATCTTAGGATCTTATCTGAGAGAATAAAATGCACAGTAATAAACACAAGAGACAAGATACACAAATAATTTTCCTCTAGAAAACCCTGCAACTTCCTCAGAGATAGAATGAGCACCAATGGCAGTAATAAAACCCGAAAACATAAAATATGATCTCCACTCTCTCTCACACTTGAGAGAGCTTCTCTTGTCTCACTCATGCACCCCAATGAGTGAGTGCATGTGTGATAAATAGAGAGGCTCACTCTCTATTTATATTCTTTCATTCACTTGATTTCCACTACAACATGTTGGCCCCACTTAATAATTACTTACTAGGACCGACATCTCTAAGAGAGTCTAATAACCCTAGTTCCCCACAACTTGTGGGGACTTTTCCCCTCTGATCAACAAGGAGGGTTAACATTAACACAATGATGGGTACTATTGCCCCGACTTACAATAACTCACCTAGGGCCAACTTCTTTAGGATAGTCTAATAACCCTAGGGACCCACAACCGTGGGGACTTTAACCCTTGATCAATAAGAGGTTTACCCACAATGACTTCACATGACTTGTTTACATTATTGAATCTCCTGATAGGAACATCGGGATATGACATGACTCAATTACATTACATATGCTTCCCGAAATAAACATCAAGGTATAATACATAAAATATACAAGTGAATACATTCTGAAGTTACAAATACATCAACACTCACTCTTAACTAGGAAGGTATTCTCTCGACACAATTTATTAGCATAAGTCTTCTTCTCTGTATCATCTAGATCATCACTGGATCTGGATCATTATCAAAACTGGATCATCACTGGATCATCATCAAATCTGGATCATTACTGGATCATCATCAAAAATGGATCATCATTGGATCATTCTTCTGATCACATGAAGTTCTACAGAGCCATCCCTTTTTCATGTTGGTTGTAGGCCTAGCCTCCATGTAGGTCTTCTTTAGCGCTTATATCTGACCCTAAGTCAGAATGGCTTGCCCAGCACTTACATATGACCATGAGAGGAACACATCCAACACCGTGTCAGAAAGGCACACCCAACACTCACATCTGACTATGAGAGGAACCAATCCAATCATATATGTCATAAAGGCCCAGCACTCACATCTACTGGCATGATAGGAAACACCATCTATCATCCATGGAAAGGCTCAGCACTTACATCTACTGGCATATTAGGACACCTCATCTACTATCCATAGAAATGCACATCACTTATATCCTCTGGCATAATAGGGCACACCATTCACTATCCAAGGAAAGGCATAGCACTTATATCCTCTAGCATAGCAGGGCACACCATCCACTATCCAAGGAAGGGTTCAGCACTTATATTCTACCATGCGAGGAACCAATCCAGAATACATGTCAAAAGGGATCTACACTTACATTCGACCATGTGAGGAAGAAATCCAACCTACATGTCAAAAGGGCTCTGCACTTACATTCGACCATGTGAGGAACCAATCCAGCCTACATGTCAAAAGGGTTCTCAACCCCAGGTTGAGGATTCCTATTAACTGACCAGATGCCTCTATTCTCACAGAGAATGGCATCAACCCTTATATCTAATCAAGTGGGAACACATCCCTCAATCACATTAGAATGTCCCTACACTTATATCTGATCATGTGAGAACACATCCCACAGTCATATCAGAATGGCCCTAAGCCCCAGACTGAGTATTCCTGGTAACTGACTAGGTGCCTCCATTCAAAGAATGGCATTCAGCACTTATATCTGATCATGTAGGAACCAATCCTATAGTCACATCAGAATGGATCAGCACTCACATCTAACATGGAAGGAACCAATCCTCTCACCATGACAGAATGGCTTAGCCCTTACATCTGACCATGGAAGGAACTTAATCCTCTCCCATGTTAGAATGGCTCACAGACTCGTCACTTCTGTTTGGAGGGAACCTCGATCTGGAGAACACCAAGCTTCTCCCTGAAGTACTCAAACTTCACCCTAGCCAATGGCTTCGTGAACACATCAGCTATCTAATCATCCGTCGCAACATATTGGAGCTTCACTGCTCCCCTCTGCACCATATCCCTGATATAGTGATACTTGATCTCGATATGCTTCGACTTGTCATGAAACAATGGATTCTCTAACAACTTCATGAAACTCTAGTTGTCACAATATATACAAGTAGCATCCAACTGGAGATCAAATAAATCAGACAGTAGCTTCCTTAGCCATACTGCCTCACAACTAGCTGAACAACCTGCAACATACTGTACTTCAACTGTACTCAATGCCACACAGGGCTACTTCCTGCTAAACCAAGAGATCACACCTGATCCCATACTGAAGCAACACCCTGAATTGCTCTTCCTATCAATGGCACTACCTGCCCAATCTGAATCAACATAACCTTCTAGGTTAATATTTTGATATACCTCATACTTGAGCCCGTAATCAAGTGTACCCCTTAGGTACCTCAGAATATGCTTTGTAGCAATCAAGTCAACATGTCTTGGATCTATCAGGAACTAGCTCAAGGTGTTCACAACAAAGCAAATACCTAGTCATGTATTTGCCAGGTACATCAAGGACCCAATCATCTAACAATACATCGTAGCATCAACTGACTCTGATGAAGCAACACTCAGTAGCTTCAGGTTTGATGCCATAGGTGTGGTCATGGCCTTGCAGTCCATCATCCTGAACCTCTTCAGGATCTCTACTGTATACTTCCCTTGTCCCAAGGAGATTCTGCCACACCTCCATGCCTAGAAAGTAGTGCATCATATCCAAGTCCTTCATCTCGAACTTGGCCGCAAGTCTCCTTCTTGCAACTTCTGTCAGGAACAAGTCATCGACATATAACAGGAGAATCACTGGTCTTCCACTTTCAACCTTGAGGAAAAGGTTGGAATCCTCTTTACTCTTAGTAAAGCCTAGAGTCACCAATAAGCTATCGATCCTGTCGTATCATGTCGAACCTCGGGATCTTCTATAGTCACTCCCTCTGAAGTGAAGCATCATACTCCCTCTGTCTTTCATACTCTATGCACTGAAAAATTATGTATTGTAGTGACAAGTAGCTTCCTCTACTACTAATATTCTATGTATCTATCTAGGGTCACTAGATACCAAGATCCTCTATTTTGAACCTTTTCAAAAGTTCTTGCCACACCCATCTATGAGATTTTCATCCTCTAGAGGATTTCATCTTCAACCTTGTAGAAAAGGTTAAGATCTTCATCAAGCTCATCATGTATGTGTTATCTCATGGGTGTCTTCTGAGCTCGTACAAGACCTTCTTTCATTTGCATGCACACATGATTCTGCCTATCATGTGTCTCAACTCCCACTGGCTGCAAATGTCTCTTCGTATTCTATGCCTTCTTTTCATGAGAAGCCTCGTGATACGAATCTTGCCTTGTATCCCACGATGTTTCCATCTACTGCATGATGGAACTACAAACTTATTCATAGTTGGAAGGTTCTGCATCAATGATGTCACTGCAGTTGTCATATTATTCTTTATTTGTCGTCACTTGTTCTTCGGAACAAGTCTCATCCTTCTTTTCTTGTAGGTGATTATGTACGTGATCTTTCCTACAAGTCAAATGCATTGGTTGTATGGTTATAAACATTTCATAAGGAATATTCATAATGGAAAATTCTTATGCATAAATATATGATGATGCAACTATTTTATCTAATACAACATTCATCCATATCTCACGGAAACATTTCTAGATGCCTTCCGTCTCTACCAGGACAACATTGAGATTGTGCACTAATCCAATATGTCAGCAAAGAGTTTTCATTCTAGATAAGTAGCAATGGAGAGTTGTATAGCACCATGAGCTACTTACCCATCACATGCATATTAGTAGTATACTTTCATTAATGCAAGCATTCTATCATGCATAATAAATCAACTGAATATAAACAAATTGCATAACAAAAACAATATCATTAAATGACAATTGAATACTTATCTTTATTTGTTTCATGGTTAGACTCCTTCTTGATCCTTCCGCTTCATCATATTCTTCATTCATGACTTCATCATTTCTTATCCAAATTCTCATGATGTATAAGAGGTTCTTCAAGAATTGAGTCCTTCATATTCCTCATCGCTTGAGGGATCTTCTTTGGATGGTGAGAGCTTGATCTTCAGTTGCTCCCATCTTCTCTTCTCTTATTATGAGTCGAGCTTCTTCTTCTTCTTCCTAGAGTTTGTTGAAAGTAATCACTTCCTTCTAACACACATTCCTTGAATGAATGAATCCCATGATCCTGGGAGGCCATTCAAGGTAACTTCTGCATTCTCCACTTCTTCTTCTATTTCTACAAGTTGCTCTTTGATTTGAGAGACCCTTGTAAAGTATGACTGTATGGTCTCTACATTATGGATCTTCACATTCTTCAACTATTTTCTCAAAGTCATATTCTGATTTATGTTCTTCCCTTCAAATAGCTTGTTCAAGGAATCAAACATCTCTTTAGGTTTCTTTAGGGAAGACACTTGTGGTGTAAGATGATCCATGATTGAATCATCAATGATCATCTTGGCCTTGACCAAGTTCTTCTGGTGTAAGGCTTTTAGCCTCATCTCCCTCTAGAACTGGAACCTCTCTACTTATGTAGGTGTCCAATTCATTTTCTTTAGAGAGATCATATACTTCCATGTTTGGAAGTTGTCAACATCAACAATATTATCATCAAGTTGATGTGATATATCACTTTGAAATGAGAACCTCAAATGAAAATAGCAAAAGATTAGATCTTACTGATTTGAGGTGTCCGTCCTGGTTCCGGAGCTGTCTGATCTAGGGTTTGTCAAAGAAACCCTAATTTTCAAAACATGGAATATTTCAGATCTGATTGGCTAGAAATATATACCTCTTCAATTTGAGCTGTCCAATGTACTCCTTTTCTGAAAACAATGGAGGGAAGCTCCCAGAACAGGAAGCCCTAGTTTTCCAATTTCTTCTGCAGAAATGCTTGATACTATTTCTACGATATCTTGTAAATTTATACTCCTATATGTAAAAAAATTCACACTGAGTTAGCCTCACCTATCCTTGTTTGAACACCACAGGTGTCATCAGAATTGGTTTCACCAATTGGAACTTATGATCATGTTTCCAAGGTGACCTGTTTCAGGACTGTTCTGCATAGTGAAGTTGTACGAACTGCCACATGTCAATGTTTCATCTTCAAGATCTAAAAATTCTACCAAAGAAATTAAATTCTATCACCTTTCTGTAACATCTTCATAAATTTCATTTGGACCTTTGTATCACGAGATATACCAATTCTCCCCAGGTGTCCTGTTTAGGGACGAATCCTGGAAGAGGTTGGAACCCTAACTTGGAGGGATCATATCTCCTAGAATATAGTGAATATGAGGCTGAAATTTGGATACAGTGTAAATACGGATTTTATCTTAGACCTGTGAAAGTTTTAGCTCCTAATTCTTCTCCAATCCCTAGATATAGAAAATGTACCAAAACTTATCAATTTTAGAATTTATGGTTTTTTCCATCTCGAGGTCAAACTAGGGTTTGACTTTCCCAGAGTTACACCCAACCAAAAATATCAACCCAGGTCTATAAAATTAGATTTTTATGAGGAGATCCATCCTATTTCAAGCTCACTCAAAAAATATTCTTCTATAAAAATACCTAATCTCCCGCACCAAAAATGAAAATGCCCGGAATCGAATTTCGCTTCAACAGAAAGATGCGCCCTCAATGGAGAGTCAGCCTAGCATAATTTTGCTGATGTATTGTAGAGAGGGACCCAAAAATTAAGAAGCCTTAGCTTCTACAACTACATAATGTCTTCTTCCCAGGTTAGCTCTGATACCATGTTATATTTTTATCATTTAAGCGATATGATCTTAAGATCTTATCTGCGAGAATAACATGCACAGCAATAAACACAGGAGACAAGAGACACAAAGAATTTTCCTCGGGGAAACCATAAAGGAGAAAACCTCGCAACTTCCTTAGAGATAGAATAAGCACCAATGGTAGTAGTAAAACCCTAAAACATAAAATATGTTCTCCACAGCTTGTTCTCTCTCTCTCTCTCACTTGAGAAAGCTTCTCCTGTCTCACTCATTCACCCCAATGAGTGAGTGTGTGTCTGATAAATAGAGAGGCTCACTCTCTATTTATATTCTTTGATTCACTTGATGTCCACTACAACATGTTGGCCCCGCTTAACAATTACTTACTAGGGCCGACATCTCTAGGAGAGTCTAATAACCGTAGTTCTCCACAACTTGTGGGGGCTTTGCCCCTCCGATCAACAAGGAGGGTTAACCTTACCACAATGGTGGGGACTATTGCCCCGACTTAAAATAACTCACCTAGGGATGACTTCTCTAGGATATTCTAATAACCCTAGGGCCCCACAACTGTAGGGACTTTAACCCTTGATCAATAACAAGATTACCCACAATGACTTTACATGACTTGTTTACATTATTGAATCTCCCGATAGGAACATCAGGATATGACATGACTCAATTACATTACAGATGCTTCCCAGAATAAACATCGGGGTACAATACATAAAATATACAAGTGAATGCATTCCAAAGTTACAAATACATCAACAGGATCTCCTTGGTCTTGGAAGAAAATGAGTTGGACTCTTACATCAATGAAGAGGTTCCAGTTCCAGAGGGAGATGAGTTTAAGGCCTTACACAAGAAGAAATTGGTCATGGCTAAGAGGATTATTGTTGTTTCAATCAAGATCACCTCATACCATAGTTGTCCTCCCTAAATACACCTAAAGAGATGTTTGATGCCCTGACCAAGTTATTTGAAGGGAAGAACATAAACCGGAAGATGACTCTGAGAAACCAGTTGAAGAATGTAAATATCCAGAATGCAGAGACCATCCAATCTTACTTTACAAGGGTCCTTCAGATCAAGGAACACCTTGAAGCTGTAGATGAAGAAGTATAGAATGTAGAAATTGTGATGACCACCTTGAATGGTCTCCCTAGGGCATGGGACTATTTCATTCAAGGGATCTGTGCCAGAAAGAAGCTAGTCAAGTTTAGCAGACTGTGGGAGGAATTCTCACAAGAAGAAGCTCAAATATTAGCACGAGAAGAAAAGATGGGAAGCGAAGATCAAGCTTTCATAGTACAATCCAAGAAAAACAGAACAGACCATCACAAAGGTAAGAACTCTCGCCAGAAGAGAAACACTAGAAAATCTAACAAAGATTTGTCTAAGTACATTTTATATACATGTGATGAAAGAGGAAACCTTGCAAGAAATTATCCTAGAAACAAAGATAGATCTCACAAGAGGAAGGGAAACAAGAAAAGAGATCATGCTCATGCTGCAAAAGATGATGAGCCTTCCAAGAAGCGAATCAAACAATAAAGTGATCATTCAAGTGATGAAGAATATGTTTTTATTTCCGCTCTCATAGGAACCATCGCACATGGAAGCAATGATTGGCTTATTGACAGTGGGGCTTCCAAACATATGACGAGATTTAAGGAATCCTTTGTGAAACTATCAGAACATGAATCACCCCACAAGGTGAAACTTGGGGATGACTACCAGTATCCAATAAAAGGTAGAGGAGAATCCTCCTACAAATTAGACTTTGGAAAGTCTATTAAAATAAAGGATGTCCTATTTGTACCAGGACTAAAGAAGAACCTTCTCTCCATCTCTACATTAGATGCAAAAGGCATGAGAGTTGCATTTATAGATGGACAATTTCTCATGTGGCCAAAAGGAAAGACTATTGACGATGCAGTAGTAATTGGGGAACAAGAGGGAGGACTATACAAATTAAAGGGACAACTAGAACAATATTTGGTTCATGACTTAGTAGAACCAAATGAAATTTGGCATAGAAGGATTGCACGTGTGCACTATAGGGAACTACCTCTTGCAAGCAAAGATGTTGAAGGTCTTCCATAAATACAAGCAAAACATGAAGGAGTATGCAAGGGATGTGTGAAAGGAAATAACACAAAGAAGACATTTCCAAGTAGTGAAAGCAAGGCTAAAGGAATCTTGGAAATCATTCACTCCGATGTATGCGGTCCAATGTCATCCAGTTCATTAAGTGGGTATGCATACTATGTTTATTTCATTGATGATTTTTCTAGGAAGACATGGATATACTTCATGAAGAACAAAGATGAAGTATTCAACAAGTTCAAGGAATTCAAAGCCTTGATTGAAAACTATACAGAGAAGAAGATCAAGATTTTTCGATCAGACAATGGCAGAGAATTCACATCAAATGAATTCAAGTAATTATGCAAAGATTCAGGGATTAAGAGGGAGTTGAGCACTCGATATAATATGCAACAAAATGGGGTTGCAAAAAGAAATAATATAACGATCGTGGAAGCTGCAAGGGCAATGCTTCATGATCAAGATCTTCCTATCCATCTATGGGCAGAAGCTGCTAGGACAGTTGTGTATGTACAGAACTGTACTCCACATAGAGTACTTGGGAACAAGACACCTAAAGAAGTGTTTTTCGGAAAGAAACTAGAAGTCAATCATCTCATAATATTTGGTTGTCCAGTATACATTCACATTCCAAAAGAAAAGAGGAAAAAGTTAGATCCTTCAGGAAGGAAGGGTATATTTGTGGGATACACTGAAAGCTCGAAGGCTTACAGAATATACTTCCCAGGATTCAAGAAGATCAACATCAGCAGGGACATAACATTTGAAGAAGACTCGACTTACAACAAATCTAGAAAGAGACCTGTTGAAGAACCTGAAGAAACAGAAGTACCCGGAATTCATGACACAACCATGAACGATGCAACTCAAGAAGAAGATCGAGAAATACAAGAACCTCAAGAACCTGTATATCCACCTCAGGAGAAGAAACCTCACAAGAGGAATCCTGTATGGGTACGAGAAGATATCCAAGGTGCAGAAAGATATGGGGCTCCAGAAGAGATACATAGAGAGAGGAAAAGAACCAGGTCCTTCTCCGGTTATGTAGCCCTATTTTGTGACTTCAATGATAAAGAACCTTCCAACTATGAAGAAGCGGTAGAAAAGAAAGAATGGAAGGATGCTATGATCGAAGAGTATCAATCGATCATGAAGAATGATGTTTGGGATGTTTTCACAAGAGCAGAGGGGAAGTCTGTTGTTACTTCCAAATGGATCTATAAGATCAAGCATGTTGCATATGGTAGCATAGAGAAATATAAAGCAAGATTTGTGGCTTGTGGTTTCTCCCAGAAAGAAGGAATAGATTATGAAGAAACATTTGCACCTATAGCCAGATATACTTCCATCAGATCAGTACTTGCTTTAGCTGCAGTAATGAAATGGAAAGCACACCAGATGGATGTCAAGACAACCTTCTTGAACGATGTAGTAGAATAGGAAGCATATGTGGAGAAGCCACTCTATTTTGAGACACATGACAGAGAGACTCATGTGTGTAAGTTAAAGAAATCCATGTATGATTTGAAACAGGCACCCAGGACATGTTACGATAGAATTGATAGCTTCCTATCCAGTTTGGGTTTTAGCAAGAGTAAAGTGGATTCCAACCTTTACTACAAGGTTGAAGAAGGGAACCCAATGATACTCCTACTGTATGTAGATGATTTATTTGTAACAGGTGAGGATGTTTCGATTGTTGATACAAAGAGGAAGCTTGTTGTTGAGTTTGAAAAGAAGGACTTGGGTATGATGCACTACTTTCTCGCCATGGAGGTGTGGCAGAATGCAGATGGATGTCACATACCCCAATTTTGTAAAATTGTGTAATTGTTTTATTTAATTTTCTGAGACATTATGATAAACTTAATCCTAAGTAGGGATTGATGACTCAGCAGAGTCAACAGTTATGGAGTGTAATTGAAAATATTTTATTAATAATAATTATATTATGGTGACAACAGCATGGGAGAGATGTTAAAAGAGGTTACTGGTCAAACTGGGTATTGGAACTAGGTGGAGAGGCAAAGGACAAGTGGCAGCATCCTCAAGCACTTCCTAAGTTGCAGGTGGCAACTTCCCTATATTTGGGGTCATGATTCCCAAAGAAAGTGGAATGTGGGCAGGTGGCTCATTAAATGATAG
>LPNX011013416.1:38238-72023 GCA_001517045.1 Pseudotsuga menziesii | reverse complement strand
TCTCCCCGAAACGGAACTTTTCTAGTTCCTGTATAAATTCAGGAGCCTGCTTCACATTTGCAAAGCTGCAACTACCTAGCTTGAATGGCAGAGGAGGGTGGGAATACTTCTTCTTCTGGAATAGGAAATGCCCAAATCCATCTATATACACTTGTCTGACAGCTTCCTTGTGTATGATATAATCTGTTGCATACTTGGGCAACAGATAAGGGGTCTTTGACCCACCAAACATCCTCAAATACATCCCATTTTCTGTCAAAAAATAGTCACCAAACTCTTCTATGACCTGTATGGCCTCCTCTGACATACAGTTGGATTCCTTTTTGAATATGAGAGTGTGCAGAGGCATGATGAACTGTTCACAGATCTCTCGATAGAAAGTATGGTATTGATTAGCTCCCAACATTCTATATGCTGCATATACGGGCATCCTATTCTTCTCCCAAACACATTTAAGCCCGGGGAAAGACTGGTGGCATAGTATGCAATCGATTAGGATTGAGCTCATGTAAAATTCAGACCTTCTCCGTTCCTTTCCTTCTGAAGCTGCAGCCACACAAGAAGAGAGGTTGCTGGAGACTATGCTCGCCCAATTGAAAATGGTTCCTTCTGTTGCTATAAAAAACATTAGGGGTACCCATTCTAACTTAAACAGTTTGCCATTTGCCCTCCCAAAGATTCTGTTTAGCATTAAAGCTATGAACCTGTAAGCGGGCCTGAGAGTGGCTGTGTCATAATCTTCAGTCACTCTATGTCGGAAGATCTTTCCCGGTAAGAGCATTCTTTTCAAGGTCTCTACAAGGTCCATCCGGAGGTCGTCCAGCCATCTATCTGTAAGGAAAAGCTGAGGCTCTGGTAGATGGTAAGCTAAAGCTACATATCCAGGGCTAAATGCAGCATAGCCCTGGCCATCGACGTTACAGATGAGCATTGAATTGTGGTTTGTATGTGGTAGCACCCATCTCATTAACTCAGAGCACGGGAATAGCTCTGGTCTGGTGGCGACCTTCATAATAGCTGATTTCTCTATATTGGCATATATGGGTGCCTCTTCAAGCCCCATATCCGGGACTTCCCTGCGGGAGATCATCCTGTAAATATCTCCCCATTTGTATTCCGGCTCCACCCCTGTAACACATTGGGTGTCCTCATAAATGTATTCAATTCTTGCTTTTGCATCTGGTGCTGGAACCTCCTCTACTGCTGGGGCCTTCTTTCTCTGTCTTTTAGACATTTTCAGATCTTCCTGCAATAAACAACATCATAGTATTGAGTAATTCCAATTTATAAACTTTGTGCAACAGTTTACTCTCTTTTAGGTATATTAGAATTATATCAGTGAATACAATCAACCTTCAGCTTTCATACTGAACAATTCACAAATATGAAGTGCTGTGCAATGTGTTATGAGCACGATAAATTTTTTATTGTAGCACATCTTTACCAGGTCTTATGAATGAGTTGTTTTATGATTTATCCCACATGCATTAAATTATCAGTCATATTGAGGATGGTAAGAAAATAGGTTGTTACAAGGCTTGTCATTTTTATGAAAATGATATATAGAAGCGACATGAGCAAAATCTATGCAGGTGCATCATACAACCATCATTTCACTGCCTATCACACAGAGAGAAAACATAAAAACCCCAGGCTTAACCAGTCGATACTTCAGACCTACGGCCCATGGAACGCAAGCGACTAATCAGTGGAGCAAATATATTATGATGATAACCTTCTTCACCCACCTCGACGAGAAACGAGCCCATCTCTAGACCAGGCATCTTGATCAAAACCGACTCACGCTACCCTTCCTTTTACCCTACCAAGGCTCAGCGCTCAATAGCAAAACCAGGTCGCGCCATCTCGGACTGTAAACAGAGAGTCAAAAAACCCGCGGCGACTATGGCTAGTGCAACCTGACCCCTAGACATAAAACGGCAACGCAGCTCCTATTAATTTAACCGCCCAACGAAACCCAGCGCAGAAAGGCGTAACAGCCTCCGGTGCCCCCAAAACCTCCATCATAACCACCAGGTGCAGGCGGCACGACGACCGCCTGCACCTCGCTTCCCCCTAAAGGACTGAAACGGCAGAAAAGGAAACGCGGGCTTTTTAAACATAAAAGGAGAAAACCCCTCTCCCTATAACCGTCCAAACAATTTCAACCGAGAACCCTAACCGAACGGCGCGCAACGCCAGGTGGACGACTGAAGAAAAAACCCAACCAAGGGAGAAACTCCCCGCTGGCGCAACGGGACGACGGGTCCAAATCTTAAAACCCCCCACCGCGTGAAAGAAATCGAAAAAAAAACGATGATAAGAGTCAAGATCCTACCTGGCAATCCACCAAATGAGGGAGCTGATGATAGCTAGACTTCTTCTCCTGCCACCTGGCCATAGGTACCAACAGTTAGCTCTCACGTGCTCGTAAACTCAACAGCTCGCCTCACCGCAACCACGCCTTCGAAAACAACAAAAACCCTGTTTGTCACCCAACATATATAAACACATCCACACGTGCGAGAAGTCACATCAATCGGGGCGTCTCCGAAAGTTAGGTCGGGCAGCACGAGCTTCATACCACCCGCAACGGTGGACCCCTCCTACCACTCTATCACCCGCAACAGCGAATATGGCTCAAAACAATACCTCGGGCGTCGGCGGAAAATATATCGGAAGCTTGGAGCTTGGAAACCTCCGCAATGGCGGACCGCTCCCATCATGACAACGCCCGCAACAGAGGCGACGATCAATTGTTTCGCCATGCGACACGGTCCACGATGGAGGGGGCAGATATAGAAATCGTCTGCTACGGAAACGAAAATCGAGAGTCGGAGATTCCCCGCAACGGCGGACTTGAGAGCCACCCGCAACGGCGGGCTCGGCATAGCCAACTATGAATCGAAAAGCCTCCGCTACAGCGGCGCGATAGACGGGTAGAAGGATCTGAAGGCCACCCGCAACGGCGGGGCGGGAAAGAGAAATAGAAACCGAAAGACGCCCGCAACGGTCGGGAACAACAAGGAGAAATGTGTCCGACATGAAGACTTTGCAACAAAAATTCAAAATTTTTTTTTGCAAAATGACAGGGACTCAAATTCAATGGAAGTCTTTAAGCATCTTAACTATGAAAAACCAGTCAATTTCTAGCCTTCAAAATTCGGGAAGGAGCCATAAATCCATAAGAAAAACTCAAGAGCATGAAACTAAGCAAGGAAAATGGATAACTCGAAGTAAAGGAGGGTCCCAAAAATTTTAGAATTTTGGGAAAATGTTGCAGGCGCAACACAACCATTGGTGAAGAAGATGAGAGAACCGACCGTGAGAATCGGTGGACCATTTCCTCAAATGGCTGTAGTGGCCCAATTAAAAGGTATTCATGTTCTTTTGTTTGATTAGTTAGACAAAAAATATAAATTCGAAAAAATATTTTTTATTGCGTTTTGTAAGTCAAGGTCGAGATATCCATTGCACCATGAAATCTACCCTTAGATCTGGTTGATCTAAGGTAGGCTCTTTTGCACGTAGTAGGGGAGAAATCCCCACTACATATAGGAGAAATCCCTTGGAAATAATATGCCACTTAAAAATATGTAAACACACTTATTATACTTGGTTGTTAATATGTATTGCGCTAGTGGGATAGAAGGAACCAAGAGTAGTCAATTTTTTGATAGAAATAGAAAGCCATTCTTAGCAGCAAGGTATGCAAACTTATGGTTTATTTATAATAAGAATATACATTTAGATAATATTATTAAATTATTCCTATACAATGAAGAGATTAGGGTTATTTTAAATGAGACAACACACATACATGCACATATAATTGATGTATATAATGGAATTGCACACTTCAAGATAGGGATGAATCATACCTAGATACAAGCCAGAAGGGATCCTGATAAGAAATGATTAACTACCATGTTCAATTGTCCTGAGGAAGACATTGCGCAAATTATAAATGATTGGGATCTATCATGGCAAGTTCCATTAACAAAAGAAGAAAAGGTTGCACAACAAAAGCATTCAGACATCCCACCATCCAAAGAAAGGAAGACCGAAGGAGCAGAAATTTCTACTTAAGATACACAGGAATATGTACCAACTAAGAAAATGTTAGAAAAGAGTCAACTTGAAGAATCATCAAAGAAGAAGAGAAAATAGTCCAAACCTAGTCACTTAATTAGGTTTTGATAGAATATGATATGGATAAAATCGTCTGGGAGATTAAAAATTCCTCTGAGGAAGTAATGGAGAATGTGGCCACAAAGGAAGAAAAGATATTGTGACTAAATAAGAAGAGATTCTTATAAAGGTTGAAGAAGAGCTTGCGACCAGAAGCAGTTTATACTGATGTCTAAAAAGGAAGAAGGACAAAGTGGCATGGAAACACACTTAGACACACATTTGCATAGTACACATACACATCCTATCACACATTTGAAGGTTGCAACAAAGCCATAACAAAGTATGAAGGTCTCAACTACAACCTTGGTTCTTCTCAACCAAGAGATGTAGGGGTCATTAAGCCATGTAGAAATGATATTGTCACACTTACCCATGGATGAGTTGCATGTATTCAATATGTCCATTGCGCACAAAATTCAAGGGAAACATGAAATTGTCATAGTTGATTAGTATAAAAGTCAAGATGAAAAGGAAACATTACACGAGGAATGATTGAAAATGAGAACAAAGAAATAAAATTATGCAAAATACATCATAGTTATAAAAGAATGTAGAAGACACAACCATAGAAGGTGAAAAGATGAAAAACGAGGGAGAAGAAATACAAAGAAGGAACTAAAAACTACAGAAGGATGTTGAAGAAGTATACACCATGCTCGCATAAATTCAAATATACTAAGATACTCCTCTAGAAGAACATGTGTTGAATATAGCGCTACCATTCAAGGTCTGTGTGCTAAAATTGAGGCGTTTTCAGTAAGAGAACAACCAAGGACACCTACATAGGTTAGAGTAGAACATAAAAGCATACTAGAAAGAATAAATATTGCAATATGGAATATTAGGAACATGGAGTTAAAATGTATAGAGCTACATGAATAAATTGTTCATCTATGGGGAAAGCTACTCACTAATTAGAAGTTGAAGGAAATAGATAGAAAGCTCCAAACTGTACAAGAGGAAGAAAAAAAAGTGCGGGGAATAGTATAACCACCTTTCAAATCGCAAAAAAGATGGCTAATATGGGAGAATACAGGAAACAACAACTAGAAGTAAGTAGGATCCAGGATGAACAACAAAAAATAACCAATAAGCTTGAACCATTACAAGATGAATCCATTCGCATCATAGAAACAAATTCTACATATACAAAGGGAAGTTAAGGAAGACATCAATGAATGTACAAAAAACCTAAAGTCATATCCTATTGAGAAGATATAAGTAGCTATTTTTTCCAAAGAAGGAGAAATGAAGGAGAAGGTTGCACTTGCAAAGGAAACTCTGCAGAAGTTCATAGCAACTATCCAACCAGAAATGCTAGCAAAAAATATTACTCTTTAATACAGGATATTTTGCAACATAAATTTAGGGGAGAAACTGCAAATACATCCCCTTGCCAATGATGTCAAAGGGGAGAGAACTACTGAAATTTGAATGATAGGGGGATTACAAATTTTTTATAAAGGAGCTCATTTTCAGTGGGAGCACAATTTTGTTTGATGTTGACATCAATTCCAAATGGGGATATTGTTAGAATAAAGTTGTCATTGATGTGAAAATTTTATGTTGGCCCACAAAGTTGTAATTGATATATGTTGGCTTATAAAGTTCTCATACATGTAGGTCGATCTTGTGCAATAAAGTTTTGGGTTGACCCACAAAGTCATGTAACACTCATATAAATAAAGGGTTTACCTTTCTAATTTAGTATCCATCCAAGCAAGTATGGAGCTTTGACGTTTGAGCAAGATGATTTTTTTGGGGTTAGAAGTTGAGAATATGAGTGCTCAAATCTAAGTGTGCAATAGATGGGAGAATATGATTGCGCATAAGACATGCACTTATAGTAGGGCTCTATGTGTGATAGAAATGTTGAGGATGTTTGCACATGGACATATTGTAGCAAAGCATAGAGAAAAGATTGTAGAATGAATAATGATAGATCTATTCCAGGGTGGAAGGATGGGGCAAGGATAGGGTGTTGGAGCTGGAGAACCAGGGTGGAAGGACAGGGAAAGGATAGGAGATCACAACCTCCTCTTAGGTTGGTTCATAAACATAGCAAGTAGGTTCTTGTGCAGAGGATTGGTTCCCTCACAGGTTGGAGCCTGAATACTATAAGTTGGTGCTTGGGTAGAGGATTGGTTTCCTCATAGGTTGGAGCTTGATATAATGAGTTGGTGCTTGTTTGTGGGATTGTGTCCCAATCAAATTGATGTATGAGTGAGTTGGTATTCATATCGTGGATATTGGTGTATCCCATTTATCTATGTAATATTTTTTTATATGAATATATAAAGTTACTTTGCAAATACTTTGCGCACACTTGTCTTCTATTGTTATTAAAATTGAAACTAGTGCATAAATTATAATCCACACTTTTAAAACCCAATATTTGTACTTTTAGAATCCATTTATACACTTTAGAAACCTTGATATTCATAGTTTTGAAATCAAATTTCATAGTTTCTTAGTTTATATTCTTATTTGTTAGTCCAAATTTGATGAAATTAGCATTGTTTATTTGAAATTATATCATGATACTAGTGGGGGAAGGGGGAGGTGGGGGGTTGATGATACTAGTGGGGGAAGGGGGTTGGAGGGTTCATTTAGGTCTAGAAAACTTGAATTGAGTGACATGTGGGGACTTGGAATAGAAACAAACAACCAAGATGATATAAATATTTTGTTCCATTAGTACCAACAAATTAAGTCCATTATGATTTTGGGAGACTCCTCCCTCACAATAAATCAAGAAAGGTAAGGAAAAATTATGGAAGGAATAGTGTTATGAAGATTGTTTCAAATAATCCAAGTCCTACCTACATCCCTAGATTATATTCACATTCTACGTGCCAAAAGAGAAAACAATTATATGGTGGATACCATGGCAGATGAAATGGTTTACCTAGATAGGATGGTCTTTGTCAAAAGGGGGACCGCCCAATATGTATTGGATACCTTAGCATATTTTCATGGTATCATATATTTTCTTGAGCATATAAATGACCCTCCTCTAATGCAAGGTGCAAAAGGAAGGGAATTTCACAAGTGTCAAAGGATTAACAACATGTTTGCATGCCATATGTGTTCTTGCAATGGAAGAAAGGGATATATAACTCTACCTTGTATCGATTGTTCCCTCACACATTTAAAATCAAACTACTATATGGTTCAATTTATGATGGAGTTAATGGAGTCTAATACAAAGGTGGGATAATGTCAATGGATCAAGGTTTTAGTGATATACATTCAAACAAATTTCTTAGTGGAGTTTGGTTTTAGGGTCCCTTGGTGTCCTCTAGTTAATGAGATACATTTGGGATTGATTACAATGTGTTCTTAGTCTACTGGTGATTTTTGGCCCACCTTTGATAGGGTCAGCTGGACATTCCCCTCTCTATCCACATTCCTCGTTCCACATACCTTCATGATTTGGTTTTATATATGATATTAGGTGTAATTTAACTTGGTTTTAAATTCACATTGGCTAGAGGATCTATCTTTAATTTTGGGAAGGTATCTGATTCATTATTCAAGAAGAATTTGAGTACAATTCAAGGACCTTGTTATAAGTTTATAGTCATAAAAGAAACCTAAAATCCTGTGTGAATAGGCATTTTGTGATTTAGGATGGAAAACCTTCCGAATTGAGGATGACACAACAAGGGGAAAGCCAAGATAAAAAATCTTCCTAGAAAGAAAGATATAGGCTATCAAATACCTAAATATTCACATGGAGAAGAAAGTGACAGAACAAATGGATTTGGAAGCTAAATAAGGGGACAAACTTTTAAATATGATAAGTTGGCTAGTAACTCAACACTTCTTTATAATATCATCTTGGGATTTGTTTGGAGCTCTCAAATAATGGTTGGATTTTCAAATATCTCCATAAGTCAATGAAATACCAAGTTGTTGAAAAGGAGATTATTCAATAGATTGCAATGGATTTATTAAGAAAGTCGTATGCTCACGGAGGACAAGATCCTAAAAGGGATGATGTGTCAATGGAGGAAGCACACAGTGGTCGTAAATTTGGTCGTGATTAATTTCTTTTATGTTATTTACTTGTATTTTGTTGGTAGGGAAATGTGTTAGGAAATACAACTATAGGGATAGTAATAATACTTTAGGCTATCATTAGAATAGATTTCTTTTTGAATAAGTCAATTTCATTTTGAATAAGCTCTGTAGAGCACCATTGTAAAAAAAAATGTTATATCATGATACTATTTTAAGTTTACATTTGATAGATATAGCCTACATGGCCTTGGCCAAATTTGACATCCATGTGTGTATCTGTGTGTGTGTAGAGAGAGAGAGAGAGAGAGAGATAATTTGTCAATTGGGTTTATTGTAACTAGTTGTGGGATGGAGTGTTTTCCTCCCCACTTAGGTTTTATTCTCCTGAGTGACATGTCGAACTCATAATGTGTATATTATTGTAACGGTTTCAAGCCTTGTTTTTCACTTGACTTTGTTCCTTAAAGAACCTAAGATTCATCCTTAGTATCATCCTCAAAATGAAGAGAATTTATCGATTGGGTCTGGCTCAAGTGGTTGGATTATCCTTCCCACTTAAATTCTATTCTCATAAATAACATATTGACCTTATAATGTGTATATTGCTGTAATGATTTCAAGTCTTATTATTGACCTAGCTTTGTTCCTTGAAAATTTTAAAATTTATTCTTTATACCGTCCTTCAAATAAAAAAATAGAAGAATGATTTTTTATTCCAAACATAATAACCCCTCTCTCTCTAGAGAGTATATAATCAACAAAATAATATAAAGTTAAAAATTCGTAATTCTCTCTCTATTAAAAATAACGTTTACTCTTATTAAGAATTAAGAATTAAGAATTAATATTTTATATTAACAAATCACTTTCTCATGATTTGCATACATTTGTTTTTGTTTGTAGAAAAAGAAAAGAATATAAAAGATATAAGTTAACTCTCTATAAACCAAATCCTTTTATTCATATAAAATATATGAGTTTACACTCCGTAGGCCAATTTTTTTTAGAAATAAGTATTCCATTTAATAAAACTAAAGTATTCCAAAAAATAAAACTTGGCTTTTGTGTAAAGATTGTAAATCATGTTTAGATCAACTATTCTATCGAGGATCCCAAATCTCAATATATGGTTGAGATTTACGAGCTAGATTTCATTTATCACATGGTCCACCCACTATAAGCAAAAAGATCTTTGTGAAATGAGGTTTGGTCTTGGGGCGAGCAAACTATATATCTCATTAGATTGAGATTTTATGTCTAGGAGTGAGGAGTATAGAAAACTCTAAGAGATTTAGATGTTGAGGAGTATCCCAAATTGTGCAAGTTTATTGATGAGTAAAATTGTTATTTTAAAAAATGAAAGACAAAACAATAAGACTTTGTATGCACATTGTTCTTAGCATTAAAAAGTATTAAATATAACATAAATAAAAATATACCCATTTATAGCTTTATAAACTAGTTTTTAGAATTGAAATATTAAAATATAAAAATTACATAGATAAATTATAGATGCTTTTATGGTAATGTGGGTTTCCAAACCCTTTTTTTAAACCCGGATTTATCAAGCACCGAGAAGGATCCAATTTTTTGAGGTGTACATTTTTATACCATTTGGATCCCTCTTGGTAGTTGATAGATTTGGGTTTAAAATGGATCTATGCTAGTTTATATTTTTTTTAATATTCTATTTAAGCTGATATGTAATTTATATGTTTATGTTAGCTAGCATAATGAGACTAACGTGAAAGGATCTCCCCCATACTGGGCTGGATAGCACCTCGCTTCTCTCAATGCAATGACATTAGGACTAGACAACTTGGAACTTTGTGGCTAATATGGCATCCATTTGGATTGATCACATCTCAAGACCATGATATGATTAGAGAACACACCAAAGTATATGTGATAAAAATTTGGAGGAAAAACGAGCTCAGAACATGGAGAATTAAGTTACATAAAAAGGGGTAAAAAATGCTCACTTATTGGCGTCCCTCCCCTAGTCATGATCAAGTTTTAAATCTAGTACTTCGGTCTACATGCTTGATATATTTTTTCTACAACAACTGTAATCCTAGCTGTCCAAAAAGTTGTGCCACTTGTTGAGGTAGAAAGAGTTAATACATTTCTTTCTATGTCTCTTGTGGAGGGAGGTCTGAAGACCCCAAACATGGGTTAATGGACACAATTCACTTAGAGACTAATTTACACCATGTAACCCACTAAAGAGTTATTGGTATTGTTTTAACCTCACATCGATAAATTATGGTTTCGATTGGGTATTTTTTCACTAAGTATAGATCCTAGGTCAACATTTCCATCTATTTATGGCTTATATCATTTGTATGAAACTCCTTCACCAGGTTTAATCGCCATCCAATGCACCAAGAAAATTATGTCCCTTAACTTGGATAAGTTCGATGCTAAATAACTGTAGGGTTCATGGATAAAGCAGTCACCATTGTCTATGTTAGATGTATTTAAACGAGGACAAATATGGGGTTAGATTCTTATATTAGGTAAGAATTCCCATATGTTCACTATCTATGTCACTAGCAATCATTCTTTACTTTGTTCTTTCAATTGTTATCTTATAGTTACTCATAGTTTAAATGCTTATTTTCTTTGTAGGTTAAGGAAATGGATTAAGGATTTGGACTTAAGTGTAGTTGTTATAGGTAAATGAACTTTTTTTTTACAATCCCTTAGAAGGTAATCTACAATGTCTTTATACTCTTGTAAAGTTTAGTTTAAGTATAAATTCCTTTGCTAAACTAAGTATAAATTCCTTTGTTAACAAATATAACTATTTTTAATGTAAATTATTAAGCTTGCGAAGCTTCAAATCTTAGATCTTATATCTGGTTCAACACATTGATATATTACTTTATTTATATACTCTTAAAGATAAAATAATTATGAAAAAATACTAAATATAATTTTTTTACAAGCAAATTACACCTATTTATGTTAAGTAATTCTCCACACACATATATATATTATAGCTTATGTTCTTTAATAAAATAGAACTTTTCTAAATTTATTCGTTCATATTAAATCAAAACGAAAAGTTACAATTGTGTTTAACTTTCTATTTAGTTTTTATTTAAAAATGTCAATAACTTTGTATTTAAAGTTATTTTGATAATTTTATCTGATAAAAATATTATTCTCTAAACATAAAGATTCCAAAACACTTTATTTTGTTATAATTTTTTTATAGAAATAATATAATTAAATTAAATTATCCAATATTATAACGAATGGTTATATATATAACTATCATACTCTAATATATTTATTTGAATGGGAATCAAATGCTAATCTTTATATCAGTCTAAGCTTTATGCTTATCTTAATAATATTATATTACTTTGTTTATATATGTATGTATTAAAATTTCAAACAATTTCTTTACTATTTTTTAACTTTTTATATATTTATTATATTGATAATAGTGTATTACTTTATGTATTAAAATATCAAACAACTTTTTTACTGTTTTTTAATTTTTCATATACATATTATAATAGGTGTTTTTTTCTAATAAAAAGTAAAATTAATAATTAAATAAAACTATAAATAATTTTATTGATTTATAAAAACTCAAGTATTAAAAAATTGATAACTAATAAATAAGTAGCTAAACTTATTTGCTTTCTGAAATAAAATATTCAAGGAAAATGGGTATGCCCATAAACCACTTAACCACAAGGAATTTGAGATTTTAAAATTTTTAATCTCAAAGGCCACCCTGAGCCAAACCATGATAGAACTAAGGGTAATCCATTTAGTGCTTAACAATTTCCTTCTAGTTACACCTTAGCTATGAACTTCAAATTGTTCAACAACATGTAACTATTATTTAAGCAACACCTAACACTTCCAAAATCTCATAATAATGTGTATATAGAGTCTTAAGGCTTTGTCCTTCACCTGTTCAAAATAACATTTTTTATCAATCCATAAACTATCACGGTTAGGTGCTCAAATTATCTACATCAGACAACACCTTTAGTGCGCTTTAGTATGACCACAAAAAGCCCTAATTTACTATGATTTGATTGAACATGAATTAGTTCAGGATTTTATTTGAACTCCTTCCATTTTTCCTTCCTCAACTTCATTTTCCATCTCTCTAAACCCCTACTATTTATTACTCGCCCCCCTAACTCAAATTTCCTTTTCTAAGAGAACTAAGAATGAGTTTATTTTTGGTCTCTTCCTCCAAGATAGGATGCACCTTGCTTCATACCTCTAACTCAAATTTCCTTTTCTAAGAGAACTAAGAATGATTTTAGTTTTGGGCTCTTCCTCCTTCAAGATAAGGTACACCTTGCTTCGTAAATTTTTGGAAGACATGGATAAATCTTAAGCAGGGTTAAATTAGTTTGAAATTTAGATTTTCTAGAACCCTTAAATTGTTTTCTAAACTTAAAATATCATGGTTTTTCTTATAATAATCCGTCCCTAAATTAATCTTAACATTTTCATTAAAACATATATATATATATATATATTTACAATCACACCGTTATAATAGTGTCTTCACCATTATAATAATATCTTAAAATATATCAATATCAAATAAATTAACGACTATTAACCATAATATTTATTTAAGATCATGTTATTTGCGCTTATTATTTAGCTCTAAAATTGTGAAAAATAATCAACATGCATACAATTATGAAGTTCTATAGAAAATAAAAGACTACTTAGACGCTTTCCAAAATAAAATCCAAAACACCCATTAATTTTCAAAGTCATGCAATTTTATACTATTATGTTTTATATATTAGTGGAAGAGGCCTAGTGGGTGAACTTAGGGACGATAATAGTGTTATAATTTGGGAAGGATACTCACTCTATAGTCTCCCTAACCATCTAAATCTCCTATGAGTTTTCTATACTCACACCTAGACATAAAATCTCAATTTAATGAGATATATAGTTTGCTTGCCCCGAGATAAAAGTTTTTGCTTATAGTGGGTGGACCATGTGATGAATGAAATCCAACTCGGAAATTACAACTATATTGAGATCCGGGGATCCCCAACATAATTATTATCTAAACATGATCTACAATCTTTACACAAAATCCAAGTTTTATCTTATGGAATACTTATTTCTACAATCTTTACACAAAATCCAAGTTTTATCTTATGGAATACTTATTTCTAAAAGGATTCGATTGAGAGTTAAACTTACATATTTTATATAAACAATTATTTTTACAAGCACAACCAAACATATGCAAATCATAAGAATTCTAGAATTTATTTGCTAATATAAAATATTTATTATTAGATTATCAATTCTTAATAAGATCAAACATGATTCATGATTTTTGATAGGGAGAGGATTATGCATTTTTAATTTTTAATTTATTTTGTTAAATACATATGAAAAGAGAGAGGAGAGAGGTTATTATGTTGGGAGAAAATTCTCTTTTTTTCTTAATTTTGAGGATGGTACAAATGATAAATCTTAGATTCTTCAAGGAATAAAGTTAGGTCAATAACAATGCTTGAAGCTTCTTCAACAATATACACATTTTGGGATCAATATATTACTTTTGAGAATAGATTCTGTGTGTGAAGGATAACACTCCATCCCACAACCACTTGAGCTAGACCCAATTGACAAATTCCCTTCATTTTCAGGATGGTACTACAGATAAATCTTAGATTCTTTAAGCAACAAAGTCGGGTCATTATACACATTGAGCTCAACATGTTAGTTATGAGAATATAATTTAAGTGGGAAGAATAACACTCAATTCCACAACTATTTGAGCTAGACCCAATTGAAAAATTTGATGTATGTACGCACATACACACATATGTATATATGTATATCTAATGAATAAAATATTTATAGGGATGCCGAATTTGACTAATGCCATCTAAGCTATATCTATTAAATTTAAACTTAAATTAGTACCATGATAGCATTTTTTTACAAAAACAATTAGACTTTTGTATTAATAAAGGGGCTATTGGCATTAGGAGAAAAATGAGTGATAAATGACTACGTGACTAAAAATGTTAGTCAAGACATTTTTTAAGCTAAATATGACTAAATTAGTCATCGGATGAAAAATATAACTAAATAATAAGTCACACAAATAAAAATGACTAAAGCAATGACTAATCACTCCTATACTAGGATTTCAATATACTTATCTATCTTGTTCATTAACTAGTACTTGATTATTACTCTCCTCATAAACATAGAATGACCTTCATTTCTAACACTCTAATACTCAGTAATAAGAATTGGAAGTATAAGTTCAACCCTATTAGTAGATAAGTTCAACCATATTCAGTAATACTAGTCCAAAATGTTGATCTTCTTAATGTTATATGAGCCTTTGTGGAATTTTTGTGTGTGACTAGACATATTTTTATATTCAATTATATTTTAAGGCTTAATATTAAAGTAGTCAATGTTGTTAGGGTGCACACCTGATTAAGCCATGAGACTATAACTACTTGTTAAATTCCAAAAGCCATGAATTGACAAAGACCATATGATTCCCACTCAATTTATTCAATCAAGAGCTAATGGCCATCTTTTGTGACACCATTCACTCAATCAATTCATTCAAAATAATCATTATCAAAAACTAATAATAATAGTAATAATAATAATAATAATTTGTTTTAATAGTAACATGAATACATATATTAATATAAATGTTAATATTAAGATTATTATTTTTTTAAAGTAAGTATCCACAGGGTTTTGAACTCATGATCTTCCATTTACAACTTCTCATCTTAGTTAATAATATTAATATAAATATGTTATTGTTATTAATATTAATATTAATATTACTTTTATTATTATGTTTTAAATATTAATACAATATGTTTTTAATATACATTGTTTAAAAAAATCAAATTCACATGGTGGGTGGAAATAAAAAATTTATAGAAAATAAATTGAGGTTTCGGAGAAAATGCACATGGCAGGTGGCAATGAAAAATGTATAGAAAATACATTAGGGGGTTTGCACATAGAAAATAAATTGGGTTTTTTTATTTAGTTTAACATTTCTATTATCTTCCATTACAGAGGGTTTGCATATTGGCTCATCTCACTCACGAACAAATATCGTAGTGCTTTTTTCTACTTTGTTCATATCCTTTGGCTCTAGGTAGATATTCTTATCTCCTTAATATCTCAGTGAGATCCCTGGTTTCTTGTTGGAGACATTTACCATCATTCACACTCTTTTTGGTCAAATTGGCCTAGTTAAACCACTATCCTAAGTATATTTGACATTAATTGACATCAGTGGAGCATTAATTACCATCATCCATTCACACCCATGCCTACCTACAGTCAACGAGGCTAACTTAGCCTTCTCCTACAGTCAAGGAGGCTAAGTGGAGCACTCCAGGGGTGATCTGAATGATATTAATGCACCTAATTGCTAACTGGTGGTTACAATCAGTTCAACCAGTCAGTTAAGGCACCTCCTCTCATTAAATATATTATTTAATGATTATTTATTATTATTTAATGATCTGGAGTCAACAGGGCACCTCCACCAACTTCTGATGGTCAGTTCAGCTTTAGTTAACCTCATCGGGGTTCATTGAAGTCATGGAGCACTAGCACTTGATGGTTGGCTTGCTATGACATGTGTTTGATCTCCTTCAGTTGAGATTCAGTCATTTATTGCACTTCGACTTCAGTTAGGGTTTGGTGAGTCAATTAGGGTTTTGGTTGAGTGGTTAACTAAGTGTGAACCAATGGTTGAGAGTCAGTTAAGCTAGAATCACTCACTGAATTCGAATTGTCTCCTTAGGTATTCGAATTCTTCATGGAGTTAAGCTATTGCTTGACATTGGTATTGTAACCATTCGTTGTTTATTAAATATACATAGAGAAAACCAATTCCGGTTCCGATTAACACCATTTCATGAGTATTTGTTGATTATTCTTTCATGAGATTGATTCTTAGTTCCTAGATCAATGTGCAAGAATTAATATTTCTAAGAAATCCTTTCGAAATGGTTGAATTTCAGAGACATTTGGCTAGCTAATAATTAGGGAAAAACTCTTTCCTTCAGTTTTTTTTGCTCTTATGTGGAACAATGCCTAACATGTGGTTTACTTCTCTAATTTTTTTCCCTAACTTCTCATTTAGTGTGCCTTTTATAGAAGTAGGTCTAGTTTGATTTATTTGGCAAGTTGCTATGATTTAGCGTCAAGTTGTTTTGTTGGATCGATCTGTTGGTGCTTTTCTTGTCACTATTCTTTACAAACAAAATGGTCTTTGTTTTGGAGGATCTCCCTATAGGTTTGAGCTCTTCTCATCCAAATATATAGTTTATGTTAGCACTCCGTTTGCAACAATCGATTTATGGGCCTAATAGAGTCTGAAAAGGGTCCTATTCATTTGAACACTATGTGAGCGCCCTTCAGATTATCAGAGGCACATTTTCCATGTTTTAAGACCGTCAGATAATGAAGAGAGCTCAATCTACGATGGTAGATTCCTTCGAAGGTTGAGACTTGTAGCAGCATAAACGATAGAGATAAGTGTCATAGACCAACGATATAGAATCACAAGGAAGAAGAGCGATGATAAATCCTGGTTTTGGCCAAAAACACAGGAGAACAGTCAAAGTTTGGCATTCACAAAGTCCATTAAAATTGGCAAACAATGAAAGGCCGAGATCAAGGCGAGCCCGATCGATGACCCAAAACAGTTTCACTGAGCAAACATGCTTGATAGAGGGAACTTTCCCAAATCATGAAATAGGTTAAAGGGCGGAAGCATCTGATGGCGGAGATGAAAGCAGAAGCAGATCTATGGTCCCAGCTGGTTTTGCAAGTGAGACTTGTGCAGATAAAGTTGTGATTCCAAATCACAAAAAGTGGTACTGGCTACAAGAATCAACAGTCACGATAAGATTTGAGGTAGATGTACGGCTGTGTTTCTTTTCGCTATCTGAACTAGCGTGGACAACGTCAGGTTCCCAATTCACAAAGAGGTGGTAGGACCCACTCAGATCAATGGTTGCATGGAGAGGTCGATCACGATCGATGGGTAAGAACACGCCATGATCTAAAGCTACTCGTTGTATCAAGAGAGGAGAAATTGGCGGCAGAAGTAAAGAAAAATGGATAGTGGATGTGAAAGGTTCCCCCAAATCGAAGGGATGAGGAGGCCTCAAGGCTGCAAGTGTCACATCTAGTGCAGAGGTGACAGTGGAAGGGACGTTCATACACGTAATCTGCTTCCCAGTAGATTGGCCAATTCCTCGACGTCATTTGTAGCATGTGTACAGGTGAAATCATCCCTGTGGCAGAGTCGTATTGCATGAAGATAGGCGACTTCTGTGTGAGTTGGCCTATAAAAGTAAGAAAAATATCCAGCAAATCTGCTACTCACAAGGGGCAAGGATACCACAAAGGGGGAGACCATTCTGTTTCCTATATCATAAGAGCGAGGAAGCGTGGGAGCGTCCACTTCATGTGCTTTATAGCATGGATCAACTATACAAGGTGGCGTTCGAAAATACTTCTTGCAGCAAATGATAACATGCTGCAGTCGATGAGGCGACGTGACTAGACTCCCGGCAGGTGAAGAATCACCATGCCCTCACCCTCACACATGCTGATACCAAAGACACTCAATAGAAGATTGTGCGGAAATGATGACTAGTCATTGCAAAATTTAGTCTCAAAGCCTTATATATATTGCCTTTGGAACACCGGGGATGAGCTAACATATTTTCAGATACCCACACCTCCAGCGACGCATTTCCTGGACACTCGCTCACCGTAGGTGTTTTTTTAGGGACCTATGATACCATCAGTGCCCCCAAAGCCTCCACAAAAAGAGATAGTCTTGGACTACTCTCTATATGAGCATTTGTTCGGATGGGAGCATTAGGGGTCTAATACCTGCACAGCCCCGTTTGTGAATTCCACTTTCCAAGGGTGATGGGGCTGGTGAAGGTATGCTACACCTTATTTCCTGTGGAAGAGCCCACCTCATTGGAGGTGAGGAGTACAATAATGACAAGCCACCGCAAAGGCTTGCCTCGGCTAGGAGCAATGTGACCCTTCTTCCAGACCCCACACCTAACAATATTACCTGAAGAGGAAGGAGGTGGCGAATGAGGTTGAGTAGGGGAAAGATGCAAATTTCCCTACCAGTGTGTGCCCATGCAGAAAGCCGCATTTGAACACGATGAAAAACACATGCTTTGGACAAAAAAAAGGGCATTATGTTGATTCATCAGGTCTGCTAAAAGGTCCAAAACCCAGTATATGGTGACTCACCTAAGAGCAAACAAAAGGGTGTCATACTCAGAATCCACAACAGTAGTTGAGCACGTTAGGCTGTCACTCGGGCTAAGTGCACCCACTATCTCCATGATGTTTATTCACATTTGTAAATCATGGCAATAGTTCCACTCTCTAGATTGTTAATGTTTGATTGTGACTGGAAACAGTTTTTAGGTTTTTTTCGGAGAGTAATCTCAGCACCGAAATAGTATAAATACACTCCCGATGGAGGGAGATGTTAGTGGGTTAGTTGGGAAAATTTCAAGGGATGAGGCTCTCTCTTGTAAATAGTATATGATCTCTATGTTATGAATAAAATTGTAGAAGAAGGATTGTCTTTCAAGGCAAAGATTCTTGTGTCGTTCCTTCTTTCAATATGTAATCTCTTTACGTGAAATGTTCTTCATGTTTTCATTCCAGTTTGTTAATTTATTTCATGTCTAAAATGAGTGTATAAAATTTTGGAATTCATACATGTTATGCTCCGTCTGTTGTTTCAGACATTCATTAAGTTTTCTTCTAAAGTTACGTAGAATTCATCTTGTTGGTGCTCTGCGTAATGGACTATTCCCTCTCACCTGCTAATCACCTGCTAAATATCTCCTGATTGCAAGATCAACGACTATCTTGCCTCTGTTTGTAAATTCACGCCATTTCGTACCTCCTGCAAAATGTTCCCTACCCGGACCTTCGAATCCATTGCTCGATGGTCCCTTACTCTGATAGTCCCATCTACCTCTTACATTAACGCATTCCTCCCATTCAGGAATCTGGCCTCCTGACTGTTCTTGATAGAATATCCTATGTGAAGTAAAATTGAAAACAAGTGAGAGATCACTCTCTGACTGTGCAGGGCTAGAGGCGCTGTCTAAAGCAGTTTTTTTGTTGCTCGGGAGAGAGCCCTTTTTCCTGCCCAACCTATGGGCACTATCCTGGTGCTAACAAACTAGCACCGTTGTCGAGGACGAGATTAAAGATCATCCCTGGGAAGAACGACATAGTAATCTGGTTGTTGATGGTGAACAATGATTAGACATCAAGAAGGTTGAGCACTTTTCACCTGGTGACTCCACTCTTGAAGGATTTAGACTTCAGCGACTTCGTTGGTGGTATGACCCAGAAATCAAATGGTCGAAAAAATGGGCAAGCTTCGTCTAGAAAAATGGACCCCTTGTAAGGCCTGAAAATGCATGGTGAAAGGTTAAGATACTCAAGTTTACGTTTATTCCAAGATGCCTTGTCTTATCTTGTAAGTTTGTTCTTACCCTTTCCTATATTTATCAAAACAGCCTGCTATGGTTCAATTCATTCGGAACATAGCTATGAATATATTCTTGTTTATCCTTCTTTATGAACCGAAAGCATTGTGTCGTCTTGTACATTTGGTTTTGACCCAGATTTTTCTCCTGGAGCTCATGACGTTAAAGGTCACCCCTATGAACCTCATGAAACCTCGTTCAATAGCATATCTATTGCACCTAACCTGGTCTCCTCTAGTTTTCCAAGCCCGTACAAACTGCTACAATTGCCTCCTAGCCTCCATGATTTTCCTGCAAAACATTACAAGTACCTCCCCAAATTTTATGGAGAATCCAAAGACTTCACTGCTGAGAAACATTTAAAAGCCTTTGAACATTTCTTTGACCTTTTTGAGGTAGAACATGATGATGTCTGTATAAGGGATTTTGCCTAGTCTTTGCAAGGAGATGCTAAAAAATGGTTCAAACACTTGCATCCTAAGTCCATCAATATCTAGGAAGAGTTTTCTTGCACCTTTTTAAAGTTTTGGGGTAGGAGAAGGCCACTGGACCAAATACTTTCAGAATTTTATTCCCTGAAGAGGCATGAGGATGAGGCCGTATCTAGCTTTAACAGAATATTTGCAAGATTTTATTATAACATGCCTAAGGAAGTCCAACCTCTTGAGAATGCTGCTAAGATCTATTATGTAGCCACCTTTCCTCCTGAGCTGTCCTTGCTTCTTTTGGAAAGAAAATAAACCACTCTACAACGTATGTTTACTGATTGTTTGGAGGTTGAGGAAAACCTTAAGATGTTAAGAAATTTGTCAGGTTGAGATAGTGGTGGTGAAATAAAAGATACATCAAAATTGGTTGGGCCCTACAAGCAAAATGGGAAAGTCCCTGTTCAGCTAAAGCCTTCCCTTGGTAGATAGAAAGATGATCATCCCGATATAGGAGCATATGGTTTTGCAGTCCTATTTTCTGAAGATTGCAATCTGCTCAGCACCGGATCCATAAAGGACAATTTTAAAAAGGATTTCAGTGTGCCTGTGTACGATGAGTGTGAAGAAGAGTACCCGTGGGCTATACTTGAAGAGCCGGTTATAGAACCAAGGCCCGCTAATGGAGAAAATCAAGCTACAATGCAAAGTTAGAAGGTTGAAACAGGAAAGGGTGATAAATGTGCTGGTGGTGATATCCTACCCTTGTGTTATACATCTTTTGAATTAATACGACACATGATTAAATCCTCTAAGTAAAAACAGAAGGCAGAGGAGATGGTGCATTCCAGAAACCTGTACAGAAGAGAAGATGATAAAGGGGAACAGTCATGCAATCCCTCTCTGATTATTGATACGTCAGGAATTTGTGATGAGGTGTTCAGTCACAAAGAAGGAGGCAGTAGCCCTCAAATAAATACATTTTTTAATGTTCTGTCTTCAGGAATATTACCCCATAAAGGAGGAATATGCTTACTCGGTTCCATCAAAGAAAAGGAGGACCTCCCTCCCGAGGTATATGGAGAAGGTGAAGCTCTAGTTGCTGAAATTTTGAGTGAAAGGATGGATGTTTCATTGGAGAATGATTATGTGGGCCCTTTTCTAGGATCTTCCAAGTACCAGCCTAACAAATCACTAGAGGAAGGGAGTTCTGGATAGCCTTCCCGTGAACAGATGACCGAATATGTTGGATCTTGCCATGTTTTCTATGGCCCCATAGTAGAGTACATGGAAAGGATGGGTAAGGGTGATGACTGGTTACATCTCTGCTTTAAATATCAGTTTATTTGTCATTGCCTTCTCCCATTATCTATTTCATTTTTGTTCATCAAGCACGAAAAGAGAACAAAAATATTAGGCAAGTTGCTTGATTGGCTTCATTGGAAGTCCGATTTCACTTAATTGGAATTATGCACTAAATTAGGTAGAGTAGGTAAGAACAAATAAGCTCAGAAATCATCGAGAATTTCCTTCATCGCTATTTTAGTTTGTTTTCATTTTCAGTTGTAAGCACAAGTTTGCAGTCAAGAGCAGGGTTTGCAAGAGTGACATAAATTTGCTAAAGCAGTAGCTCAGAGCAGAATGGAGGCTTCAAAGGAAAGATTGGGGATGACCCAATGGATTTGGAACTTGGTCTATGGGGGTTCTTTGCTACATCACTGGGACGATAGCATCCCTCATGGAGCCAGCTGTTAGCACTCCATTTGCAATAGTCAATTTATGGGCCTGACAGAGTCCGAAAAGGGTCTTATTCATTTGAACACTGTGTGAGCACCCTTCAGATTATTAGAGGCACATTTTCCATGTTTTGAGACCATCAAATAATGAAGAGAGCTCAATATATGATGGTAGATTCCTCCGAAGGTGAAGACTTGAAACAACATAGACGATAGAGATAAGCTTATCGTGGTTTTGGCCAAAAACGCAAGAGAATGGTCAAAGTTTGGCATTCACAGAGTCTGTTAAAATGGGCAAACAATGAAGGGCTGAGATCAAGGCGAAGCCCGATCGACGACCCAAAATAGTTTCGCTGAGCAAACATGCTCAAAAGAGGGAACTTTCCCAAATCGTGAAACAAATTAAAGGGTGGAAGCATCCTATGGCGGAGATGAAAGCAGAAGCAAATCTACGGTCCCAGCTAGTTTCGCAAACTAGACTTGTGCAGATAAAGTCGTGATTCCAAATGGCGAAAAGTGGTACCGGCTACAAGAATCAATGGTCACGATAAGAGTTGAGGTAGATCTACGACTATGGTTCTTTTCGTGATCTGAACTAGCACACACAATGCCAGGGTCCCCATTCATAAAGAGGTGGTAGGACCCACTCAGATCGACGGTTGCATGGAGAGGTCAATCATGATCGATGGGTAAGAACATGCCATGATCTAAAGCTACTCGTTGTATCAAGAGAGTAGAAATTGGTGGCAGAAGTAAAGAAACATGGACGGTGGATGTGAAAGGTTCCCCCAAATCGAAGGGCTGAGGAGGCCTCAAGGTTGCAAGTGTCGCATCCAATGCAGAGATGATAGTGGAAGGAACGTTCATACATGTAATCTGCCTCCCGACAGATTGGCTGATTCCTCGACGCCATTTGTAGTGTGCGTACAGGTGAAATAATCCCTGTGCAGAGTCATATTGCATGAAGATAGGCAGCTTCTGTGTGATTTGGCCCACGGAAGTAAGAAAAATAACCGAAAAATCCGCTACTCACAAGGGGAAAGGCTAATACAAAGGGGGAGACCATTTCATTTCCTACATCACATGAGCAAGGAAGCATGGGAGCATCCACTTCATGTGCTTTGCAGCATGGATCAACTATACAAGGTGGCGTCTAAAAATACTTCCCGCAGTAAACGGTAACGTGCCACAGTCGATGAGGTGACGTGACTAGATTCCTGGAAGGTAAAGAATCACCATGCTCTCACCCTCACACATGATAATAGAAAATACACTAAATAGCAGACTGTGTGGGAATGCTGACCAGTCATTGCAAAATTCAGTCTCGAAGCCTTATATATATTGCCTTTGGTACGCCAGGGATGAGCTAACATATTTTTAGATACCCACACCTCTAGCGAGGAATTTCCTGGACACTTGCTCCCCGTAGGTGTTTTTCAGGGACCCCTGATACCATCACTACCCCCAAAGCCTCCATAGAAAGAGACAGTCCTAGATTGCTCTCTGTAGGAGCATCTGTTTGGATGGGAGCATTAGGGGTCTAATACCTGTACAACTTGGTTTGTGAATTCCACTTGACAAGGTTGATGGGGATGGTGGAGGCATGCTGCACCTTATTTCCTGTGGGAGATCCCACCTCACTAGAGGTGAGGAGTACAAGAATGACAAGCCACCGCAAAGGCTTTCCTCGGCCAGGAGCAATGCGACCCTTCTTCCAGACCCCACGCCTAACAATATTACCTGGAGAGGAAGGAGGTGGTGGATGAGGTTAAGTAGGGGAAAGATGAAAACTACCCTACCAGTGTGTGCCCATGCAGAAAGATGCATTTGAACACAACAGAAAACACACACTTTGGATAGAAAGAAGGGCATTATTTTGATTCATTAGGCCGGCTAAAAGGTCCAAAACCTAGTAGATGATGACTCACCTAAGAGAAAATGGAAGGGCGTCATACTCAGAATCCACAACAGTAGCCGAGCACGTCAGGATGTCACTCGGACTGAGTGCACCCACTATCTCCATGATGTTTATTCACATTTGTAAATCATGGTAATAGTTCCACTCTCTAGTCTGTTAACATTTGATTGTGACTGGAAATAGCGTTTAGGTTTGTTTCGAAGAGTAATCTCAGCACCGAAATAGTATAAATACACTCCCGATAGAGGGAGATATTAGTTGGTTAGTTGGGAAAATTTCAAGGGCTGAGGCTCTCTGTTGTAAATAGTATCTGATCTTCATGTTATGAATAAAATTGTAGAGGAAGGATTGTCTTTCAAGGTAGAGATTCCTGTGTCGTTTCTTCTTTCAATATGTAATCTCTTTACGTGAAATGTTCTTCATGTTTTCATTCCAGTTTATTAATTTCTTTCATGTCTGAAATGAGTGTATAACAGTTTGGAATTCATACATGCTATGCTCCCTCTGTTGTTTCAGAAATTCATTAAGTTTTCTTCTAAAGTTACGTAGAATTCATCTTCTTGGTGCTCTCTGTGATAGACTGTTCCCTCTCATCTGCTAATCACCCGCTAAATATCTCTTGATTGCAAGATCGACGGCTATCTTTCCTCTATTTGTAAATTCATGCCATTCCGTACCTCCTGCAAAATGTTCGCTACCCAGACCTTCGAATCCATTGCCCAATGGTCCCTTACTCTGATAGTCCCATCTACCTCTTACATTAACGCATGCCTCCCATTCAGGAGTCTGGCCTCCTGCCTGATTGATAGAATATCCTACGTGAAGTAAACTTAAAAACAAGAAAGAGATCCCTCTCTGACTGTGTAGGGCCAGAGGCATAGTCTAAAGTGGTTTTCCTGTTGCCCGGGAGAGAGCCCTTTTTCCCACCCCAACCTATGGGCACGATCCTGGAGCTAATAGTTTCAATGGGTTTTTTTCCTTCCCACCTTCACTATCACTAATCCATTATGTTCATTTACCTCATGGATTTAAGGCTCACTATGGAGTAAGAAATTTACAAACAAGTATATTATGGGTGTAGATCTTAGTTGGATTATGTGTTTCTCTCAATTCTTCATCATGTCATATTAACTTTGCATCAAAACACAGTTTCACAGTTCTACTCTTGCAATGGTTCGATCTCTAGGTGCCTTAACATTTACAATCCTAGATCTATTTATAGGCTTGCTCCTTTACATTGGTGGTCCACTTAAGATAAATTCCTAACTACTTGCAACAAAATCTAAAAAAAAATGACCAAAAACTACAAAACATGACCAAAATATACAAAATGTGGCCAATCCTCCTTGCGCGCCATCTTCCTCCTTGTGTGACAACTTTTGACTTAGTGCAACATCCTTGACGCTGCGCAACTAATTATCTCCAAAACTTCATGCGAAAAGGAACCCAACACAATCTTGTGGCTTGCCCTCGAGCCATGTTAGCTAGAAATGGTATAACCGCTGATCTTTACCTTGAAATATTCATACTCTTAGGTAACCTCTTGGACTCGTTCTTTCACTATGTCATTTATTTCTCTACATTATTTCACTTCACTCTCCAGTGGATGCTCAACAATTTTTGCAATGACATCTCGTCGACCATCTTGAACTACTTGCACCATAGAAATCGCTTTCATTGAGAGTTGTGCCCCAATTTATTGGAATTTGTTCAACTATGTTCTGCGCTGCTGCTAAAGCTCCCTGTCCTTGGTGATGCACTATTGCAATTCCTTCAACTCTGTTTCCTTTGTTATTTGTACAATAGGAGGCATTGCTTTGAGCGATGTCCTCAGTGTGGCTAGTTGTCCCTCTGCTTCCTGCAACTGCATGGTGAGTTGCTACAAATGCTCATCTTGGACTACACTTCCCTAAAATTGTGTAATCGCGTTTGTCACATGTTTTTCCATGTTCTCCATTTCTTCCAACTGTGTCGCTAAGTCTTCAATGACGCTTTTTCGTTCTACAGCTTGCTCTAGTGGTGTTCCTGGATTCACCAGCACATGTCGATCTACAATGCCACACTTAAGTTGTGTAATCACATCTCCAAGCCACTTTGCTTTTTCCTCAGCATCCATATTTGCAGTGATTTCTAGTATTTCTTGGCATGCAACAGAGATGGCTTGTTCTAGGCACACCCCTTCATCCCGTAGTTGCGCCTTTTCGACCGTCAATCTATCTTGTCCCTTCTTCAGTTCTTTAATCTTCTCCCTTGCTGCTGCTACTTTTTCCTGTGACTGCAACAGGTGGTCACCAATGATCTTCTCTCTATCAACCGATTCTTGATGTGTGACTCTTTGCAATTTGACCAATGTCTGGGTTGATAGTTCATTGATGTCCAACAAGAGGTCCTGAAACTACTGGAGTGAGGCATTGATATCCTCATTGTTTGTCTCAATTACACACGGTGTAATATGTATATTCTAACTATGCTTCCCTGTACTTATCTCTCTGACCTTCCACAAAAAAATTTCCTTGGGTACTCTTTGCAAAATTTCATTAGTTAAATAATTTAGATGAGTTTTCACCTCACCAAAACCATCGATAATATGCTTCCTCCACTTCTCTTCGATCGCAGTAGTTGTTGTCATAATAGCCGCAATAATACAGTTTACATGTGAATCATCCATTGGCATTGTGCCACTGGCTTCACCCTATTCCTGCCTCCTCTTTGTTCTAGTTTCCTCAAATGCACCCTCCTCTTTTGTGTCCATCGGGATCCTCAACAATTCCTCACATGACTCATGGTCACTGTCATGCACCAATGCCATATCTACAAGCGCATCTGCTGGAGGACCTTCCTCATCATCTGATAGTTGCTCTACACTTACCAACTCTTTCTAGTCCATCGACCACTTAGCCACTACGACATATGATTCCTCCTTGATCAACTTGTTTGGGTTGCCAACCATTGTTTCTAAGACTCTCATCGTGATTGTACATATATAGCATGAAAACAATAGAAATTCTAAGAAATCACCAGTATTTCAACACTGCTGCCTTTGTAAATCATGGAACCTTCAAAGATGTCGCTTGTAATGCCTACCAATATAGCCAAAATTGTATTACGCAGTTCTTCAGATCCTCTTCCTATCTCATGTACCAAAGGTTTTGGTATTGTGCTCCCTTACACACCTAGGCAGCTGCAATATCCATTCCCTTTTAGTCTTCTGGATCCATGCATGCAACTAGTGCAATCAAGATGAGAAACCAACTATATGTGAATGCATGCTTCCCGACCTACACTATCATTGCATCCTCTGTCAACTGATTTAACAGAAACAATGACTTGTTCATCTGCACTCCTACAACACATTGCTTAGTGTAGGAAACCACCATTGAGGTGCACTTGTTTGGATGATTCTTTCGTACTACTTTGTTGGAAATAATCCTAACTGCGATGTGCACAACCCACTCATTGATGTTGTCTACATTGTATGCACGCACGTTGTGCTCCAAATCATACTTTTTCTTCATATTTGCTGCTAACCTATTGTCATTGTATTTTCCCAAGAAATATTGTGATGGGTTGGGCCCCTCTTTGGAAAACCCTATGATTTCTAAAATCAATTCAATGGTGACTCAAACCGGTCGATCCAGCCATAGGTATCCTCTATGAAAGCATGCCAGCAGTTGCTTGGCGCATGCATTCACTTCGATCAACCACCCAAAATGTGGCATGTGAATTAGGCCCAATAGCCCTGACTTGATCAATCCCAATGCCCACTCATGTGTAGTTTGCACCGTGGGATACTCCATACCCATCCTATCCTCAAATGGCTGTGTCATATAGTCGATGAAGGCAAGAAACTCATGATCCTCATATTTCATTTTGACCAGACACGGTGCGATGTCAAAGGTGCACTTCATTCCTTTCGGAATTACAACCATCTTGATGGGGTACTTTTGAATTTTTGTGGGTTTCCTCTCCTTGGCACTGTCACTGCGTAGGGGGACATACCCAGGGATGTCCGCTGCAGTTACCCCTGCCCTTCCCATGGAGGCCTCAACTACCTCTATGTATGCTCTCACCGAACTCCTTGTTTATCTCTTCTTTTGCTGCGGAGACTTGGGTCAGTTGGCCCCTCTCTTCTTCCTCGTGACCAGTGATGAACCCACTGGCATAATTGCTACCTCCTCTTCAATATGGCCACCAATGATAGGTGAATCCTTATCTATTTCACTCAAAATATCTTGTGGTGCTACCCGCTGTATTAGGCACAAATATTCTACAGATTACTCACAATTTCGCAACTAAATCACAACTCTGCAACTCACGCACAAATTTGCAACTCTGCAATATGCTCTCGACAAATCAATTCATCACAATGGTGATTTCAACATGTGACCCACCAATTCTTATAACGCAGTGTCGATCGTGTGAATGATTTCCCAATCATGGCGACCAGATCCTTCATTTATTGCCTAAATCGGCTGTTGATCCTCTTGATATAATGGTCAGATATGTCATTAATGCGTGTCTCTTCTAAGAGAGTTACCCGTTAACTATTTTAAATACTATATTTACTATCGATTTGACTTTATTGGGTCCATGCAGATGTCACGTCATGGTTCCCTAACTGTAACTACGATAGTTCTACTTGTGCAACCCCTTGCTCCTGGCGTACCATCCTCCTACGTACCATCTTATGTAAACACAAAGAGATTTTTTTTTTCAACTTGCACAATGCCTCAAGCATCATGCAGCATTGGGCCCGTCCTATAGGGATTCATCCTACTACCATTCACCATCTTAGGAAGCATCGCACCATCTAAATGTTGCAATTGTATTGTGCCTCTTGTAGTAATGGAATTGATAACATACGTACCTAGCCAATGCATCTACAATTTTCCTAGATGTTTGGTGAAATTTCTATCATACATTAGCACCAGGTATCCTTGTTGAAAGTGTTTGTTCTTAATGTATCAACTATCTCAAAAATTTTGGCGATCCTTCTCAACGTGGTGGTGAAATCCCGCAACAAAGTGATCTTCCTCTAGCTATACCAATTGAGCTAGGAATTATTCTAATGCTCCTTCATCATCCATTATGGTTGCTGCTGCAATGCGCAAACTTGGAACAATGTACTCCATTGGCATGAATTCCTCCTGCCCATACGCCAACTTGAATGGTGTATGCCTGGTCAATCTTTTACAAGTGGTGTGATATGCCCATAAGAATGCTGGAATATTTAAATCCCATTCGTCGTGGTTTACATTAAATACCTTTGTGAGTGCATGCTCCAACACCTTGTTGAACACCTCAACAATCCCATTTGCTTGTAGATGATAGGGGGTACTCTTCTTATGTTGTATCTGAAGTTCTTCTGTAAGTGTACTAACGGTACGATTGATGAAGTGACTCCCCTAGTTGCTCATCCGTATCTTTGGACAATTAAAATGAGTGACCATGTTGTTAAACAAGAACCTTTCTTCCATCACAGTATTACAATTCACAACTGGTGTGGCTTCCTCCCATCTTGTTAAATAATCTGTAGCTATGATGATATAGTGTGCATCGATTATCTTCAATGGTGGGTTGATTGGTCCCACAAAGTCAAATTCCCATTTTTCAAATGGTTGTAGTATCTTCTGATGTATTAATGGCATCTAATCCCTTCACAAGGGCTTCCCGGTCCTTTGAAAAACATTGCAAGTCCATGCATAGTCTGCTGCATCCCCATTGAGATTTGGACACCAAATCCCTGCGCAGAGTACCTTCCTGGAAGTAGCGTGACCTCTGTAGTGTCCACCTGCAACTCTTGCATGTGCTTTCATCAACACTTGCTCCTGTTCATGCGATAGGACACATTACCGCAAGATATCATCAGGTTCCATCATATAGATTTCTCCAGCAATCAACTGGAAATACGCGGCTCGAACAACCAAATGCTTCTTCAAATTGGTAGTGAAACCTTTTGATGTTGTTTCCATCATAAAAAACTGAACTATTTTCTCATAATAGTCTTCAATCATCCCAACTCTAAATAGTTGCGCATCAGGTAACCCATCTTCAATGTTCATTGGTTCTTCTCCTGTCTCTATTCACAACAAATGATCAGGTCTCGCATTCAAGTGACCTAGCTTCACAATTATCTCAAAATCAAACTCTTGGAAGAGCAGTAGCCAACGACATATCCCCCCCGCAACAAAGGATTATTCACTAGGTATTTCAATGCAGAGTGGTTCGCGAACATCGTGAAATGACCTCCCAATAGATAATGTTGAAATTTTTGCAATGCTAGACCATTTCCAATCCTTCCCTCTCTGTCGTAGTATAATTATTCTCTGTAGACAACATATTTATAATAGAAAAAGAGATCGCATGATCAATGTCTCCTTCATTTGGCCACATGAACACCACTCCCAATGTGGTTGACGATGCATCAACATGAACATGGAACTCCTTTGTCCAATCTAGAAAAACCAGTATTGGTGTTGTATCAATCTTTTCCTTTAATGTGTCGAGACTTCCTTGACACTCCTAACTCCATGCAAATTGCACATCCTTCTAAAACAATTTTTCCATGAGTGTTGTGGTCATGACATAGCCCCTGATGAACTTGCAATAATACCCCGTATCACCCAATGTCGCTTTGAGTTGCTTCACATTCATGGGTGGCGATAAATTTAGAATCATTGTAATTCTCGCTAGATGAACCAGCAATCCTTCCTTACATACAACGTGCCCAAGCAACATCCCAAAAGGTGTGCAAAATATGCACTTCTTTGAATTTAGCACGATTTGATGCTTTCGACGCCGCTCCGGCATCACTCGCATGTTTGCAAGATGGTCCTTTATCAGCCCATAAACTATCTAGTCATCCATGTAAACTACCAGAAAAATATGAATAAAATCCTTGAATGCAACAACTACAATCATAGAGAATATCATAGGTGCATTCTTCAATATGAATGGAATCACTGTGTACTAGTAACATCCCCACTCTGTCACAAATGTTGTCTTATGGAGATCCTCTTTTTCAATCCTAATCTGGTGATAGCCATAAAATCCATCTATGAACAAATAGACTTCTTGACTGCCCACTCCTTCCAATACTTCATCAGTGAACGACATCAGGAATGGATCATGAAGGCATGCATCATTCATCTTCCTGAGATCAACACATAACTTGACCTCGCCTACCTTCTCATCTTGTAAAACCATGGGATCGATCCACTCTGATTCTTCAACTGGTTCTATGATTCTCGCATCCAACATTCTGTCGAGTTCATATTTTACTCGCTCTTTGTATCATGGATTCAAACTATACAGAAGTTGTCACACTGGATTCACATTGGCCTTCAGGGGGATCCTCATCTCTCCCAAATATCCTAGTATCCCTTTCATCTCAGAAAAATTCATCAAAAATAGATCCTAAAACTCGTGCAGCAAATCAGTGATCTTCACCATGGTTTCTTCATCCTAGTAGTCTCCGATATTTGCGAACTTGGGTTTCTCCTCTATCCCAATGTTGACCTTCTGAATTTTCAATGGCTGGTTAACTTGATCCGTTTGCACTCTAGGTGCCGCGATATCACGACTTCCTTCATATTCTGGTATATTGTCAGGCCCTCCTGTTAAGTTGTAGCATTCCATCATCGACTGCACTGTATGTGTTGCATGCAGGTCCACTAGATATGTGACTGGAACTACGTTCAGAACAACGTCACGGATATGTTGTAGTGCACTATAAATGGTTGGATTGGGATCCGCAAAACTAAAGGTGTGGCTGAAACAAGTTGACAACTCTTCCTGGGTAGTGATCTCTTTGCGCAGCTAAGATGATACATACCACTGTCGTGGAATTTCATCCAATGTGTGTACAAAAGCATGTACCCACTCATCCTTTGGTCATGACACCCACATGGTCTGTCATGTAATTAGATGAATGTTGGGATAATTCCACCCATCATACCTCTCTACTTAATATTATTCTTCTTCGCCAAAGCAAACGGTCATTAACCTACTACACTGCGACCACCCATTGATTGACTTCTTATGTGTTTCCCACCAATGTGCTAGGGTATCCTTCAATGCTTCATCTAACACCAAAAATCTCTGTGGTTCAGAAGCCTTATCTTGAAATTCAACAAGAAACTCAGATAACTCATGCAATCCTTCATGTACTGGAAATGCAATAGTCTTTATTGTGACTCCACACAACGATTGAGTGATTAACTTGCACTTCTAAAGTGATACCTCATGCATCTGATTTTGCCAAATTTCCAAAGCATCATCAGAGTCCGATGATGCAGAGATAGAGTCTTCACCAACCCAACTCTCTGTCAACAGTAGGATGGATATATTCTTCTGAGATGTTGTATACATGATCCCATCCTCCTACAACTTCGTCCTTAAACTGGCTCAATATACCTTCTTACTTCATTTGGATCCATCAGAGCTATTGTTAATACCCAAAAAGGGTTCACTACCTCATCTACCCCATTACATGGCTCATTTGTCCATTTTCCCACCATATTTCCATCAAAAACCCATAAAACCATGCAAAAAGCCTCCAAAAGGCTTAAAAAGCCTACAAAAGGCCATAAAACCCTCTTTTCCTCTAAAAATATCCAAAATTCCTCCAAAAAAGCAAAAATCTCCAAAAAGGAATAAAAAATATAAAATAATGAGGAAAATGAGGAAGAAACCCTAACCCTAAAACTGCATGGTTTCCAACTATAAATAAGTGATGGAGACCCCTTATTCAATATCCACAATCACAAGTATCCTGCCTCTGCCAAAATTGCTCGTGAAATCCTAGCTCACCATTGAGCTACTTTCACCATTGAGAGCCCCTTTTGGCCCATTTCCACCATTGGAGAAAGAGAAGAAGCAACTTGAAGCTCGGAGCCATCGACTCAGATCATCGCAAAGGGCTTCACCAACCTCCACATTGGAGGTAAAATCAATAAAATAATTCTTTACCTTTTACTTATTTGTGCTTCATATATGTTTGGATTTAATTTTTTATTTCAGTTATAGCTTTTAATTCACATAACATTGAACTGCTACTAAGGAATCCATTGTCCTTAGTAGGTACTCATTCGTACAAGCTAGGGATAAAACCCTAGCAACAGTTTTGGTGACTTTGCTGGCTTTTTTATTTATTTTATTTTCTGTTTTGTCCTTTCGACTGTCGTTTTCGGCCACCGTAAACCGCCGTTTTTTCCCTCACAGTCGCGTTCTGACCGCGTCTTTCCAGTCCTTAGCTGCGACCCGACCACGCCTTTCCAGCTGTTAGCTGCGACTCGGCCGCGTATTTTTCCCTGTTTGCTGCGCTCCGACCGCGCCTGTTAGCATTTTACCCGTGACCCGACCGCACCTGTTTTCTTCAAATCCGCGGTCCGCCCGTGCCTGTCTTTCATAAACCCGCGACCCGACCGCACCTATTTTCTTCGAACCCGCGGTCCGCCCGCGCCTTCCGTCCAGAAACCCGTGACCCGACCGCACCTGTTTTCTTCGAACCCGCAGTCCGCCCGCGTCTGCCTTCCAGAAACCCGCGACTTGACCGCGACTGTTTCCTTCAAACCCGCGGTCCGACCACGCAACTTCGCCCCAGACCCGCGATTTGGATTTTGCACTTGTTTTAGCTTTTTGAACCCAGCCCCTTTGCTGCCATATCTTCTGCACCTGCATAGCCACCTGTTCTACCTGCAGCCCTACAGCCATCTTTGTCCCCCTCTACAGAACATTTTAAAATTTTTTAGCATTGTTTATTCATATAATATTGCATGGTAAAATTTTTTAATTCAGTATTATTGATATTTACGAAGTTGCCCTGGCACTTCTTTTCTAGGTTCATAACCTGACAAGCACACAATCTGTCACCTAATTCAAGTGAGACTTAAAAACTACTTAGCTCAAC
>LPNX011013416.1:4646-37840 GCA_001517045.1 Pseudotsuga menziesii | reverse complement strand
TATGTCTAGTTAAGTCATAATACTTTTAGTTAGGTGTTTGCATGCTCCCTTACCTCCTTTCGGTCTAGTGAGTCCACCGTTTTTTATTTATAGGCAACTTGCTTTTTCAGTATTCTGACCATTTTTGTTGATACTCCACCTATTGTAGCACGCAGTTACAGTAGGTATTTTTGAGTTGTTGTTGGCCTGAGCACCCCATTTTTTGAGCTCTCCTTCTGCACACTCGGTTGCATTAGAGTTTTGAGCTGTTTTGTACCTACCTCAACCCACACAGATTTGACACCTTTTGTCACCATTGAGTCCCCGAGACATTATCGGCGCCTCAGAGGTGAGCCCCCACAGCACGGTTCACTTGACACCACCCGTCATCGACACAGATCTTGAGCCTTGTCACTTGACTCCACTCGTCAGCGACATCGGACTCCGTCACCAAATACTAATGCCCCTTATTTTACCTCTTATTCTGAGCCAGAGTCTGAGAACCCCCTTTACACTGCCCCTACTAGCCCCATGGCTGGCGTGACTCCCACTCCCATCTTGGTAGGGACTGTTGGTGGCACATCCACCACGAGACCCGGTACCAAACCTACTTTGGGTATGCCCTCCACGGGGGCCCCCTCTACTGTTCCCCTCACAGTACCGATTCCCGCAGTGGGAATACCTATCCCCACTCCATTAGTGACTCATACCACCCATGGTGGTGCAGGTCCATCCTATACCACCTTAGTTCCCCCACTTGGGGGAAACCTCCCTCATATTACCCCTCCACTTGGGGGCATCGGCCCCAACTTGGTCCAACCCACTACCGTGTCACATCCTTCATCCAGTTTGCCATTCATGGCTAGCCTCAACCTGCCTGATCTAGCCAGATTAACCAACGACCCCATCAGACACAACCCTACATGGCCTCACATGCCCACCAAGCTCCCCTCCGACATCCCTAAGTTCGATGGAAAGGCAGGTGAGGACCCACAGAACCATATCATGTCCTTCCATCTATGGTGTTCCTCCAACTCCATAGTAGACGACTCCATTCGCCTCCGTTTATTACAGTGCACTTTCACTGGCTCTGCTGCCAAGTGGTATATCGAACAACCCCACGGAACCCATGCCACCTTTACTTCCCTGGCCTCGACCTACCTCCAGTTCTTCCAGTTACCTGTCCTCTATGACGCAGGCATTGAAATCCTACTATCATGCAGACAGAACACAGCTACCCACATCATAGACCACATTCATGAATGGCGTCGACGCCGTAGCCTATGCAAAATCAAGTTAGATGACCGTATCTTCCTAGATTTGTTCCTTAAATCCCTCCTTCCTATCATTGCTAAGGATGTTGCATCCGAAAGACCCCAGTCTGAGGAAGAGGCTATCCTTAAAGGCCAACAGTTCGATCTCATTTACACCCAGTTGGGTTACCTTTATACCATCATACCTGACGCCCCTCGCGACAATTCCTCCCAGCACGATGCGCCGAGGGCATCCCATGCTGCCGGCGACATCATTGAACGCGTCTCTTCGCAGCCTCAGCCATTTTCCATGGCCCGTCCTACCCCTACCCCTGACCCTTCGCGGGCCACCTCCCAGTCTGGAGCAACCAACCAATATGCTCCCATGACACATCACCACCATACCCATGGACCCTCATGTCCACCTCAGTGTTTCGGTAATATGACTCCCGCTTACGCCCCCCCCCGGTCGCACCTCAGCCTTACTATCACCAGCAGGTTGCACCAACTCTTGCGCCGTCACAAGACCAACCTCATTATTACCCGCTGTAGGCAGCCAATGCAGCAAACCCACAACCCACTCCACAGCACTATCCGCAACCCCCTCAGGTTGCTGCCCCTGCGCAGCCTCCACCTACATATCATCCACCGCAGCCTGCTCCAGCCCCTGCGCAAACTCAGAATCCACCTACTGTCCAAGGGCAAGTTTATGCTCAACAAAACCCGCAGCAAAACTAGAACAACCAACGTAACCAGGGCCAACAAAACCGCGGCAGAGGCCGAAATCGTGGGAACAACCAATCGACCGAGCAAGCTGGTCAACACCCTAATCCCCCCGCTAGTAATAATGAGGCCCCTACTAACCAAAACCCTGATTGCCCGCCCAAGCAGGCTAAAAACCCTAATTTGTGAACCAACTTCCCTTGTTTTGTTTGCGGGGTCTATGGCCACTACACACATTTTTGTCCAAATATGGAGCGAGCCCGGCAACTTTTGGCTGCGGATGTACACCGCCCAGGGCAGACGGCTCCTCAAGCACCTCCCAACCCGCCACAACCTCAGCAACCACCTTTGGTGCTGCAAAACCCCTTACCAACCCAAGGCGTAGTGAACACCCAACCATTGGCTCCTCCTCAAGCCAACGCGCCAACCCAACAACTAATCACTTACACTGCTCCTGATCAACCCACGCTTGACTCAGGTACCCACCACTTGTTGATGATGTCCTCCGATGAGATCAACCTCCAGACCCGGCGGAACCAATATGGCTCCACCACCGAAGCCCCTCCCGCTGATACACCTACTAACGCTCATCCCACTGATCAGGCGTTACGTATACCTCCACCTCCACTAGATGGTGCTCCCAGAGTGCCCCGTTTCCCACTCCGTCGTATCAACAATAACCCCAATGCGCGGGCTGCGTCAAACTACAACATTGTCGATGACTTAGCCCAATCCCCCATAGCCATGTCTGCGTTAGAAGTCTTGAAAAAATACCCTTCACAATGCAAGCATTTACTCTCAGCCATTGGGGCTATTGATCCAAATGATTCACAGCTAATGGCATTTGATTCGGACCAATCCGAACCTCGCCTGCCTTCCACTATGGCATTCCAAGTTTCTGTTTCCATTCGGAATTTTGTCGTCCATCGATGCATTATTGATGAAGGTGCTTCTACATGTGTCATGCCCACCTCCATCTGGTAGAAGATGGGATCCCCCCCTCTCCAGCAGTCCTCTACTGCGTTGCGAGCCTACGACGGCCGTTCAGCTCAACCAAAGGGCCTATTAACTAACGTTCCCCTCTAGCTAGCTGGCAAAACCGTCCTCATAAACATCGAGGTTATCAATGCACAGCTTGATTATAACCTTTTACTCGGCCACAGCTACATGTATGCCATGCGGGAAGTTGCTTCTACTGTTTTCCGTACCATGATGTTCCCCCATGAGGGACGCATGGTCAAGGTTGACCAACTCACTTACCATGATCCCAATGCCCCTGCGGCACCCGAAAATTTTCTCCCCATGATTGCACAACCTGTTTTAGATGCCACCACCTCATTTGTTTCTTCTTTGGGGACGGGCGTTTACTCCGACGCACCAATGACCTCAACCACCTCAGTCGTTTCTTCTATAGAGCCCGGAGTTTATTCTGACGCACCAATGACCTCAACCTTCCCATCTATCCCACCCCCGTCACTGGCTATTGAAGTGTCCGACCTATGTACCCTGTCCCATAACACGCGAACTCCTACTAATCAACCGCCCTTGTTGCCTCAACCCCCTTTGGTACCTAGTCACATTGGTGCTACACCCATCCATACCATTCCTTTCCTCTTTCCTCCCTCAGGAGTAGTTAGCGCCCCAGTCATGGCTACCCTCAGCCTTCCTGGGTTAACCTTAGGATTACCCGTTTGGTATCTTTCGCCTCCCGTTCCCCCGTCGACACCAAATGTTGTCCTGCAACCGGTGCAACCCATTGCTACTACTCGTCAACCACCTCCCGGTATCGCTACCCCGTCATCCTCCACGAACCTCCCCCCTCTTCTTACCAAACCCACTGGGGGTAGAGGCCCCCAACCTTACACTGCTGTCCCACCTCCTAAGACAGTAAAAAACCCCACTGTGTTTCGTGCTCCTCCCAAATGCGCGCTGTGCGACGAATTGGGCCATGCGACTCACCTATGTCCTCACTTACTGGATTTACATGAATACATGCAAACGCTTGACGACGACCCCACTATCCCAGTTGTCCATCTCGATTCAACCCCTATGCCATGCAACAAATCCCTGCGCACTAACCAATCGTGTGCCTTATGCGGTGTCTACGGACATTACTCACATCACTATCCCGATCTCCCCGAGTACAGAATAGCTCTCTTTGAGATGAACAATATGGATCTTGAGATGGCACCCGTCACCATTGAGGAAATACATTCCCTGGTCTCTTCCCCTTCCGGAGAGGTCAATACCACTCTTTTTGAGATGAACAATCTGGATCTTGAGACGGCACCACCCACCATTGTGGAAATCCACCCCCCGGACTCTTCCTCTTTCGACGAGGTTAATACCATTTATATGATCTCTTCCACCACTACTCCTTCGTCAACCGATTTGATGACACGAACATTCCGTATGGATGAGGAGATTCTCGAGGCTCTCACTGCCCCGGATTATCCTTGGGATGACATGCACCATCGTTCCTGCTTCCTCCCAGATGAATCTTCCTCTAAAACTACTACCCAACTGGCAGTTGAATCCAAAGACTTCCTTCCCCCCAAGGTCGACTGGTTCAAGGACCCTATTCCCGCTCCTGACGCCTTCGAAGAAGGTAACATGGCCAACATTTCATCTGTCATCCAAATTGATATCACTGCCCCCGGAGGCACCCCCGAACTCATCGCTTTAGGAGCATCTTGCACTGCGCAGGAGATTGAGGAATACAAAACACTCTTCAAAGAATTCCGTGATGTCTTTGCCTGGTCCTATACCGAAATGCCTGGTCTGGACCCTGCCATTATAGAGCACCACATTGACACATGGCCTGATGTACCCCCCGTTCGTCAGAAACAACGTCCCATTCATCCCTCAAAACTCCCAGCTGTCAAAGCAGAGATTGAGAAGCTTCGCACGGCAGGATTCATTTATCCTATTGCCTATACCACTTGGGTTTCAAACCCTGTTCTTGTCAACAAGAAACAAGGCACCATTAGGGTATGCACTGACTTCCGCGACTGTCCCAAAGACAATTTCCCTACGCCATTTATTGACTAGTTCATTGATGCGTGTGCGGGGCATGAGGTCCTCTCATTCATGGACGGTTTTTCCGGATACAATCAGATCCAAATCCGCAAGGAAGACCAATACAAAACCGCTTTTACTACCCCATGGGGAACATTTTCCTATCACGTCATGCCTTTCAGCCTAAAAAATGCTGGTGCCACATTCCAGCGGTCCATGACCTATTGCTTTCATGATTTAGTCCATATCCTGCTCATCTACCTTGATGACCTTACAGCTCGTTCCCGAAAACGATCAGACCACCTTGATGACCTTCGGCAAGTTTTTCTGCGTTGTCACAAATATCAGATCCGCTTGAACCCACACAAGTGCGTCTTTTGCGTTCCGACCGGCCGATTGTTAGGTTTCATTATTTCCCAGAAAGGAATTACTGTTGATCCCCTGAAAGTCCAAGCCATCTTAGACCTTCCCTCCCCTCGAACGCTCCGGCAACTCCAAAGTCTGCAAGGGCGATCCAATTTTCTTCGACGCTTCGTTCCTGATTACGCCACAACCGTTCACGGTTTCTTGCGCTTGCTCCGGACCCACATACCCTTTGTCTGGGACGAGCAAGCCGGAGCTGCATTCGAATCCCTCAAGAAAGCTCTCACACAAGCCCCCTTGATCTCCCCTCCGGATTTCTCTCAGGACTTCATCCTTTACGTCTCGACATCCGAGCATGCTGTATCCGGAGTCTTGGTTCAAGAAGACGCCTCATGCCAAGAGCATGTCATTTACTACGTTAGCCAGACCTTGTCCGGCCCACCCCTACGTTACCCATATGAGGAGAGACTAGCCCTAGCAGTGGTCTTTTCCATCCAAAAGTTGCGACACTACATTTTACTTAGTCATACCACAGTCATCACCGATTCTAACCCCATGGTATATCTCTTAAACCGGCGGATCCTGCAAGGCCGTGTGGCTAAATGGGTCATTATCCTCCAGGAATATGACCTCATGTTCTGAACACCTAAGAGCACTAAAGCCCTTGCGCTTTCCCAGCTCATCACTGATCTCCCTTCATTTATCCCGGCCCCACCCATCTCCGAAGAGTTACCCGATAATCACTTGTTTACTATCTCGTCTGATGACCCATGGTACGGTGATATCTTGTTATACCTACGCATGCAGAAGTTCCAACCCACCGTCACTCGTAATGGACGTCATCGTATCCGTCACCAGGCCTCTCGCTACCTCCTCATAGGAGATGTCCTTTACCGGCGAGGAGTCGACACAATTCTTCGTCGTTTCCTTACACACGAGGAAGCTGAACAGGTCCTTAATGATTGTCATAGCGGTGCTTGCGGCGGCCATTTCTCCGGGATTGCCACTGCCCAAAAGGTCATCCGCGCCGGATACTTCTGGCCCACACTTTTTACCGATTGCATCACTGCGGTCAAGCATTGCCATAACTGCCAACTTTTTGCCCCCAAGGCCCGGACACCATCTGCTCCATTACACCCAGTCGTCACTGTTGGTCCCTTTTGCAAGTGGGCCATCGACTTCATGGAGTGTAGACCCCCATCTGCTAACGGCCATAAGCACATCATAGTCACTGTTGATTACTTCACCAAATGGGCGGAAGCCATGCCCACTTTCAACTGTACCGCTGAAACTGCTGCCCGTTTCTTTTTCAACCATGTTATCACACGATTCGGGGTCCCTAAACAGTTGGTCTCAGACCACGGCTCACACTTTGAAGATTCCATTTGGCGCGAGCTATCAACCTTTCTCAAGTTTGAGCACCAATTTTCCTCTGCTTACTACCCTCAAGGGAACGGTCAAGTCGAAGCTGTTAACAAAATACTGAAAACCATACTCCAACGCACTGTTGATCAACATAAGTCCAATTGGCACCATATGCTATTCCCTGCCTTATGGGCTTACCGTACCTCCACCAAGACCGCCACCGGTTTTACCCCGTTTCATTTAGTTCACAGTGTAGAGTCTATCCTCCCCATCGAGTGTCAGATACCTGCCTTACACATCGCCGTTGTGCTTCTCCCCGATACCTCCCCCCTAGAGCAACGTCTGCTGTCCCTCGAACAAGTTGATGAACATCATCGTGCCACTCTTCAGAATATCGAAGCTGCCAAAACCCGCTCCAAAGCCAATTATGACAAACATGTTCACCCTCGAACTTTCCATGAAGGGGACCTGGTCCTCGCCTATGACCAAGCCCACGATAAAACTGGTAAAGGAAAGTTTGAGTCCATGTGGCAAGGCCCTTACATTGTGCAGACTTGCCTCAGCAAGGAGGCATACGTTTTAGCTGACTCTGAAGGCCACCCTTTCAGCAACCCCCGTAATGGGTTGTATCTTAAACGTTTTTACCCATAAACTGAAACCGCGACCTTATTGGTCCGCATTGTACAGTTTTCTCCCTTTGTGTTTTTTACCTTTTTCTCACATTTCTCATTTTTTGCATGACCACAGATGGACCATTTTCCACCTTGTTACATTGGCTTCGCTGATGGCGCAAGCCGCTGGTCTCCCAACCCTGCTTCTGCAGCGTGGGTCTTGTATTCCCCTTCCGACGAACTGATTCACCTTGACGAAACCTGTATAGGCGCTGCTACCAATAACCAGGCGGAGTATGATGCCGTGACCGGTCTCCTGACTGCTGCCCTCCAGATGGGCATACGTCACCTTCATGTGTTCTTGGACTCCCAGCTACTTGTCTCCCAGATGAACAACTGCTACCAGGTGCGCGAACCTTGCCTATTTAGAAAATTCCTGCGTACAAAACAACTTAGCCGACAGTTTGAATCCATCACATTCACACATGTCCCAAGAGCTCAAAATAGTGTCGCAGATCAAATGGCCAATAACATCCTAGATTGGCATATCAATCACACCATATAAACATCTCCATCATGCATCATAGCATCTCATCCAACCATATAAAAAACCAAAAAGACTGCATTGCATAAACATTTACATCCATGAACATAAACCATAAAACCACATTTGCATCCATAAGGGCATCCACGTGCCTAATCATACATAAATCATGTCACATCACATAAAATACACAAGGGGCATCCATGTGCCCAACATCCTAGCGAACTTTGCATCCACGTGCAAACATATCAAACACCATAGAGCGCATCCATGTGCGTACAACCAAGCCGATATCACAAAAAGTGCATGCATGTGCATAAATATATATATATCAAACAAAAAATATATACATGAGCTATACATGTCCTGAGTACCCCTGTACTCAGCTATACAAAAAATATGTGTATGTACAATCCTCAAAAGCCTCATAGGGTACAGGCCGTAACTACACAAAATAGGGAAGAGTCCCCTGCACCCCCTAATGGGAGTCGTACCCGGCATCACTGTCAGTATCTGCCGCCTCTGACTCCTCCTCCGACAAGTCAACATCCCGTCTGGGCCCCTGTGCCCGTGCCCGGTCCGCCAGTAGGGCCACCTAGATCACGATCGCTCTAAAATCCCGGGGCGCCCCCAAACAATCCTGGACCACAGCCGGGTCTAGGTCTCGCCATCCCGCGCCCGTCACTCTTATCAGCAACCGCTCCAGCAGCGCCTGTACGGAATCCAGTGTCCCCGCTGCATCTGGATGACCCACGTCGCCTCGCCCAAGCAACGCTGGAATGGCCACAGTCCCTCTGCGTGCCACATGTCCTGGCGGTGGCCTCGGACCCACATCTGCAAAACACCATTTTGTCAGTTACCATATATCAGCAATATATCATATACATAAACTGCACAATGCAAACAAATCATACGTACCATCAGGCCCCCATGCCTGTCTTGGTGGCTGTGGAGCATACAGATCTCCCGTGAAGTCCATATCCCTGTATGGATAGTCCTCCAGCGTCAGTGGTAGCTGGAGCCACTGCAAGTATAGCTCCTGAGTGAAGTAACGCCCAACATCCCCGCCACCACGGCGGTGCATCATCTCCCCCCACCGCACCATCCGAGGCTCCCTCAAGCCTCCTGCCCTAACCGGCACTCGCGGCCGCAGTGTGGGGACCCTCTCCATAAAGAAGGCACAAAAAAAGGAACCATAACAAAATCCCTTGCCAGACTCCTTCGCCGCGGTCAGCTGTCGCTGCACATAGGTCAGGAACATCTGGCCCCAAGCAAAATAGGTCCCGGCCAGTACACGCTCTACAAGCTGCATCTGACCCCCAGACACCTTCTCAGGTGACTGGGATCCCAAAATATGAACCACACAAGTCGCCATCACCTGTACTGCTGGCTCCCGCAGATCCCTCACCAAGAGTGCATTCCGATGCACCCGAGCGTCCGACTGACAAAACCGCTCCACCATATCATCCATATCCAGATCCGCAGACACCCGTGGCTGAGTATCTGATACCCTCCCCAGGCAGGGCAACCCCGTCAAGAAATAAACGTCAATGAGGGTGAGGTCCACCCTCTCTCCCTGCACCCGAAATGCCAGCGCATCTGGATCCCAGAATCCGACCAACCGGTTCAGCAGCAATCCTGCTGACCGCATAATAGGAACCTCTGCGAACTTCAGCAGTCCGAAGAGTCCTAGCAGTGATCGCACCTAGCGATCCTCTCGAACCACTGTCACTATCTCCTCTGGGACATCTCGCTCCCTCCATGGCACCGGTGGCATCCTGTCAATCACACACCGAAGTCTCATCAGGCTCACGTCAAAATAATGGACCTTCCCACCCATTCAAACAAAAACCAAAACAGCCCGGCCCCTGACCGTGGTTGTCAAGCCTACAGCCGCGGTCTCCGACCGCGGCTATCAGGCCTACAGTCGTGGTCTCCGACCGCGGCTGCCAGTCCTGTAGCCACGGTCTGCGACCGCGACTGTTAGGCCTGTAGCCGCGGTCTGCGACCGCGGCTGTTAGACCTACAGCCGCGATCCGAGACCACGGCTGTCCCGCCCCAAACCCGCGGTCTGCGACCGCGGTTTGGACGCCCTGACCTGCGGTCCACCCACGTGGACCGTACAACAAGACCCCTAGGAACCACTACCCGCCCCCCAAACCCAAAAATAATGCAGGAATAAGTTTGACGGCCTACCTGTCTCTCCCGAATCTGCATTCGACTGGTCGGATCGTCCAGTAATGACACGTCAGCTCTGGCCCACTGTGCTCACAAGTCAATATCCACTAATCAAATGACACATGTCATGTTGGGTCCACTTACTATTTATAGTCCATTGACTTTTCTCTCGTTTAGCCATTCTGAACCCATACGGAGTCCATTTTTCGAACCGTTTCCACCATTGGAATCAACACGATGAGACCATCCCAATGGTCACCTCGTTGCATTATTTTCTCTATGTCATTTTTTACCCATTTTTTTTCAGACACCATTAGTCGCCTCGGTTTGCGTGCCACATCGGCCGTTCTCCATTTTTCACATTTTTTATATCACCGGATTCATTTTTTCGAGCTCGTGATGATGCTTGAGATCATTTCTCGTTCTCACTTGGTACAATTTCAACAGTGCGTCCCTACACCTTGCCGCATCAATTTGCGCGCCACATCGGCCGACATCAGATTATTTCACACTTTTTACATGAGCCATCCACTCCTGTCATACTACAAATGTTTTGTTATTTTTCCACCATTCATTCACCCCGCAAGGAGGCCCACCAGTGTTCCCCCCCACCCTCAGTCCTGGTCATCATAAATATTCCTTGATTGAACACTTCCTCCTTGCCTGACCATTAATTCAGAGTCTTCTTATTTGCTTTCAGACTCCTTAAAATTGAACGCAACCACGAGCATGTACTGTCGTGGGCTCGTAAAATCCACTCGACAGTATCATTCCATTACTTCAGAGTCTTCTTATTTGCTTTCAGACTCCTTAAATCTGAAAGCAACCACGAGCATGAACTGTCCTGGGCTCGTAAAATCCACATGATAGTACCATTTTATATCCACACTTCTTCTAGGTCCCTAACCCATGAAGAAGTCCCCCTGCCCCTCTTAGCGCTATGATCAATCCTCTCGGCAGCACCCCCAAGAAGGTCACCTTTTTTCAGAGTATTCGGCAGTCGCCTACCATTTTACCACAACTTGAGTCTCCCTCAGCCCATTCACTCTCAGATCCTATACCGCTATGATCCATTTACCACCAGTCAGTCTCATATGCTGCCCGATCATCCCCGCCATCATACTCTGAACAAAGGAATTTTGAGTCCACCCACTCTGCTTGCCCAGTTATTTCCCCCAGTTTATCACTCCTACCATCAGTACTATCACAGTTCGGTTTTTCACCTCGCGCTCCTATCAAGGAAACATCATTGCCTTGATAGTTACAGGTCTCCCTCTGTCGACGACAGCCCCTCTATTCCAGAGGATAGACCTAGAGGCCCCTGCGCCTTGGATCCATCACCATCTGTGGTGAGTGCTTACAGACCATTTTGGGAGGAATCATCATTGTCTCTCTGAATAGTTGTTTCTCACATGCTCGACTTCAGCACCTTAATCGCATCATTGAGAATCGCCCAGGATGAATATCCATTCCATTATTTGTCGAAGACCCCGGATTTCCCCCGACTCTAGCACATTGGTGAGTCACTTCGGAACGACCAGTTATATGTTCCCGTGGATGTCCAGGCTGCGTTGGAGATTGTACTCGGAAGCCATCCAGTTCCATGTCTCCTTGAGTACCTAGTTCAGTTCCAGATCAGTATACCATTGCAAGTATGACCGTTGTCACTTTGATCCAGCAGCTCATTAGTTCCTTTGGAACCACATTCAGTAGCACTGCTATCATTCCAGTGCATCAGTTGTTCAGCTCAGACATGGTCAGCCCAGCAGTATGTTCCAGATTTGTGTCCCCTCTGGACACTTATGATATACATAGTGGTTTTCTATGTATCCTACAGGTCCCTCTTTTCGGGCCTCACAGTTATTTTTATGTATCTTGATACGAGCATGGGTATGCCCGCCTCGTCCAGATGATCAGATGATTCCTCATCCATTATTGAGGCTATGTACTTTTCAGTCCTTGCAGTTGGTTCAAGATCGATGTTCCGGGCTCCAGTTGGTTTCTTCTCTTCTCCACACCCCAGGAAAAACAAATATTACTTATGATGTCCATCGGCCATACGATGAGCTCCTGCCCTCGCACATCAGGGGGCAATCTGTTAACACCCAAAAAGGGTTCACTACCTCATCTACCCCATTACATGGCTCATTTGTCCATTTTCCCACCATATTTCCATCAAAAACCCATAAAACCATGCAAAAAGCCTCCAAAAGGCCATAAAACCCTCTTTTCCTCTAAAAATATCCAAAATTCCTCCAAAAAAGCAAAAATCTCCAAAAAGGAATAAAAAATATAAAATAATGAGGAAAATAAGGAAGAAATCCTAACCCTAAAACTGCATGGTTTCCAACTATAAATAAGTGATGGAGACCCCTTATTCAATATCCACAATCACAAGTATCCTGCCTTTGCCAAAATTGCTTGTGAAATCCTAGCTCACCATTGAGCTACTTTCACCATTGAGAGCCCCTTTTGGCCCATTTCCACCATTGGAGAAAGAGAAGAAGCAGCTTGAAGCTCGGAGCCATCGACTCGGATCATCGTAAAGGGCTTCACCAACCTCCACATTAGAGGTAAGATCAATAAAATAATTCTTTACCTTTTACTTATTTGTGCTTCATATATGTTTGGATTTAATTTTTTATTTTAGTTATAGATTTTAATTCACATAACATTGAACTGCTACTAAGGAATCCATTGTCCTTAGTAGGTACTCATTTGTACAAGCTAGGGCTAAAACCCTAGCAACAGCTATGACTCTGATTTCACGGTTCTCAAAATTCATCACTCGCTTCTTGAAATTGATCACCGCCAAACTGTCATTGGTCCATCTAATCCCCAATAGTGCAGGATATGAACTTCCACCATCAACAACTTCAATCACATTGAATTCTGCATAAGTGTTCATTCCTTCAACTTCCACTTCCAGACGTGGAACTGGCCCAATTGGCGTTACTCTTCCTGGTTAGCTAGTCGCAGCCGCATAGGGGACCAAACTAGCTGTGACTCCCCATCTTCTACCATGTTTGTTTTGTCAAAATGTTGACATCTGATCTGAGATCCAAAATAAATTAATCTACCTCATAATCCCCAATCTGAATATTCATTCTCATATCTTTCCCAATTTTCCTCTTTTTCAAGGAGTTCACAACAGACTCTCTTTTCCCTTTCTCTGGTCGATGCAACAGACTCGCAATCTCAGCAACCACATTGAGGTCTTTTTCCAACGACAGATAAATTTCAAAGAACTTATGCAAGGTACCATGCTACCATGATGGTCCCGCTACCATAGTGGAATAAAAAACAAGTGGCATTTCATAAATAAGAAACTTACCCAGATCTCTTCTTATCGCATCGCTTGCTTCAAAGTATGTGTCCTACTCAGCGTTGACATCAAATTGCACCTTATTCTTCTCATCCAATCGGACTTATGGAATCGATCTATCATCTCCTATCATTGCGCCTCTGCGAGTGATTACAACAACATTAGTAGACTGAACTCTGGGTTTCGCTAAGATTGTCGCGAATGCCGGTCCTTGGTCCTGGTTCAATGGTGGATTCACTGGCTTATTCACATTATGATTTTCATTTTGGTTCTGATTCTGAATTTGGTTTTGGTTCTGGTTATGATTCTGATTCAGGTTCGGGTTCGGGTTCTGCAACTGTCGAATGTTCCTTGCTTGCCACTTCACGATCAATTGTGGGCAGTTCTCAACAGTGTAATATGTAGTGATACAATAAGTGCACTGCACTTACAAATTCAAGAAATATCTCTGATAATGTCCCAGTACTCCACAATTATAACATTTCATAGGTCCGCGACCTCATCCTCCTCCTCGACCAAAACCTCCACCTCGTCTTCCTTTGAGTCCTCCACGGAATCCTCCTTGCTATTGATACTGCGATTGATTGACTTGTTGTTGTTGTTGCGGGGGATTCATTTGCAGTGGTGCATACTATGGTGGTTGAGTATACTGTGGCTGAGTATACTGCAAATGCTACAGAGCGTACTGCATCCAAGTATACTACAGGTGTGGTGGAGCAAACTATGATTACGGTACAAATTGTGGCTGAGGTGGTGGTTGTACCACTTGTGATTGTTGTTGCGGCTATACCGTTCGATTCTCTTCTCCCTTCACATAGTACATTGCATCCATCATCCTCTCCTAGAGAAAATCATATGCTAAATAGTCCTTATCTTCATGCCCAAATTATCGACAAAATGTGCAATACAAATTCACTAGTTTTGTGAACATCTTTTGCACATACACACAATCTTCATGTCGATGCCCATGAACTTGGCAGATGCGAAACCATAGCATGGCACCATAACTTAATGAATTTGGAGTGGCAATAGTTAGTTTCAAAAATCCAAGCACTAATTGTTATGATGTCCTTCTGCATGACATCGAGTACACCGTATTTCTCTGCGATGCTCTTTCCGCTTCTTGATGTCCTGCAACTAAATCATCACATTTTCCAATTGAGACTGAATTTGGTTCATACCAACTCTAGTCTCACCAATAGGTGAATCCTCCAACTTCACCGTGATCTCCCGATCCTCGCTCTGTGTCGCAATCTTTTACTGCATCAAAGGAATTTTGATATGCGATACTGTTGATCTTAGTTTTATCACCATTTTTGGCTCATAAATTACACTTTTTGACATCCATTTTTGTCATCTTTTTGACAAATTCTATCATACAACTTGTCATTCAGCCTCAGGTATGGATATATTTGGATTTATGCAAATTCTAGTTTATTACCATTATTTCATTATTTTATTGATTAAAATTGATATTATTTAGGAGCACATTTGATGTATGTATGAATTCGTTTGCAAGTTATGATCTTTTGGATAAGACAAAAGATGGACATGCATCATGCTAGATATGCGCAGAGCGCATCCAACTTACCATCTAGCTTGCCGATCAAACCACGTGATGTTCATTGGTAGATTCCCAAGCGTTAAAGTGTTGAATGGTCTGCAACTGTTATGTGTCCATGTGTTTGGATGATAGAACGACCTTCATTCTAGAAGTCTTATTAGCTTTCCTCCTCTGCTCAACACCGTGACACCATTCCACGTCAAAATGAATCCTCATGCTACAACATGCGCAATGGAGAACCGCCGCGAGAGGAAGAGGGAGGATGACTATGCGTTGGCTTATGGAAGTTTGATTGTAATAATGGTTTATTGTTTTAAGGAGTGGTCGACCACTGAAAAGGTCGACCTGCTCGTCCTTGTAAAACACTATATATATTTACCTCTAAGCGAGAGCGCGGAGCTAGTTTTTATTCATGTAATAAGTTAGTCTCAGAAGACTCTGTAATACTGTTCCGTATTTTTAAGATAAGTTACATATTTGTTGTGTCTATGATTGTGTTTGTATGAGCATTTAGGAAGCATCAGCCTAATTTCTAAGAGAGCCCCTCATCAACCAGGGGTTTTTGTTCTTGTGTATTTTCGTTATCCCTTTCTTTGCAATTAGTATAGTTTTATTTCGAGTTTGTTTATGCAATTGAATTACTTTTATCATTCATTTCATTGTTTCATGTAGCATGTGTTTATTATAATGATGTATTGATAATATAGTTTCATTTCATAGATTAAATAACCGATTGTGCGCTAGTTTGCTTTCAATTTCCTTTTCAGTCTTTTCAGCTTAACGTTGAGTCTTATGTTAACAAGTACATAGGGTATATTGCTTTGATATCTTAGGATCAAGTTACAAGTAGGTTTAGTTCTGTTCATTTTCATTTTGTCATAAATTCATTTGGTTATATTTCAGTCTGTTTAACAATGCAATAGATAATAACGTTCGTCTAATTATGACTTAGTTTAAGTTATTTTGCTGTCAAATTTGATCATAAAGTAGGTTTACTTACAATCTTTATGCATTTTGTTTTCATGTGCACCATATCAACTGATAATTAAATCATTTAGGTTATTTTATACTATTTTCTTTATATAGACTGTCATTCAGATAGCCTGTTCAACCTTTCATTCAGACCAACCTTCCAGTCTATTATCCAGCCCATCGTTCAGCCTTTAGTGTTCTTAACTAGTTTTAAGCTCTGTTTCTTTAGCATTTGAAATATGTTTTGACTGTGGTAGTTAGCTAATGGTTATGTTTATCATTGGGACTATAGGTTAGATTGTTTAAAGTATTTATTAAGTTTTATTTCTATATTTCACCTCTTTTCACCTTGAATATGTTTTGAGTTATGCTTTGTGATTTTGTTTCTTTTGGTTTCTGATTTCCTTCTTCAATACTATTGTAAGGTTTTGTAATTATATATTTAGTTTGGCTTGATTTATCTATTTGTACATTGAATTTAGGGTTATATGTATTAATTTCTAGGGAAGTATACTAGCACCTTGTAAATTGATCATAGTAGTAGGACTTGTTCCTTTCACTGTGTGGTTACCAAAGAGATTTGTAGAATAGGAGTTTAAAGTTTTCTTTATTAAGTTTTCTACTTGCTTCTTATTAAGTTATCTTTATTAAGTTTTCTACTTGTTTCCTAGTTAAGTTATTTTTATTAAGTTTTCTACTTATTTATAAGTTAGGTCTTTCCCCTTGTATTCTTGTTTCTTGATTGATAGATTAGTTGTTCATAACATCTTCCTTAGTTAAGAGTCATTTTCTTATGGAATAAATAATCATGTTTACTATCACCTGTAATTGGACATTCCTTAGTTTTCACATATTTGTATAAGTTAAGTTAGATTTGATTCCATTTAGTTTCTTTACTTCTTTTGAAAGCCATTTCGACACTACTCCTCCTACAGTTCCAATCACAGTGAATGCATATCCACAGAACAATCAAGGAGAGTGGAATTAGATAGTTCAATTTAAACTATTATGTACATGTGTTAATTGCATGTATAGTTTGTTTTTAATATAATCATTCCTTGCATAGTTAGTTTTTGAAATTATTAAGAAGTAGCATAGTTAATTAATAGGTTTTAATATAAAGAGTAGAATAGTATTGTTTATATCTTTATTTTTTAGTAATTGTCCATAGAGTATAGTATAGCTTGATACTGCTCTCATCTAAAACTTTGTTTTGGTTTAATGACCTTCATAGTTGAATTTATAGGTGTTTGACTCGGTTTTTCATTTTGAAAGATATTTCAATCTTTTCTTAAAATATTTCCATGACACCCTAGGAACCCTTCTACCTTTGCATATACTTTGTGTCAACTCTAAGTTTACCAACCTCGATCGATAATTAATATTAGGTGAATTAATTAATACATTATAACACCCAACATTTTTGGCACCGTTGTTGGGGAGTGATTTAGTAAGGTAGAGTAAGTAGAATTCCCTTATGAAGTTTAGTAATAGGCTGGTGGCGGGGGACCGGTAAGAACCTGTGCATCTGTTATAATAGACGCCCCCAAATCCATTAGTAGTAGTATTAGTAGCACAGGATTCCCTTTTAGTTTAGTTTTTCATGAACATATCTAGAGATTCTAAGGGTAGATAATTTAGAGTTAATTCTCAAAACCTTATTAAAACCCCTACTAACCTTTACAGGGAATGAAATAACCCAACCATTAACTCAGCAGAAAGGTATTGGAGAACCCACGTAGGACGTACTTCTACTTGGAAACCTAAAGACTTTATAGGAGAAACCATAGATGGGAAGAAATCCTGGCGAGAAGTCCTAAGGACCCTATTGCTGAATAAATTCAAGAAGGTCAACCTTTGGAAACCCTCAACCCTCCACTAGTGCAGAAACCTAACAATACAACTTTCTCATTAGTAGGGTATCCTAACTTTGTTTATTTCATTGATACTTCCCAGGTACAAGCCCTCTTTGGTGGCTCAACAAATACAATTATTTCATAGATAGAAACCTCCACAGTAGCACCTACCATTCCTTTAGCACCTAATGAAAACATAGTTTATCGTAGGAAGATCTGCCCCAAAAATGAATGTTGGGACGATCCATTATCACCTCAAAAGGATCCTCCTAGGTACACACTCTTTAGGAATCAAACCTACATGGAGCGACGAGGAGAGAATGAAGATAATGACGAGGTTAGAAATGATGAAGCAGAAGAAGAAAATTGAATTGAGACTACCTTCGTGTTCCCTATTTTAGACATTGCACAAGATATAAATATGAAGAACATCCCTCCTTCCTCCTTACCTACTTTCTATGGGAAAATTAATGAAGATCCAGACACATTTTTGTTCAATTTTGACATCCTCTGTAGAATTTATAACTATCTACAAGATGCCCATAAATTAAAAAAAAATCTGACTACACTGAAAGAATCTTCCTTAAGATGGTTCATGGGATTAGGAGAATCTAGTATCAAGTCTTGGGAAGATATGAAAAGTACATTCTTACGAAAATACCAAGATTATTGCAAACCAAGAGACTCTCGAAACGATATCTTTAATATACAGCAACTCGAAGATGAGAGTTTGGAAGAATATCTCGAAAGATTTATCTATACATTACATAAATCTAAACACAATAACCTTCAAGAAGATGCAGTACGAAAACTCTTCCTTAAAGGAATCTGAGAAGACCTGGTAGAAAACCTCAATCTCATGGCATCCAGTGATATCTCTCATAAACCTTTTGCACAAATTGGGGAGATATGTAGAAATTACTCTAGGGTAGGGGGAAAGTCAAGAGAAATATTTGGGAGCATTATAATAGAAATATAAAAGGGAATACTCCTAGTTCAGGAGGAGTCACAAGGATAGAATTATGAAACCTACTATAAAATTTCAAAACCGATATTTTAGGAGCAATGGGTTCCCAACTAGATCCGTTACAAGCCAAGAAAAGGAAAGATGAGGAATGAGCAACGATGAGTATTTTCTGTCCAATATGTAGAACTAAATATCCCCAATGGAAATCCACATTAAATAAAATCTTTGTATGCGACATATGTACGGAGAAGCATCCAACGGATGATTTCCCATTGTTACCAGGATTACAAGCCATATAAAAGAGTGGGGATGTTGGTGAAACATCCAGGATATCTCCTTGGAAACCAAGGGACCTGCCACCATATCATAATTTATCACCACAACCTCCACCTTATTACCAACCTTACCAATCACCTCAACATTGGAACACTACAAGTTGGCAGCATTAGCCACCCCAGTATCTTCCTCCTCCTCCTCATTTTACTCAACAATAGTATTGGCCACAGAGGTGGAGGGGAAAATCCTACCCCCAACCACCACCTATCTTTGCACCTAATCACTCATATCCTCAGCACTCAACAAAAACCCATCAATTTTTACCAGGGTTTGTGCCTCTAGTTCCCGTTATTATAGAACAACCTCATCACTTCCAAAATACAAGACCTCCACAACCTACATTGTTACCTGCACAACCGATACCTAATCCAAATAATAATCCAACTCAAGCTCTGAATAGCATTGAGTTGCAAACTCTTCCAGCCTACGTTATTTTGACTGTACCTATACATGAGATACAATTACGATTTGGAAGAGTTGTAAATGACAGACCCAAGTCATCAGTCATAATTCATGAAGAGAATGATGAAGAGGATTCAAATGAATTCATGAATGATACTATTCTACATGATGTGGATATTCCAAATATCCAAGTGTATAGCCATCCTCAGCAAGAACCCATTTAGGAACAAAGGATTCCTCCATTTTCGGAACGACTAGCAATAGAAAAACCCGCAGTTCGTCTCGAATATGACATTATGAATGAACTAAAGAATATATGTTTCAAAATTCCTCTATTACAGGGTATTAGGAATATACCAATTTACAGCAAGGTGATAAAGGAATTATGCATTAAGAACCCATGAAGGAGGCAAAAATATCCCCTCACAATTTATGTTATAAGAGAGATGTCTGAGTGTATGACAGACCAATCTTGAATTGCAAAATATACAAATTTGGGGGCCCTAGTAGTAACTGTGATTGTAAATAATACCTCCATAGAAAATACACTTATTGATTTAGGATCTACCATTAATATGATTACCACCATATTTTTAGAAGTTTTATAGTTGGGACAGTTTCTCCGACCTACCCCTTCAATCCTAGAACTAGTAGACCGTACCACGATAAGACCTGCTGGAGTCCTGGATGATATTATTGTATCAGTAGCTTCATGGGAATACCCTGTTGACTTTATGGTCATGGAATCAAAGGATACTTATAAAGGACATCCTATTTTCTTAGGGAGACTATGGTTAGCCACTGCAAACGCCTTTATAGGATGTAGGGATGGGGAAATGACCATTTTGAATCGGTTGTCTAAACAAAAACTTATTTTATATCCCACAGCATAGCATGTAACTGAAAATTTGTGGTGGTTAGATTTCCCCTTTGGGGATGAAAATATTGAATATCTCTTCTTTCCTAGTGACTATTCCTGGGCACTTCAGGAGCAAACTACTGAGAATGTATTAAACCGGTTTGTCTCTTCCATAACTTGTATAGATTTTCCGCAGTCTTTTGCCCAACTTGATCAAATATTTGGAAATGAGTTTTAAGAAAATATGGCTCTCTCAACATTCGTAGAAACACCATGTGTCATTGCAATTGAATATCACATAGGGTCTTATACCGTACCTTGTGAAGTTAGCCCTGGAAAATTTTTACACATAAATGCAGGGTTAACTGAGAGCCAATAAGAACAATTGCTTAAGGTCCTTAAAAGCCAATATGGATCATTTGTGTGGGAATACATTGATATGAAAGGTATACACCCTGACACTTGTATTCACTATATCTACATGGATCCAACCATTCCACATGTGAGACAGCCTTAGAGGAGGATGAATCCTGCTCTAAAAGATACAGTAAAAGAGGAGTTAGAAAAACTTCTCAATGCTGGTTTCATCTATCCTATATTTGACAATAGATGGGTGCCTCCTCTAGTGGTATTCCCGAAGAAAGTCACAGGGAAGTGGCGTATTTGTGTTGATTTCAGAGAGCTAAATAAGGCCACTCTTAAAGACTATTTTCCTTTTCCCTTTATTGATCAAGTGTTAGATACCCTATCAGGCAAACAATACTTTTCCTTTCTTGATGGGTATAGTGCATATAATAATATTTTAATAACACCCAAGGATCAAGATAAGACCACTTTTACATGCCCTTGGGGAACATATGCCTATAGAGTTTTTCCATTTGGATTATGTAATGCACTAGCCACTTTTCAGCGTGCAATTTTAGGAATATTTGCTAATATTATAAATGACTATGTGGAGGTGTATATGGATGATTTTACAGCTTATGGTAATACCTTCCAAGAGGCCCTTGATAACCTTGAGAAGGTCCTGATTCGATGGCAAGAAACAAACCTAGCCCTTAGTCATGAGAAATGTAAAATGTTATTAACAAAAGGTATAGTCTTGGGGCATCATGTTTCTTCCCAAGGAATCAAGGTGGATCCTACAAAAATATAAGTAATTATTGGCCTTCCTTCTCCAAAAACTCAAAAAGAGGTAAGAATATTTCTTGGCCATTTAGGCTATTATCGTCGTTTTATTGAGAATTTCACTAAAATAGCTCACGGGGGCTTCACTTGTTGACCAATATTGTATCACATTAGTTCATATTGTGGGTTTTAAAATTATAAAAATTTGAACCAATATATTGCAGGTATTTGGGGGGATGAGGGGTTTAAGGTGGGGGTGGGTAGGGTGGTTTATAAGGATTGAGGCAAAAAAATGGGTGGGGAGGAGATTTTAAGTATTGGGAGGGGGTTTCAAGAAAAAGAGTTTGGGTCAATATCTTTGGAAATTAAGGGTATTCTTTAATATCCCATGATTGCACATGATATGTGACAGGTTCACTAAGTGAAGTCCTCGTGAAATAGCTGCACTAATGTTTAAGTTGATTACAAAGGATTTAAAATTCCAATGGAGTGAATCTTGTCAAAGTGCTTTCGAAGCCTTAAAGGCTAAATTATCAGTGGCACCAATATTGAGGGGTCCCGACTGGTCCCTTCCTTTCCATATATCCACTGATGCCTCTGATACAGCCATAGGAGGATTCTGAGGCCAAAAAGAAGGCCAATCACCTTATGCCATTTATTTTATTAGCAAGAATTCGACCCGTGCCAAGTTGAATTATACTGTTACTGAAAAAAGAATTTTTGGTGGTAGTCTATTATATTAATAAATTTCGCCATTATATTACAGGATATGAATTTTTTGTGCATACAGATCACTCTGCCATCAGATTTTTAATGAATAAACCAATTACCAATGGAAGGGTGTCTCGGTGGCTTCTTTTATTATAAGAATTTAAAATTACCATCATTGACTGACCTGGTAAAGAAAATTTAGTAGTAGATTTCCTTTCCCATATTCAACATAATGACGGTACTAAACCTGTTGACAACAATTTTCCTGATGAACATCTATTTGCTGTATCTATTCAAACCCCTTGGTTTGCAGACATTTCCAATTATTTAGCAACTAGGAAATTACCAATCACTTGTCCCCACCTGAGAACCATCGCATTATAGTTTAGAGATCTAATTATTCCTAGCTTGATAATGATCTGTTTCGTACTGGCCCAGATATTATTATTAGACAATGCATATGAGAGGATGAAATGACATATATCATCCATGCATGCCATGATGGACCATGTGGAGGACATTTTTTTGATAAGCGAATGGCATACAAAGTGCTGCACTCTGGTTATTACTGGCCGGGCATTTTCAAGGATGCTGTCAAATATTTTAAAGGATGTGATAGTTGCCAAAGAATGGGTAGACCTACGTCTTCTAATTATATTCCCTTATAGCCTCGGGTCATGATAGGGCCTTTTGAGAATGGGCTCTGGATTTTGTAGGACCAATTTCTCCCATGTCTTGTAAAAATAAGTATATCCTAGTTTGCATAGACTATGTTACCAAATGGGTAGAAGCTAAAGTTTTGCTTAGGTCCACAGAGAAATTAGTAGTAGAATTCATATATGAAGAAATATTCACTCGGTTTGGTGTGCCTAGAGAAATTGTCACAGATCAAGGCTCTCAATTCACTTCTAAGTTAATGAAAGAACTCACCATGAAGTATGGCATTTGACATTGCAAATCCTCACCTTATCATACCTAGGCTAATGGTTAGGTATAATCAACCAACAAAGTATTAGAAGCCATCTTAACCAAAACCATTCACTTACATCATAAGGATTGGGCAGATAGACTCTCGGAGGCCTTTTGGGCCTATAGGATAACATGGAGAAACACTACCAGACATACCCCCTATGAGTTAGTGTATGGAAAACAAGTCCTTTTACCTATCAAATTTCAAGTTAAAACCTTTCGCATGGCACCACAATTAGGCATGAATTTGGACAAAGCACAGAAACAATGAGTGTTATAGATTAATGAGTTAGATGAAATTAGACAGGATGCACTCCAAAGAACGATGTTAATACAGAATCAACGAAAGAAATGGAATGATAAATTTATTAAGAAAAAACAATTTAATACTGGAGATTGGGCATTGCTATTTGACTCAAGGTACAAATTTTTTTAAGGAAAATTAACTACTCGTTGGATGGGTCCATATGAAGTAGTCACAACTTTCGGTAATGGGTCAGTAGAAATTAAGACAATTGATGGTTCACAAATTTACTTTGTAGTAAATGGACACGGACTTAGACTTTACCATCAACCAATATCTAAATAGGATTTCGTACAAAATGTCTTACAACAAAAGGAGATGGAATTGGTTGAAGAGGAAATTATTCCTCCTCCTCCTAATCCTTAAACTTATTTTTGGTTGTCATTACTTGTATATATATGTAAATATGTTTTTGTTCGCCTGAATAAGTAAGATTCATTTCTAAAAAATTAACTGCATTTATATAGAAGTTTCATTTCCATGATCATCTGCTACAGTTTTGTCAAATTAAAGCAGTAAGACTCTTTTTCCTTTCTTTTTTCTTATGAATTTTATAGATTCTTTGCTTTGAATAAATACAAATCATCTAATAAGTGGTGTTGCAGTTTTATTACAAATACTTTATCTCTAGAAGCAGCTCATGGAGTATTATCTGAAAAGGGAAGTGCTTTAAAAGACTCATAATATATCTTAACTCTTTCTTTTTGGTTACTATCAAAGATGAATTTTATAGTGCAATTAAAGAATTCTTTGTATATCATCCTTAACCATATTTTCTATGATTTGTTATGCTTTTATATATGGTATTTTGATTCATACATGTACATTTCTGATTTAATAGAACAGTTGCTTGAAAGACCTACTTTAATTACCATGTTCTTCATACTCTCATCTTACACCTATGGACTACTAACTCATCCTATACTAGTCATCAAAACTTGTCTCTTAAGCATTTTTGTGGTAACTCGAGAGTAAGTGAAATTTCTGCTTGTGGGGAACATTACTAACCTTTTATGAAGAAGATAGACTGAAAGGTCAAAGAACAACTTTCAATTATTCTCTTTTGACATGATCTATAATTAAGGCCATTATAAAAATTACTTATGAGCTTTGTTCTAAATTTGAATTATGTGTTTAGTAGGCTTAGCACGCTCTAGTACCAATCGACTTCCATATACTCAAAAATCATTATACGAAGTAAACCCATTGGGGTACTGAATAGGCTTGCTGGTAGTAGGTCAATCCTAAGTAACATATGAAAACAAGGAAGCTTGATAAATGTAAGTAAACCCATCGGAGTACTGAACATGCCTTCTGGCAGTGGGGCTATGATTTCATGGTACCAAGATATACCCACTGAGGTACTGAACATGCCTATTGGCAGCGAGGCAATATCGGGTAAAAGAGATCTGGTTAATGCACCACTATGCATATGGTTCGAAAAAATGATAATATATTTGTAAAGAAATCAAATTATACATATGTAGGACAATTGTTTATGATGTCATTAGAGAATGGTTGTAATTTGGACTTAGATCCAGCCATCTAATTCAACTAATACCTAGGATATGATTATCCTAGAAATGGGACCCATAGCTATGGAATCTCACAAACTCTAGGGTAAACTCAAAAAAAAAATTCTTGAGATGACAAGAAATCCTTACAATGAGGCATGGATGACTAGTTTTTCTTATGGCATTTTTTTCAATTATACTGTCATTATTCACCTGATCTTTCTAAGCACTGTTGTTTTTGATAAATGTACATATCTAAATCATTTCCATTTTACTATTTAGTTTTCTTTTTCTTGCAAAAATGATAACAACATGATAGAACTCTGTATTAAACTATTTTTAAATTACTTAGTTTTTCTTGCATGGCTTGAGGACACACCATATCTTTGGTTTGGGGGAGGAAGATTATGATGTCTTTATTTTTCTGACTATTTATATAAAGATTTATTTATCTCTGACAAATGACAAATGTTTTGAGGATAATTAGCAGCAATCCAATCCACTAAAGCATGTTTTTTCAGAAAAAAAAACCTATATGAAGGACCATATGAAGGGTTGAATGTTGGTCTGAATGAAATGCCAAATGACGATATGAATAAAAAACTGTGATATTATAGCACTAATGGTTAAGTTTGTTATGGCGTTAGGTTAATATTGTCTTTGGGAAAAAGGTTAAATTAGCTGAGCTATACCTATGATTATTAAGTCACATCTTCATGCTTATAAGAGCACTCTGACTAAATTCGATCTATGATTTTGTACAATCTAGCTTAAACCCCCCATACAGATGTGATATGACATTAGAAAATTTTCAGTCATCATTATATTGTCATTACACTTACCCTCTTATCCTCTTCCATGTATAAACCATCACGTGATCGATCCTCATGTTAACTTAAGTTATTATGGTTGTCAATATAGTTTATGAAATCGCATTGATTAATACGTTCAACCTATCCAAAGTTTTACTTTGGACATGGTTGAACTAATCGAAACCTTATGAGCTCATTAACGCATGTGTCCTTCGATGGTGCACAACTCAAGATTTATCATAATGGCACGATATCCTAAACGTGTAGAGTCTTGGCATGATCATTTGATGGATTGAATGGATCACATTTTAAACCACCATCTTGTGAATTTTTTGCTATTATGTCTCCCTCACCTACTATCATCCTTGTAGATTCGTTTTAGTCACTATATCCATGTACTCTCTGCGAGCTTTGCATCCTTGCCTCTGTTTAAACAATGTCGAATCGCCTTGAACCTGAGAGCTACCAAGATTTATTTTAGATACCATAATTTTGAGAGTGTCGAGAGATCTTTTTTAGGGTTGGATGGAACCCATTTCTTCGCCTGCTACAAGGATACAATGAAGAAATTTCACTACTTTTCATGATGGGTTTTGATGGGAGGATGGACAAGGTTGGTCACCTCACCTTCCCAGTCATTGAGGAGTCTATCGCCCTTGCGACTAAGCTACCAAGAGAGGGAATTTGATGGCATAAGCATTGTTTTCTTCTGTGGGCATCCTACAACTTTTCTCTTAAACCAGAATATCGACATGTTGTAGGTATCAAGGGATTCCATCGCAACTGGATTAAGCCAGAATACATTAACCCTTTGACTGTCATCATCCACCTTATCACTTGCAAGGGTAAGTTCAGTGTATTCAAAGCCTGCCATATTCATTTGCTAACACATTTTGCTAATCAGAAGTTCCTTAATTTTCCCTTTTATTTCCTTAGAAGCATGGAGAAAATGTCAAGCCAGGTTAGGAAAAATACCATTAACCCTAAAGGTAGTTTATACTACCATAGTCTGATTAAGCTCTTGATCTTGGATCAGCTTAAAGAGAGGAATCATACTTGGGACACTTTTGTGTTTAAAGTTCTTAACCCCCATCTCAATATTCAGAAACTCCCTCGGCATCTCCATAATCATGAAGCTAGTCAAACTCCATATTTAGGGAAGAAAAGCCCCAATGTTTTCCATCTCGACGAAGACACATTGAAGGTGAGTCCTGCCCATTCTACCCCTGCATCTGCTAAGTTTGTACCCTTACCACGACCTTGTACCAAAGACCAGAAGGAAAATTTTTTCCATTCTAGGATTCAACCTAGCGTCTAGGCCACGGTTCAGCTTGATGTTCAAACCAGTCATCCAAAAAGTTTGGTCGAAGTAGATAAACCTGAACCAGACTCACCTCTGTATGCATTGGCCAGTGTCTCGGTTGAATTGTTGAAGGATGTTTCTCGTAAGAATGTCCCCGCACCTACCTAGGACATGAGTCATGAAAAACAAGTTCCTTCTATTGACCTTGAGACATCATCTGAGGAATTGAATACGCCAGTAGAAACCAAGCAACCCATGGAACCATCCACTCTTCACTAGCTGAAAGTAGATCAACTAACTCAGGAGTTGGTGCAGTCAACAAGGAGGAATGAGGAATACACCAAGTTATATGCAGAACTGTGACAAGAGAACAAGGATTTGCATCTTCAAGTTAAAGATGTCGAAGACCTCAAAAAGTCTCAATAGTAGAGGTGTGCTGTTCTAAAATCTCAGGCTAAGAATTTGAAGTTTAAATCCTTTGTTTCATCTTCCAAGTTGAAGGTAGCTGCTAACGTAGCTCATCCTTCTTCCTAACTCCTCATTGTTTTGTCACCATTTTCGGCTGGTAAATTACACTTTTTGACATCCATTTTTGTCATATTTTTGACAAATTCTATCATACAGCTTGTCATTCAGCATCAGGTATGGATATATTTCGATTTATGCAAATTCTAGTTTATTATCATTATTCATGATTTTATTGATTAAAATTGATATTATTTAGAGAACGTTTGATGTATGTATGAATTCATTTGCAAGTTATGATATTTTGGATAAGCCAACAGCTGGAGATGCATCACGCTAGATATGCGCAGAGTGCATCCAACTTACCATCCAGGTCGCCGATCAAACCGCGCAATGTTTGTTGGTAGATTCCCAAGCGTTAAAGCATTGAACAGTATTCAACTATTATGTGTCCATGCATTTGGATGATAGAATGGCCTTTGTTCTAGAAGACGCATTATCTTGCCTCCTCTGCTCGACACCGTGACACCACTCGACGTCAAAAATGAATCCTCAAGCTACAACATGCGCAACAGAGAACCACCACGAGAGGAAGAACGAGGATGATTGTGCATTCACTTATGGCCGTTTGATTATAATAATGGTTGACTTTTTTAAGGAGTGGTCAACCACTAAAAGGGTCAACCCACTTGTCCTTGTAAAACACTATATATCTTTGCCTCTAATCGAGAGCATAGAGCTAGTTTTTATGCATGTAATCATTTGATCTCAGAAGACTCTGTAATACTGTTTCATATTTTTAATATAATTTACATCTTTGTTGTGTCTATGAAGATGTTCATATAAGCATTTAGGAATCATCAGCCTGATTTCTAAGAGGGCCCCTCATCAACCAGTGGTTTTCATTCTTGTGTATTTTTGTTATCCCTTTCTTTGCAATTAGTATAGTTTTATTTCGAGTTTGTTTATGCAATTGAATTGCTATAATCGTTCATTTCATTGTTTCCTGTAGCATGTGTTTATTATAATCTTGTATTGATATTATAATTTCATTTTATAGATTAAATAACTAGTTGTGCACTAGTTTGCTTTCAATTTCTTTTTCAGTCTTTTCAACTTACTGTTCAGTCTTATGTTAACAAGCACATAGGGTAGATTGCTTTGATATCTTAGGATCAAGTTACAAGTAGGTTTAGTTCTATTCATTTTCATTTTGTCATAAATTCATTTGGTTATATTTTAGTCTGTTTAACAATGCAATAGATAATAATGTTCTTCTAATTATGATTTAGCTTAAGTTATTTTGCTGTTGAATTTGATCATTACGTAGGTTTACTTACTGTCTTTATGCATTTTTTCTTCATGTGCACCAGATCAGCTGACAATTAAATATTTTAGGTCATTTTATACTATTTTCTTTATACATACTGTAATTCGGAAAAGCATGTTCAGCATGTCATTCAGACCAACCTTCCAATCTATTATCTAGCTCGTCATTCAACCTTTAGTGTTCTTAATTCATTTTAAGCCTGTTTTAAGCTCTGTTTCTTTCAAGCTTCTGAAATATTTTTTGACTATGGTAGTTAGATAATGGTTATGTTTATCATTAGGACTATAGGTTAGATTTTTTAAAGTACTTATTAAGTTTTATTCCTATCTTTCACCTCTTTTAACCTTGAATATGTTTTGAGTTATGCTTTGTGATTTTGTTTCTTTTGGTTTCTGATTTGCTTCTTCAATAATGTTGTAACGTTTTGTAATTATATCTTTAGTCTGGCTTGATTTATCTCTTTGTACATTTAATTTAGGGTTAGATATGTTAATTTCTAAAAAGTATACCAGCACCTTGTAAATTTATCATAGCAGTAGGACCTGTTCCTTTTACTGTGTGGTTACCTAACATATTTGTAGAATGGGATTTTTAAGTTTTCTTTATTAAGTTTTCTACTTGCTTCTTAGTAAGTTATCTTTATTAAAGTTTCTACTTGTTTCCTAATTGAGTTATTTTTATTATGTTTTCTACTTGTTTGAAAGTTAGGTCTTTCCCCTTGTATTCTTGTTTCCTAATTGATAGATTAGTTGTTCATAACATCTTCCTCAGTTAATATTTTGACCGAGACCCTAAGCGGTGAGACGGTTGCGACCTCCAGTGGCTAGGGCCAAAACCCTAGCCACCTGCATCCCTCTCCTGGCTGTTTGCAGGCCTCCCCGTCGGCCCTGCCTGCCACTGTTGCTTTGCCAAGGCTGAGCACCTCATCAAGCTGCGAGCTGGGCGTTTTTCCTGCGTTCTCCCTGCATTTTTTTTCATTTTATTCATGCGTTTTGGAGCAGCGATTAAAGCTACGACTGTGATCTACTCTTCCACCGAGTCCAGGTTTTTCCTCCCATATGGAACGCCCAATGGAAATGGATCCGACGGAGGTCTTCAGGGCCCTAGTTAGATCTGTAGGCCCTAGGGAAAAGGCCACCCCTTCGACCAAGTTTGTTAAAAAAATGGAAGAGATCCCGTCTCTGGAGATCTCCCCTTCTGATCCGTGCCACATGGCCCTGTTGCTCTCAGAAAAAGCCCTCATAGGCAAGTTCACTGGTTTGTGGCCTAGCCCCAAAGTAGTGGAACAATGGATAACAGAACGGTGGAGCTCCCTAGCGCCCTCCCATACCTCCTTGTGTGCCGCAGGAAGAGGGTATTTCATGTTTATCTTTGCAAACAAAGAAGAACGTGATCTAATCTTCAGATCTGGTCCATATTTCATGGGTTTGAGGGGGCTGTTTTTAGCTCCGTGGTCACTGGACTTCAATCCTGAAGCAGAAATCACCGCTGCCCCGGTTTGGGTTAGGCTTCCCCACCTTCCTCTTCATCTCTGGGGGAAAATATCTCTAGCTGATATAGGAAACAAACTCGGCCATTTCCTGGATAGCGTGGAGCCTAAAGGGGATCAGTACACTTGTGCCCGCATCTGTGTAGAGGTCAATCTTGAGAATGGGCTCCCGAAAGCCCTACAACTCTCCTTGGGTGAGTGGAGTATCATCCAGGAGCTGGATTATGAGCATATTCCCTTCAAATGCCTCCGTTACCATGTCTATGGACATTTCGTGAAAATCTGCCCCAATGCCTCAGAGACAGGGGCTCCTCCCTCGGCCAAAGGTGCAGACTTCTAGCCAGTCACTAATCGGTGTAGGGCTCCCCGGAGAAGGGACTCCAACATGGTGGTGCCCTCTTCAAAAAAAGAATCTCCTCCAGCAAACAAAAACAGATTTGAAGCTCTGCAAGAAGATGATGAAGTAGAGGCAGCAGTAGCAGCAGAAGACCCGCAGGAGCTAGGGCCAGGCCGGGATCCTAAAGCATCAGCAGTAGAGGTCCCCCCGGCAGATGTAGATGACGCGGTGGACCCAGCTTCAGTCCATATTCCTGTAGAAACAACTGTTGTAGAATTACCAGTGATCGCTCCTCTGGGATCTGTTGAAGGCCCCGAATTTGTAGGAGCTAATCCTATTGGAGGCCCTCCTCTGGAAAAGGCAATTGAGGGTCTTTTCGATGCGGCAAATTCTCCCTCAGAGTTCCCTGCTATTCGGAGGGTTGATCTTTTCTCCTCTTCTCGGTCCTCTGGTGACCCTGGCTCGGAAAGCTTTCCAGGTCCATCTCCCCCTCTCACCAGAGGCAGGAAGACCAATAGAGATCGCCGAGAAGCTGAAGCGTCCTCAAATATTATTCAAGGTTCTCAAAAGACGTTGGTCCCCTTCCTTAAGGGGAAACCCCCAGCCTCCTGATGGGTTGTTTCTGTACTCTTCTTTGCTCACAATTTGTGAGAATCTACTCATGTAAGCATCAATTTGCTAATTTTAGGAACTGTCTTAAAAAGAAGAAGGAGCTTGAACTCAGGATATTATCAAGAAGGTTGACAGCACTGTTATAGGTCATCAACCTTCTTCAAATTTTGTAACTCTTAGGTTCTGGGATTTCCAGGACACATTAATATCTACCCCCCAGTTATTCAATCCAAAAAAAAATATATCTTCCTCAGTTAAGAGTCATTTTCTTATGGAATAAATCATCATGTTTACTATGAACTGTAATTGGACATTCCTTAGTTTGCACATATTTGTAGAAGTTAAGTTAGATTTGATTCCATCCATTTTATTTACTTCTTTTGAAATCCATTTTGACACTACTCCTGTAGTTCCAATCATAGTGAATGCATATCCAGAGAAGAATCATGGAGAGTGGAATTAGATAGTTCAGTTTGAACTATTATGTTCATTTGTTAATTGCATGTATAGTTAGTTTCTGAAATGATTAAGAAGTAGCATAGTTAATTAATAGGTTTGACTATAAAGAGTAGAATAGTCTTGTTTATATAATTATTTTTCAGTAATTGTCCATAGAGTAGAGTAGTATAGCTTGATACTTATCTCATCTAATACTCTGTTTTTGTTTAATGGCCTTGATAGTTGAATTTATGGGAGTTTGAGTCAGTTTTTCATCTTGAAAGATATTTCGATCTTTTCTTTGTTAAAATATTTCCACGACACCCTGGGAACCCTTCTACCTTCGCCTATACTTTGTGTCAACTCTAAGTTTACCAACCTCGGTCGATAATTAAATATTAGGTGAATTAATTAAGACATTATAACACCCAACAGATACTAATGCCACGATGAACCATTCCTTATGTTATACATCACTCATGTCAACACTGACACTCGCCATCAGCATCTTGAATCCCTAATCAAAGTACCAAACCATCTCATTTGGATATTGCTTAATCTCTTTTAACTCTATGATGTATTGTGCCTCAAATTTTGGCTTTCTAAACTCTTCGATCAATTATTTTCTGATTTGAGAAAGATTCTTTGTTGGATTCCTCATGGGAACTTATACAAACTTCATGAACTAGTCCATTGCGTGACCTCAGAGGGTCATTGCCAATTGGGATTTCTTAACATCATCATCATGAGCTTGTTTTACCATCCAAAATGCTTCACACAAAAACCAGTACTGTTCGGGATCCTTGGTCTCGTTCCCATGAAACAAAGGTAACTTTACATCCTCACCCTCCATCCTGGTCCTTCTTCCTACAGTCGCTAATCCGCTACTATTAGAGTGTTGTTGGCACGTCAAACAAGTCAGTGTTGAACTCATATTTCGTTTTGAGTGTGGAATGGTGCACATATGTGTGGGTACAATGTTGTTGGGGGTTGATCTTTCTTTGGGATTGGGCATAGCCTGGTCGTCTCCTTCATCGTTGTAGGTGTTATCACTCAGAATTGTACCCAGGTTGTAGGGGGCACACTCCGAGGTAACAACAAAACCACTTTAGGAAGATATTGATATTTCTCTCCCAGAGAGGGATCTCTCAACACAAATCTTACAAAATCAAATGATAAACAATATTTAAGCATTCATTCATTTGGCTGAAACCTATCACATATCCATTGGGCATGGAGTCATATACAGGTAAAAGATCATAAAGATACAAACACGAGAACTATCAAAGGCAAGATAATCACATCATTACAGTCATTAAGTTTGATCTGGGTGAAAAGGAAGAGATGAGAAAACAGTCCATCAATACAGAGCGTCTAAGACGAATTCCATATCAATTTTAGCAGAAAAATCGTATAATATATGAAATAATGAATAGAGCATAAACATATGAATTCTACTCATTCAGC
>LPNX011013408.1:6678-33347 GCA_001517045.1 Pseudotsuga menziesii | reverse complement strand
AACACCCAGAGCATAAATTTGAGAAAGCTAGTCATGAGAGAACCTCTGCACCTCTTGATTTGATCCACAGTGATGTTGCCGAACCATTTCCTCATATGTTAATGAGTCAAGCCAAATATGCATTGACATTAATAGATGACTTTTCCAAGTATTGCTGGGTTTACTTCCTGAAACACAAGTCTGAAGTTTTTGGCCTCTTCAAAGTCTTTAAGGCTTTGGTTGAAAACCAGTCTGGGAGGAAACTCAAGGTCCTCAGATCTGAAAATGGTGGTGAGTATGTCAAGTATAAGTTCATTCAATATTGTGCAGATGCAGGTATTTAGATGTAGCATTATATCCCTTACACACCACAGCAAAATGGTGTTGCTGGGAGGAAGAACAGATCACTGAAAGAGATGGTAACCTACATGATGGAGGCTAAGACTTTGCCACCAAAGTTTTGGGCCGAAGCTATAAATTGTGCAGCCTATATTCAGAATATGGTGCCTCATAAACAGCTTGATGGTATGACTCCTTTCGAAGCATGGAGTGGGCACAAGCCAGATGTGACCCATTTCAGGATTTTTGGCTCAAGGGCTTGGGCTAGAATTCCAACAAAAAAGAGGAAGGCTTTGCAGCCCCAAAGCCAAGAGTTTATATTTGTTGGATACTCTGAATATTCAAAAGGGTACAAGCTGATCAATTTGAGCACAAACAAATCCTTCATTGAAAGGAGTTTTAAGTTCCAAGAAGAGCCCTTAGCAGCAGTGGAAGTTGGAGAATCCTCTTCACCACCAGAACCATTGAATGTAAGCGAAGAGATAGTTGAGTTTGTTGATTCTGATATATCTGATAATGATGATTTAATTTCAGATCCTAACAGTCCTCCAAGACCAAAATGGGAAGCAAATACCATTCATGCAGCTGGAGAACGGCTAGAAATCCTAATGATCCTAGGAGAACTAGATCTCATTTTGAGAGTGCTCTGTGCATGAAAGACCCCTTGTTTGTAGAGAAATGAAATATTATGTTTGAATCAGACCCACAGACATATGAATATGCAGCAGATGATCCAAGATGGAAAACATCCATGAAAGAAGAGTTCAACTCACTCCAGAAGAACAACACTTGGGAGCTGGTTGATCTTCCCCCAGGGAGGAAGCTAGTTCAGTGTAATTGGGTTTACAAAACCAAATTTGATGCTGATGGTTCACATTTGAAATATAATTCCAGATTAGTATCCAAGGGCTACTCATAGGTACATGGCATAGACTACAATGAGACCTTTGCACCAGTGGAAAAGATGGACTCCATCAGGCTAGCCTTAGCCATTGCAGCTTCGAAGCAGTGGGAGGTACATCACATGGATGTGAAGTGTGATTTCCTGAATGGAGATCTTACTAAATATATTTTCATGCAGTGGCCTCAAGTATTTGCTACTAATCCATCTCTTGTGTGCAGGATAAATAAATCATTGTATGGGCTTAAGCAAGCCCCCAGGGCTTGGTATGCCAAGATTGATAGCTTTCTGCTATCATTGAATTTTGTTCGATGTAAGTCAGATTCAAATGTCTATTTGAAGCTGATTCATGGTTCATGAATGATTATTGTCTTGTATGTTGATGACCTTCTCATTACAGGAAGCTCAAAGGATGAAATTGCCTCCTTGAAGGATGCAATGAACCATGCATTCTCTATGACTGATTTGGGGTTATTGAGCCAATTCTTGGTGCTCGATATTTCTCAAACCAAACATGGAATAAAAGTACATCAGTATAAGTATGCCTTGGATTTGCTAAACAAGTTCAACATGAAGGATTGAAAGCCAAACAAGACTTCCTTCCTTTCAGGAGTTAAGCTTGAAGAAGCAGGTTCTTCACCTATGGTAAACAATACACTGTATAGGAAACTGATTGGGTGTTTGCTGTACCTTACACATACTTGACCTGATATTTCTTATGCAGTAAGTGTGGCTTCAAGATACATGGATCAGCCTCATGAGATCCATTGGAGAGCAGCCAAAAGGATCCTTAACTTTGTTCAGGGAACAAGGACTCATGGGATCTTCTATAAAGCTAAATCTGATCTTGATTTGATTGGATTTACTGACAGTGATTGGGTAGGTGACAACGCAGATCGAAAGTCAACATCAGGATATGTGTTCATGCTTGTTGAAGGACCAATCAGATGTTCAAGCAAGAAACAAAGTGCCATTGCACTCTCATCTACAGAAGCAGAGTACAGAGGAGTTGTAAATGCAGTAACTAAATGTTTATGGTTGCAGGGGTTACTTGGTGAGTGTGGCTTCGAATCAGAATACTCAAATACTATCTATTGTGATAATTATAGTACCATTCAAATCTACAATGATCCAGTTCAGAGACAAAGAACCAAACACATTGAGATCCATATGCACTACATCAGACAGCTTGTGCATGATGGCACCATTCACCTACTCTTCTGTTCATCTTCAAAACAAGTAGCAGATATCTTCACCAAATTTTTTTGTGAGAAGACATTCAGCAATCTCAAATCACTATGGGGGATTGCTGATCATGCTGTGAAGCATGAGTGATGACAAGATTTTCAAATTTTGTTTTACTGTCCATGTTTAAGGGAGGATTTTTCCCACTGGGTTTTTGCCTCTTTCCTTGGTTAAATGGACATGCAGTATGTAAAGGGTGAATAAGCCTTGTTTCTAGGCCCTATAATTTTCTAATATTTTACTCATAAGTCAGGCTTAAGGGGGGGTTTTAGAATAATCAACCCATAGTTAGCTACCTTAGACATTAATTAATCCAATTTTTGTCTTATTTGCCTAGTTTCCATATTCCACCTTATGCAAGTTGTCCTCCACATGTCAAAAGTGGTCAAAATTGCTAAAATTGAGTCATGGAGTGCTTGGGAAACCACTTGGAATCAAATTTTCTTTATTCCTAGCCTTCCTAGCGCATGTCTGTTTTTTCTGCTTTATTGCCTGCTTTTGCTGAGTTTTAAGGCAATTGGGAAAGTTTGACTAGGTGACGTTAACTTGTTTTTTGTCCTCGTCATCCTCCACTCTTCTCTCCTAAGAAAAGCATGTATGATTTGTCCTTCCATCATCTATTAGGTTGCCTAATTTATTTTTCCAATTCGTGAGCTCCTAGACAGATTTGGAAACTACTTTATGCACCTATGGGAGATTTGCTTAGATTTAGTAAGCCTACTTTTGACCAAATTCGAATGGCATCCTTATGCATTCAAATCTCTCATGTAATTATTTATTGTGGCATCCTATGACTTCACAGGGTTGGCTATTGTACACTTATTCAATACAGATTAGTGTTCTGCTCCATATTCAGTCTCCTTTGTGTGTAATTTGCATGTGTAATTGGCAATTTTTGTGAGTGTAATTGTTCTAACACCTGGGTTCAATTTCCACAAATATCCAATCTGATTTTAATGTGATTGGGAAGATGTCTTGTAATAAATACCTTTGTGCATCTCGTCATGTGTTATCAGAATCAGTTCTAAGAAATTCCACACGGAAACGTCACCTCTTGTCACACACTTCTCACATACTTAAGTTAAATAGAAAAACTATTAAGAAGTACTCTGTTATAAGAGAAATTATTGAGACTCCAAGTGGAAAATATTGTTGGGCTTTTGTCGGTAGGTTGCCTAGTCGAGATACGAAGCTAATTGATGTTGTTAAGGAATTAGTACGAAAGTTCTGACATGATCATACCGAACCTTCATCTAACCAAAGAGATGTGCTAAATATGAGAAAAATTTATATTGAACGTGAACCCCATGTCAAACACTTCCTTGAAATGACATAGAATGAACTCTATGAGAGATTCAAGAATGAGCGTGCACAATTGAACGTGGGCCAAACATCCTTTGAGAAATGTAAACCATGGTACGTTCGTATATGCATTGATTGGAACACATGCAGTTGTAGATACCATGTAGAATATGAATATTTTTATGACATGTATAAACATATATTTTGAGATTTACATATTAACATTGAGCAGGGCTGCAATGAATCTGTAATACCACCGAATGCATTGATAGATTTTATTGGCAGTGTCATGTGTCCAAGGCATGAAGGACAAAATTATTATGGAAAATCATGTCTATATGGGAATTGTTCCAGGTGCAGTGGGTTTTCTCTTTTGAATCGTTGCATTCCTTGAAGCGATGAGCATCAATTTGGCAGTATGATAGTAGAGATGAAAAGATTCAAGTACGTAACCTATCAATCAGATAGTGCGAAGGAAAGTAAAAGGATTGCATTGTTGAAGTCACAGGTGAAAATTATTATTGCATGTTTTTCTTCTTACACGTTCAGTTTCTACATATACATTCTTTAAAGGTCACATTCTAATACAACCCTTGTTTTCATGGAAACATGTACAGATATGTGATTTTTTTACGGATTTCTACAAGAAAACTAAGCAGTATGTTCAGCATGTGCATGTAGCACAATGGTAGGATGAGAAGTACAGAAAATGTAGGGGCAAATTTCCCATTGGGACTATATTGTCAATTGTGGATTTTGCAGAAAACTATACCCTTCATCCACAAAATGAAATTCAGAGTCAATACTACCATTCCGACCAAGTTAGCATCATGGTACATTTTATGTATAGGAGTGGCACTGAGAGGAGCATTAACAATAGGATAATACAGAAGGAGACAAAATTTTACATAAGTAATGGCATATTCCATGATATGCATTATGTGCAACATTTTTTTCAAATTTTCTATGATCAACTAAAGGAGGGAGATATACAGATGGATCAGCATTGGATATGGTCAAATATTTGTGTGGGCTAGTTCAAAAATGCCCAAGTCTTCCAATGGATGAGTATGTTGCATAAGACTTACAATGTGCCTCATATATGGAACTACTTTGAGATCGGGCACGACAAAAGTGAGCATGATGGGGCCAGTGCATGCATCAAGGCCGCACTACAAAGGGAGGAGATGAGGTTTGCCAGAAACCCCCATATCAAAGATGAAAATTCCATATTTCAATGGTGCTATGCAACAATGTTAGACCGAACTAAAGTGCAACATACATCAACAGGGGTAGGAAGGGAAGTCAGGAATTTTTGGCAAGTGGTTGACATAAATCGATCCCATTCCTATAGTCATGGAATAGTACAAGGAACACATGGATTTTATTTGGTTCAAAGCTTAAACAACCCCCTATTTGAAATATGGATGCTAAAACTTACTTGATTTTGCAGCCCTTGTAGCACTGGTGAATGGGAAGAATGAGAATGCATGGATTGGGTGGATGATTGGGATAATGTGTCACTTGTAGTAGACCCATGTGTAGTCGTTGAAACATCCCACTTAGAGGAGGGTCAGTTAGTGATTTCGCGAGACTACGACCATATTCGATATTTTGTAAAGCCAAGACACATATATGCAGTTGTTTCCATGAAATACAATGAATGGGGCACAGATTATTGGTTGGCATGATGCATTCTTGGTAAGAAAATCCTGAACAGATCATTGATTGATGTTGAAGGCAATGAATTTCCTATTGGATCAAAGGTGGTTAAGGGTGAATATATTACACTATATGGGAAATCAAGAAGAACTAGTGGGGATGTATTCATGTATTACAGACCAGGTTCTATGGTCTATCACTTCACAAACTTGATTGTTGGCATGAACATCCATGTACAGATGATGTCAAACAAGAAATAAACCAAGGTACATTACTTCTTGCCTCATTCAAAGCACAAGATATTGATGGAGACAATTAGAAACAAAGAGGATACATATGGCTATATTGAATGAGATTGGGTAATTGTGCTTACACTCCTCTTACACTACCACACTAGCCTAACGTTCAACCACTCCTACCCTAAAAATTTCAAAAATTCTATGAGACGACTATTTAGATCTGTTAACCACTCCTCCTTCAACTTAAACAATGTAGTTCACATGCACAATGAGGCATGGGCAGGGTTGGTGCACCATTGCCAGGGTTAAATGAACCCCACTGGGGTGAAACCCTATTTTACAAAATATACCCTGGAGGCATACTTGGGCCATGCAAAGTCAGGGGGGATCCCACCCTGACCATAATCTTGTGCCATGATCCCAACAGAACCAATGGTTCATCGATCAGAGCCCTAGTCAATGTTCTATGGAGAGTTGTAGTTGGCCCGCAAAATCCATTCAGGGACACCTGGGCCAATTCAAGGCCGGGGCCCAAAAACCAACCAGGTAACGATTTTCAAATCCATTGGCTCCTGAAGGTGTGTTTGGGAATGGTCACCATGGGAATTCCACCCTCACCCACTTGGTATAGGGTTTTGTAGGGACAATACAATGTTTCTAGGGTTGCATGGACCCTACTAAGCGAAACCCTTGTTTGAAAAAACTGTGGCGATTTCTGATTTTGTTGGCTCTTGCAAGTGTGTTTAGTCATATTTACCATGTGAAGGCCACCCTGACCACCCGACACAGGATTTTGCAGGGCCAATGCACTGTTTCCAGGGTTGCATGGTGGTTACTAGGGAGAAACCTTAGTTTGCAAAATCTATCCTGGATGCATGCCTGAGCCATGCAGAGTTGGGTAGGAGGTCACCCTAGGAACAATCCTAATGGAAATGATGGTTCATCGATCATATCCCCAGTCAACACTCTATGGCAAGTTGCAGTAGACCTACAAAAGATGTTTAGGGACACCTAGGCCAATTCAAGGACGGGGTCCAAAAACCAAATTGGGTGGCAATTTTTGATTTCGTCAGATCTTGCAAGTCTATTTGGGCATGGCTTCCATGGGTCAGCCACCCTTGGCCTCCTGAAATAGGGTTTCACAAGGTCGATGCACCATTTCCAGGGTTGCATGGTGGTTACTGGGGAAAAACCCTAGTTTACAAAATCTAGCATGGAGGCATGCCCGGGCGCTATTGCATGATGAGTTCTACCTATATCTCTTGGGTTGTCTGCCTATGTGAGATCTCATTTGCTTATTCTCTCTACTGCTGGTTATCATTTCTTGTGTTCATCTATATTGCTGGTTGGAAGATCTTATTGGAAGAAAAATTAAAATAACATTAACACTTACCTCGATATGGGTATGTTTTTTGTGAAATTCCTTGCGTGATGTGTGTAATGTCAAGGGGACTTTGTTAAGTTATTCCAATTTGTTATTGTGTATCATCTATTCATATGAAAAATTGTTCCAATCATATACACTTTTTGGAAAAACTGAACATCGTTCCTAATGTCTATACAATGGAAACTCGTGCCCTATTCAAAATATGAAATCTTGTGCCAAAATGCCACATCATGGCTAGTTTCCACCGTGTTTGCATCGCCTAGTGACTTCATTGTGCATCGATTTTGTAAACTAGGGTTTTGCTCAGTTTCCTTCAATGAAACTCTCACATTGGTGGGTCAACTCTACAAAACCCTCCACCATGACAGTCTTGGTAGTGTTTCCATATCGGCATTAGCCATACACACTTTTTGGATCTAATGGCATGTAATATTGTTGCTCTGTTTGTTTTTTTGCTCTTGGACCGACAGTCACCAAGTGTCTTTGAATGACATTTTCATGCAACTTTCAACTCAACATAACTCGACAACCAGAGTTCGAATCGACGAACCATCAACTCCGTTGGTCTCCTAGAATGCCATTACCTCTAGGGGCACCTATCCACCATGTTTTCATGTTCGAGTGACTTCATTGTGCACCAATTTTGTAAACTAGGGTTTTTCTCAATTTCCTTCAATGAAACTCTCTCATTGGTGTGTCAAATCTACAAAACCCTTCAGTGTGCTAGTATTGATAGTCTTCCTGTTGCAGCTGCAACTATTTCCCCAAATTTTGAAATTTTGGACCCCCTTGTTATTTTTAGCATTGCCTAGAATCGTTTGGATCCATGAACTTTTTTTGTTTTTGCTTTAATTTTGGACTATTTTGAGGTTAACTCTCTTCCTGCTTTTCGGAAAATTGCTTATGTTTGAAACTATTGTGGGTTGCAGAATTTAGAGTTTGGTTTGTTTCCCTTTGAGATACGATTTCTTCTCGGAAGCTTATTTCTCATGCTACCCACTGTTTCGAAGGCCATTTAAACAATGTATCGGAGCCATGTTTCCTTAGGGAGCCTCCGTTGCAAAAATTGAACGATGATTATTCTGCAGGAGGATCTTGACTTCTCCATTGTTGCGTCGTATCGTTTAACTTGTTTACATTATTGGAGGTTGGTCGAAGTTGAGTCGGGATAATTGGTCGTTGTGAAGCCTCTGTTTCGGAAGTGAAACAGGTTTTTTGGACTACTGTGAGACCTTAAGTTGTTCCAAACACTTAGCATTTTATATTAATATTGAGCCATAGAAAAAGTTATGGTTTGGATCGGAGGTTGTAGTCTGTTTATCTTCCTCGCTTGCGGCTCCCAAGCGAACTAGGTATCCGCCATATAACTACTCCGCCCGCTAATACTTTGTCGGGTTTTCGTCACCTTGTCTTTGGACTAGGGGTCTGTAGTCTTTACTCCTCTGCCCTTGTGGTTGTATAACACACTAATTGTCTGACATTGATGTCTTTCCGCTCGTCAACTGGGAACTTTTTTGCCCAGAGTTTGGATTTTATCTCTTCCGACTCTGATAAACTTAACGGTCTCGCGGAGCCCATTGCCTGTTTGAGTCTCGTTGACGTGGCTATGAGTGAGATTACACGCCCGATGTTTTAATCTTTTAAGTCGCCGATAATTTTTCCTCTTCCCATCGTTTTGTGAGTTTTAAACCCCTGTGTGGGTGACGTGGTTTTGGTACTTGTTAAGGTTTTCATGACAAAAATGCAATACAGGGCCTCTTTTGATGATTATTCATTTTGTTGATGTAATTTGATTGAAAAGATGCAATCCTAATTAATGATAAATGTTGTTTAATTGTATATGGAATCAAGAAACGTTTTCAGATTACTACTACGAGAAGGCATAGCTAGGAGACAAAGTAGCAGAAAGTTGGTTGGGCAGTGTCAGGCAGAGTTCGTACTGAAATCAACGAGATCTCAAGGAAGACAAATGAAATATAGGGCAGAATAGATGGTGACAAAATCCTAGGCTTGGAAAGATCCGTCAGTTACTGAGCGGATCCCACTTGGTTAAGTATTCATAAGTTGAAATCTGAAAACGTAACGCATGAAGTGAATCATGAGTACTCACGGAAAAGACAAAATGGTAATATTAGGTGGTTTTGAGGAGCCCAAAGGTCACACGATTGGGGCAGCCCAAGGGGTTGGATAATTTGGTTTAAATAGAGGAAAGTTATAGTTTACAGGGGGTTTTTCCCTGGAAAAACGTATGAACTATTGTTTGTATGAGGAACTACTTCGTTTTACAATAAGAATTACAAATTTTGCCTGCTGGAGAAGGTGCTATGTGGAATGTTTCAATGTGATAAATGAACAATGTTGAAGGGGAACTATTTCATTTTCAACTGTGTTTCATTAACTATTAGAGCGTTCTAACTTTCTGAACCTATGTTCTTACCTGAATGTTCTCTAGTATATTCTGTGATGTTTTCCACTATGAGTAATGGAAGTTTTAATTGTTGATGAGCTATCTTGTCATGTATACTTTTATTCATGTTTGTATGTTTGGTTCTAGGAACAACTATCTGTGATTGGCCATAACATGTGAACAGTATTACATTACTCATGAATTAATATCTAGCTCTCTAGAGATAGCCTAGTTAGTATCTATTTTCCAATTGTGTGTGATTTAGATATGAGGGAGTTTAAGACAAGAGATAAGAACCTGTGCATCACATTGTGAACACTCCCTGCATTCTTAATCAATCTGCATGTTAGGTAGGCACTTGCATATCATACTTAAAGTCAAAAAATACAAAATATATACGGTGGATCGGGCCGCAACCGGTAAAACCTTTTATTTTTGTTACTTGACCTACGGTAGTCGAACCGCAAACTGGACGGATTCCCTACACCAAACAGTCATGGGCTAGTTGGGAACGTTGACTGGGGAGAATCCCTTACTATTGTTTCCTGCGATTTTCTAGGCCTCAATATTTTTCTGGCACTAGAAGGAGGGCTTCCAGTGCATGGTTGGCCAAGGAAACCCATTTTCCTGAGATCATTCCACCGGTAACAGTTCAGGAGGCAGTTTGTTTTCCAATCTGATTCCTGAAGAGGGGAGTAGAGAACATTTGTATTCTATCGACAATGAAGTTGTTAATGATCTGAGAAGACACACTAGGGAATACGTGAAGAATATTGGAGGATTGTCGATTATCCCTAAATTGCCTAGAAGAGAATATAAAAGGAAAGATCGTCCTATATTGGAAGACTCAGTGCTGGTTGGGGATTGGGAAGAACTTGTAGAAATAGCCTTATAGGAAGCTATACAGCCTTTGAATCAAGTAGGCCTGGATACTCCTCACAGTTCTCCTGTTCATACTCCTATTCGCTCACCCCCTCACTCTCCACCCAGACTTATGGTAGGCATAAACGCAAATCAACCACCCAACCCATTGAATCCACCACCTGCCTGGAAAGCCAAATCACCTTTAAACTTAACACCTCCTTTGCATGATTTACCTCAATCTTTTGAAAATATGTTGCCCAAATTTGACCCAAATGAGAAGATTCTAGTAGACGACCACTTGCAAATTTTCTATTTGGCAATAGAAGGATTAAGGGCTGGGGAATATGAGGATGTAGTTTGCAGACTTTCCCCACACACCCTTAAAGGAGCAGTAGCATCGTGGTACTTTGGTTTGCCTGCAAATTGTATCCCTGATTGGGATACCTTCAAGAGGATTTTTAGAAGTAAATATGCAACCCAAAAAACTCATGCATACCTCATGAAAGGACTATGCGCCTTAAAGAAAGAAAGAAAGGAGAAGGTGCATAGTTTCACCCAAAGATTTGCAGCCTATCTTAAGAATTTCTCTGAAGCTGACAAACCTTCGGATAAAGTCCTGATTGAATATTATACCTCAGCTCTAGGACCCGAGTTGGCCATGTTTGCCAAAATGAAGGCCAAACCTACTCTAACGGAGACCTATGAGGAGGCGGAGAGGGTAGAGGCTAAAAGGGAAAGTATTGAAGATTATCCCGAACGGTCAGGAGAAAAAAATGTGGGGAGGAAAGATTTGTTGTTTACCAAGCCTAAGGAAAAGCAGTCACCGGATTTCGAACAAATAGAAAATATGATGCAGAATCTTTCTAACAGAATCATAGACTTGGAAAAGGAAAAGGAAGCCCAAAAGTTCTACAAGCCTTATTACAAGAAAAGGGAGGACAACAATCAATCCCAACCCCCTCCGCACAATCCTGCATCTATGAATTTAATAGAGGTAGGAATGGACAATTTTTGCACTTTCCACCAATAACCCCACTCTGAAAAAGAATTTTCTGCAATGGATAAACTCAATGACGTTGGTTATGAATCAGTTGTTGGATTCTAAATTGACAGAAGATAAAGATGAAGAAAGAAAAGACAGCAATACATTAACGAAAGAACAAGAGGATGAGACCATGGTTTTATGGGACTGTGTTTCATTGTTTGACACCAAAGAGGAAAAGGTCTCCAGACACGAGGACATCCTGGAAACAAATGTAATAACAAGAAGCCAAGGGTTGGCTAAAGAAAACAGTCTCATGCCCCCAAAGATTAAAAGACTTCAAAGGAATGTTAGGAAATTTCAAAATAACTCCTCAGCTAATAAAATTCCAGAATTTACCATTACCAATCAAGGTCCTAGACATACTAACATGTTCGCCAAGCCCAATGAAGAAAAAATAAATAATGGTAAACAAAATCCCACCGAACCTAAGATGGAATATGACATTGTGGAAGATATAAAGAAGGTAAGGGTGAATATCTTGTTATTTGAAATGTGCAAGGTGCTGCAGCAAAAAGAAAAGCTGTTGAAAGCACTTGAAGCATCAGAGGAGGAGGTGGCTAAGGAAGAAGAAGAAATTGGGGAAGCAAGTATAGGAGTGTTGTGCTCCTACCCAACAGCCTTATAAATAAATAAATAAAAAATATTTCATCAAACAAAATTTTATTTTGTTTGATGGAATGTTTGAATTTCTTATTTCAAATATAAGGAATTGGAAGCTACTAAAACAATCACATTCCGTGAGCTACTGAAACGAAGAAATTCCATGTTTTTTACCATCTTTGTGAATTATGGTTAGGTGACATAAATCACTACATTGAAATTATTATTTTGAATTGGTTTACCTTTCATATTAGAGTGTGGGCATTTTGATTTCCATAACTTTTACTATAACTTGACCATAAGCCTTATTAAAACACTTATTACTTGATATTTTTATTTTTTATGTGCGAATTTAATAAGGTTGTGAAATTGGAAAGTCGATTATGGTATTGTTTGGTAGCTTATCAAATTTCATGCAAATTTTATCACCAAGGCTTGTTGTTTAACTTTCAAATTATGTGCAGTCCAACCTTATTATTTGATCCCGACCTTTATAATATGCTCCATATCTCAATTTATAGTATTGCATGTGAATTTTGGGGTTGGTTTGATGTCGTGTTGTATGCGCACCACCTTAAAAGATTTCAACCATCATAGGGTAAGGTCGACGTTTAACGCTCAAGGTTCATCCCCTATGGTTGTGTTGACTCGCGTCGCCATTTGGTCCATTTGATACGGTATCATTACACTTGTACATGACTCTGTAAATGATATTCAATCACCAGTATGTGCTCAGCATCGTGGCTCCATACTCATTGAACACATGTATCTGATGCGATGAGTGGTGTTATTACGATCGAGCCGGATAAATAATGGAAAAACGATTTTAATTTGGATTTTTCGCCGTCACTTACTATTACTTGATGGCTGCTCTCTGTGATCATTCTCCCTCCCAATGCCGAGTTTAAAGGGGTCTTGTCTGGGTTTGCGCATAGCGCATTTGGTTTATGAGAGCGTTGGGTTTCATTGCTTGTGTTTTCTTCTTGGTTTGCATCCTGAATGCTTGCTCTCCAGTTTACTGTCGGGTTTCGATTTGTGGTATCTCTTCTGTGTGCGACTGCGTGCATTTGAGCTCGCAACTATGGCTCCGGTGGTTAGGGTTGAACCTAATGACATGAAACTCTTTGATGGAAACCCTAAACTCTTAACCAAGGTTGAAGCAGTTGGATGGTTTCGTTCATTCGCAAGTTTACAGACTCAAACCCTGAGGTGACTAGGCTATTTTCTTTGTCACTGGCTGACGCTAGGGTTAAGGTGGCTGACCTCCAATTTAGGGTCGACGAGCGCTCAGTTGCTCTGGCTACAGGTTTTCCATTGACAGGTGAACGCTGGTTCAAGTACAAGTAGATGGAGGTCATGGAATGGAGACAGATGTTGAAGAATCCTTGCCAGGAGGTGTCCTTTAGAACTGGTGTATCGCGGAAATTGTTCAAGAAAGAATGGCGACTGGTTCTAGACGTTATTCATCGGTACGTGACCTGTGAGGGTCGTCTTTCCTCGGCTTATGTCTATCACCTTCGATTGTTGGTTGTTTTTCTCGGTTTTCCTATTAATTTTCCGTATTATTTAGTTCAGAGTTTGACCAAGATGTCTTCGGCCATTAAAAAGGGTCCCAAGAACATCGGTCGTAGTCTGTTTCATCATGACCTGGTTAGGATATTGGTAGAAAGAGAGTTGTCTAAACAAAATCGGTCATGGGATGATTTTCTCAAAAAGCATGGTTTCTTGGCATTCTGCCATTGTCAGTTTGATTGCCCTGAAGAATGTGTTAGACATCAAGAGCCTTGTCGAGCTCCGGATTCACCTGTGCATGAGCCTGTGTCAAAACATGAAGGTTGTGTAAGCCCCAGCGTCAGTGATAATCCTACTCCCACTCTTGTGTGTAGTCCTGGTACTCCTATGCCTCCCAAGCGTATGATGAAGTCTTTAAACTTATCCCCTGTGATGCTGAAACGTAATGACAATACCTGCAAACAAAAGGGTAAAAGGTCAGATGGTAAGGTTACTGGCAGGTTTACGAGGAGTATCTTAGCCAAGGTTAGCACTGTTAAGTATTCTGTGAGTAAGAACATTGACATTGAAACAGTTGTGATAGATGACGAAGAAGAGAATCCTGTCTCGCCTAATGATGGCTTTGACATTGGTCATGAACCTGTCGTGAACCATGCCGATAACAGTCCTCATGTGTCTAATAAGAATCTTCAGGTTGACCCTGTGGTCGATCCTCCAGTTAAGGGCAAGTCTGTAGAAGTGAATTTACCGGGTTTCTATCGAATTGGTGAAATGGTTCACCCGTTATTTGTAAATTGTTTGTTGGATAAAATACATAGGATGGAGGAATAAATAACAGGAATGGTAGCACATTGTGATGCTATGAAAGCTGAGAATACAAGGATAAAAGAGAAATCTGATTCTGATGATAAGTGGCTGCTACGTCTGAAGAAGCATAAAAATAGGTTGATTCGGAGAGTCCTAAAACTGCAAAACGAGAGTCATAAGAGTGAGGAAAAAGTGCGTGATCTTAATGCTCAGGTTACTTTAATGCAATTCAAAAGTCATTCACAGAATCCAGCAAATTGTGTGAATATACAGGTGTTTAATGCTCTTGTTAAATTATAATATTTTGGGCAATCACTATTGTATATATGTTTAAGAAGATTTCAGGTTTGAAGTTTATAATCAAGTGATAATCAAGTTATTTTGTTACATGTATTGGTTGGATTTGATTGATGGATTATGTAGTTTATTTTATTTTTCTCTTATGTATGTGTTAATTATTTCTCTTTATTGTGTAGTGCTGCAGGTTATATGGTTGATGCGTTTTTCTTGGATCGCTCATTTTGAGGATGATCCCTGGGGAATCGTGAGCAAATCGGTTGGCTTTACTGTTTCCCAGGTGTCACTAAATCGTTAGTGTATTTATCATTTTGTGATTTTGTGATATAAATCGAATCTTTCCAATTTCGAGACATTATAACGCATGTAGAAAAATGACAATTGCATTTGTCATTTTTAATGAAATTGGTTAAGATTTCAATTTTGTAGTTTCCAGTTTTATAGAACTATCTCCATGTGAGATTAAATGTATTTAAAGGAGACATGTATTACTCGATAGGGGGTCGATAGTTGGAAAAAGGGCGAGGCAAGATCACTGTAATCATTTCCCGTGACCTAAGACAATTTTTTGTTGGCAGTTACAGCACTTTTGACTGGTGATATCTATATATATACTTACAGTATTTATACTAAGGAAATGTATTTATGATATATTTTGATCCTGTCACTTATTTCTACATTTTTTATGTTTTGGCATCATTTCTTTAATGAATTATGCAAAATGCATCATGTTTAACTGTCGACTTATGCTGGTTTTAATTTGCTAATAGATGTCACATAGTAGATTTGATGTTTTCATCATGATGTGTGTGATATACTTGTTCACTGTGTTATCTTGTTTAAATTTCTGAATTTCTTCTTAATATTTTCAGGATTTTTAGCACAGTAGCATTATTTGCAAATTTAATTCCAGGTTACTTCTATCATGCTCCTGATCAGGATAGGACATTTAGGATAGGTTAATGGTAGTTTCTCTTTATGTATATGTTTTACAGAAAATCTTTTGAATCAGATTGTCACATTTATATTTTGATAATTTATCTGTCAATTTTCGTTATTAATGTACATGTGTTCATAGTATAACTCATGTAAATTAAATGAATCTGTTAATATTTCACTAATTATTTATTCTTGTATTCATAGATTAATTGTTTAGGTAGGTTAATTCCAGTTATTAGTTGTGAAATATATTAAACTAATTCATTAAATTTCTTTAACAGTTTGCTGTGTATATCCATAGTTATACTATAGATTTAGTTATCAAACAGTAGCTTTAGTTTTTCCTTTTAAGTCTTTCCTTGTAGCCGAGAGTAATTTAGGGAAGGCAACGAGGCCTTAATCCCGTCAGAGGCAGCTACCTAACGACTAAGAGCATCTTTGAAAACTCTCGGATCGGGTTGCCTCTCGGTTGACGATTGTGCAATTTTCGGCCCGTCAACAATGGCGCTAGAAGAAGGGCCAGCTTAAGCAAATGGCTGATGAAAACAATCCTATTCACAAAATTAATCAGCCCACCACCCCTCAAATACAGTCATCATCTCAACCACAAACATTTCAGTCGTCATAATTAAATCAGACTTCGTTGAATGATACTGTTCGAAATCTCATTCATCAGTTCAATGCTCGCGGTGCCCATCCACCTGAATAACTTGATCAGTTCGAACAGGCCATCAATCAATCCCGCAGGATTTTAAGGAGAGCCTATTCAAATCTTACTGGAATCCAACCAACTGAAATTCCTCTTCCACAGATCAGATGTCCGCGCACTCATCATACTGAGTCTGCACCTGAAGAACGGGATCAACCTTTAGGTGTCCTCCCTGACCATCAATTACAACAGCCTCTAGTAGGCACCGATCAACCTTCATCTTCTTCAAGACCACCAGCTACAGGAGGGTCTGGTCGACCACCATCACCACCACATTCACCTCCTCACATTTTTCAAACACCACCTTCACCACCTCCATCACCAAGGAACATCGTAGGTTTAAACCGAAATCCCAATGCCAATATGCCATGGTTAGCTCAGGATGCAGTTGTTGTTCCAGGGAATCAACATCCTTTGCCAAAGCATCCTGAGAAATTGTTTCCCAAGTTCAACCCCGAGCTGAAAGAGCCCGTGGAAGATCATGTTAAAAAATTCACGCTAGCAGTTCGGCTTTTGGATGTTGAACACGAAGACGTAGTCTACCGACTTTTCCCTTACACATTTGAGGGCAAAGCTTCAACTTGGTATTTTTCACTTACCACTGGTTCTATCACCAATTGGAATGAATTCGAGTTGGATTTCATGAACAAGTTTGGAGATGATAAGACTCTAGCTGTGTTGGTGTTAGAATTGTCTAGGATCCATATGGAAGCCAAGGATAAGGTTAAATATTTTAACCAGCAGTTCTTGACCCTTAGAAACAGAATTCCTGCCACCTCAAGGCCGGTTGAAGATGTCACTATTGAATTTTATACTTCAGCCCTACCCGTGTCAATGGCCATGTTTGTCAGGAGAGTGGCCAAACCCACTCTCACTGAAACTTTTGATGAAGCCATAAAGGTCAAGAAAGACATGTTTTCTATTAAAACAAACCCTGGGGTAGACACTGATTCTGCATCTTCTTCTCGCAAAAAGGCTGAGAGTCCTTCCAAAACCACAAATCCTGAGAAAAAGGGTCAAGATGCACTAGACTTGGATAGTCTCCAAAGAGTCATAAAGAAGCTATCCAATGAAATCATAGATTTGAAGAAAGGTACTTCTGAAAGCGCTCCGAATAAAGAACCACCTAAACAGATTTTTAGAAGACCATTTCAAAATACAGCTGCTAAACAGATTCCACCATCTGAAGCTAATAATGTTGATGAAATTAATAGCTTCCTGAAATTGTTGGTCTCGGGCTTAGAAACATCATCCGAAAGTGAAACCTAATCTTCATGACAGAATTTTGAGGATGCCCAAAGCAAAGACAGTAACACTGAAGAACAGCCTCCTCAAATTATCAGTCATTTCTGGGATACCACAGAATTGACCGATGATGAGGATGTTGCTGTTGTGAATGTCAATGAGCATCAATATAACACTAGAAGCAAGAAATATCAGTCCTCAGGGGAACCTGCCACAAAATATATAGATGACAGTTCAACTATCAAAACAAAAAACCAACCTTCGAATACTAAGTCTACACAATCTCCTGATTTAGAATAAGACTTGGTTGAAGATTTAAAGAAAATCAGAGCCAACATTTCCATCTATGAACTCCTTAAACTACCTGTGATTCGAGATAAGATGATGCAAGGGGTTTCTTTAAGTAATAATGGAAAATCTTGTTCCACTCAAAACAGTTATGTTAGCTCCAAAGACAACCCAACAAAATCTTCAGTCAACGCCTCATCCATAGGTAAGAAATCAGATTCCTCAACCCCTCCTTTTCTGCTTACATTTGAAATCTGCAATCGTAAAGTACACAATTGTATGATAGACTCAGGGGCTTATAAAAATGTTATGCCATATTTGGTATGCAAAAAACTTAATGCAGTCCCCGTGCCATGTGATACAAGCATTGTGCAACTTGACCGATCTAATGTGAAGGTAATAGGAAAGTTGAACGAAGTGCTGATAAGACTAGCCTCAAATCCTCAAGTTCATTTCATCATTGACATAATTGTTGCAGATATCCCTGAGGCCTATGGCTTATTCCTTAGCAGAGATTGGTCTAAAAAATTGAAGGGATATTTTGCAATGGACTGGTCACATTTATGGATACCTCATAATGGTCGTCCAAACAAAATCAGAATTGATCGAGAGCGTTATATGAAACACACGGTCACTGGACTGGATGACTCAAATGAACCAGTGTTATTCACTGATACTATAATGGGAAATTACATGGTCGATTCCTTCTTTGGAAACCTTGAGGCTGAAACATCATCAATCCAAGATCCAGAATAGCAGTCCGAAGTTTTTCATTTCACACAAGTATCAGACGAAATTCCAGTTCGAAACCCTGCACATTTAGACCTCAATGATGGCCTTTGGTCTCTATAATTTGACGGGTCTAAGTCGAAGGAAGGAGCTGGAGCCGGTTGTCTGTTAATAGATCCTCAGGGAAAAAGATACTTTGTCGCTTGCAGGTTGGAATTTGAGTGCACCAATAATATTGCTGAATATGAAGCCCTTATTCAAGGGTTGAAAAAGGCAATTGATCTAGGAGCTAAAGCTTTGGTAGTGTTAGGAGATTCTGAAATTATCATTAGACAGGTACGTAACACTATACATTGCATTGCTGGACATCTAAGAAATTATCAGATAGAGGTGTGGAATTTATTATTATCATTTGAAGATTTTAATATAAATTATATTCCTCGTTATTTGAATCAGGAAGTAGATCTCCTAGCAAATGTTGCTTCAAGGTTAATTCCATCCGAAGGGATGCTTGCTGATTATTTTTCTGTTGAAGTGCTTTTCAGGCCTTCCATACCTAACAATGTTGTCAACTAGAGAGTCTTTGACCATGATGAGCAGTTAATCGAATTTTTGACCATGAAGGACACTTTTAAGGATGCAGTCATCGATGAAATGACTCATGATGAAGATCTGTACAACTTTGTGGTAATTCATAAACCTTGTTCAATTGAAGAATCTCTTGATCAGGTTAGTACTCTCCCTAGATCGGTAATAAAACTTGAGAAATTCTATGATTTGAAAGATAAATTTAAAGGTGCAAGGAACTGTAAAACCAACAGCTCTACTATGCAATTTGAAGTCATAAATTTAGGCACCGAACACAGTCCTCAATGTGTAAATCTGGGCAGTACATGCACTCCCCAAGAAAAAACAGCCTTCATACGACTCTTTAATGAGTTTAAGGACATTTTTGCTTGGACATATGACGACCTCAAGACATTTGACCCAAACATCATGCAACATGTCATCCCCATTAAAGAACAGGCTAAACCATTTCAGCAGAAATTGAGAAAAATGCACCCTAGCCTAGAACCGGCTGTTAAGAAAGAGCTTAATATAACTCCTCGCTGCTAGAATAATTTTTCCAGTGCGTCGCAAATATTGTCCCCGTTAGAAAGAAAAATGGTGATATTAGGTTGTGTGTTGATTTCTAAAATCTAAACAAGGTTTCGGAAAAAGACAATTATCCCGTTCTGCCCATGGAAAAGATATTACAACAGGTTTCTGGATCTGAAATGTTCTCACTTTTAGATGGCTTTTCGGGATACAATCAAGTATTAGTATCCAAATCAGATCAGTTGAAAACAACCTTTAGAACCCTTTGGGTAACTTATGCCTACAGGAAAATTCTGTTTGGCTTAATTAATGCCAGAGCAACGTTTCAAAGGGCAATGGATATCGCGTTCAGAGGCCTGATCGACCAATTTGTCATCATTTACCTTGACGATATAACTGTCTTTTCAAAAAATAGAGCTGATCACCCAACACATCTTAGGAGGGTTTTTGAACTTTGCAGGAAGTATGGAATCTCCCTAAATCCCAAGAAATCCATCTTTGCAGTTACTGAAGGTAAGTTAATGGGTTTTGTAGTTTCAAAACAAGGTATCAATATCGACCCTGAACGTACACAGGCTATAGCGCAGATTTCTATGCCTCATTCAAAGAAATCTATGCAATATTTTCTAGGGAAGATAAATTTTGTTTCCAGGTTTATTCCTGGTTTCACTGAAATTATCAGACCACTTCAGAAAATGATTAAGAAAGATGCTGATTTCAAATGGTCTGCTGAAGAAAAGCAATCTTTTCATGACATATTAAAGGCAATTGCTGAGGCTCCTACCTTAATAAGCCCGGATTTCTCTAGGCCATTTATTTTGTACACATTTGCTTCTGACTCTTCATATGCTGCTGTTTTAACACAGAAAAATCAGGAAAACAATGAAGCTCCCATTGCTTTTACGAGTTTCGGTTTGAACGGTGTAGAGCTCAATTATCCAGAAGTAGACAAACAAGCATTTGTTGTTTTTAAGTCAGTAAAGGGTTTTAGGCCTTATCTGTTGAAGTCACACACCAAGGTTATTGTGCCATATTCCGCAGTCAGAAATCTGTTGGTGCAAAAGGACCTGGGTGAAAAGCGAACCCATTGGGTTACAGCACTTCAGGAGTATGACCTGGAAATCAAGCCTTTAAAGATTGTCAGAGGATAGGGACTTTGCAAGTTGGCAGCCGGATCTTCAGATGTATCTGAATCTAATCTGCATTTCATCGATGAACGTTTTCTATTCGAAAGGGAAGTTTTGTCAATCTCAGCCCCCTTCGATTCCTGGTATCATGACATTAAATTTTTTTTGTTGCATGGAAATGCTCCTAATCATTTAGATTCACGTAGCAAAAGGGCTTTGAGATTAAGATCTGCACCTTATCAGCTGATTGATAATATTCTAATCAAAAAGAATTTTGAAGGAGTCCTCCTTCGTTGCTTAGAAAAGAATGAAGCTGATAGTGTGCTTCCTCAGTTACATGCAGGGCCAGCCGGGGGACACTTTGGTGGGGAAACCACTGCACATAAGGTACTTAAAGATGGATATTACTGGCCTACTTTGTTTAAGGATGCATATGCCTTTTCCAGGAAATGTCAGGAGTGTCAGAGGGTAGGCGGAAGACTTAAGAAAGTAGCATTACCTTTCCAGCCTGTTATTATTGAAGTCCCATTTCAACAATGGGGCCTGGACATCGTTGGTCCAATTACACCAGCTTCCTCACAGCAGCACAAATACATTCTGATAGCCACTGATTAATTTAATAGATGGGTTGAAGCCATCCCTTTACGAGTGGTTAACTCAGAACAAGTGATATCCTTCCTTGACTCTTTTATTGTCACCAGGTTTGGTGTTCCAGAATCTTTGATTTTCGACAATGCTACCTATTTTTCTTCTGTAAAATTAACAGAATATGCATTGGAAAAGGGCATAAAATTAAAGTATTCAGCTAAGTATTATCCTCAGGGTAATGGATTAGCTGAGTCTTCCAATAAGAATTTAATCAAAATTCTGAAACGCACGGTGGTTAATCATCATAGAAATTGGCACAATGCTTTATCAAATGCCCTATGGGCTGATAGGGTGACTCCCAAGGCTGCCATAGGTAACTCTCCCTTTTTCTTGGTGTATGTTAAGGAAGCTATCTTGCCTCCTCATCTATTTTTACCTTCTCTATAGCTTTCCCAGTCAGTAGAATAAACATCCTGTTCTGCTATGGAACATAGAATTAATACCTTGCTTAAGCTGGAAGAAGAAAGAGAGTTAACCAGAAATAAATTTGATCAACATCAGAAGACAGTGAAACGCTGGTTCGATCACAAAAAATCAGCCACTAGGAATCTAGAAGTAGGTGACCTAGTTCTGAAATGGGACAAGGAGCACGAAGACAGAGGAAAACATACTAAGTTCCAATGCATGTGGCTAGGACCGTTTATCATTGTAGAAAAACTAGGTCCTAGCACATTTAGGTTGTAGACACTGGAGGGAGACATCAAAAACCTGCCGGTGAATGGCCATCTCATTAAAAAATAATTCTGCTGATCCCCATCAAGGGATTATCCTGTATATACCTTGTGTGGTTTTCTCAGTTTGCAGAATTTTCTTTTGGCGTGGTTGTTTTATTTGTTTTGATTCCCTTCTCATATCTATTTGATGTTTTATTTGCATAATGTTTGAGGATGATCAATTTGTTAAACTTCAAGCTGATGACTTCTCATCAAAATCCTGTAATTGATCTACGAATCATGCATCATAATCTTATTATCCCAAAATTTGTCATGTTGTTTTATGTTTTGAACAGTGAACAGTTTTTCATCTTTCTAGACTTTACCAGAAAATTCTTAAATTATGTTAATATAAATTAATAAGATGGGTCTCTACAAAGATTTTTCCAAAAGGAGGAAGGCAATATTTGTCAAGGTTATCTATTTAAGTCTTTTATGCCACTCCCTCTTGTGAAGGGAATTAGATTTGCCTCCCCATCTGCTAAGACAATCTCGTTGGAGATTAAATATAACTACGATCTGGCCATGGTTGGATTTGAAGATTTCTTAAAATAATATGAGGGACGGAGGGTCTCATGACGAGCCAGTCTGTTCAGGATCATAGGTTTGCATTCAGTAACATTGTCGTTTCCGGTCTCCAAGCCTGGACAATGGCCCTTGGACAAAACACCCAGGGATAAAAGGTCTCATCACGAGCCGGTTTATTTACTGTAATGCAAATTGGTGACTGACATGGTTACTATCTGGTTACCAAGCTAGAACCGTGGCCTTCAGAGAAAGAAAATGATAAAAAAAAAAGGGAAAAAGAACAATGACCGTTATAGTTCAACCTAACCAGAATTGTATATCTATAACTGGCAGATGTGATACTGGCATTCTTTGGGCTTTGAAGCAACCCTATCGAGGCTATGGACGACTGCTGGCAGCAGGGCCATGCTTGTGGTATTGGGATTTTATTCTTTAAAATCATGTCATTTACTGTCTTACTTCCTTTGGACTGATTTTTGTAAGAGGCCTGATCTTTATCAAATAAATAATCTGAACTATAAATTTCTGGTAAGTTTTTAGAAACATGAAATTCCTGAATCTGTTTAATATATTAAAATATCGATTTCTATATAATGTTATACAAGAGGGATCTAATGTTTTGATTGCATGGTTTCAGGTCAAGAAATCAGAGATAACTGTTCCGCCCAGTCAGTCACCATCTGTTGTGCTCCTACCCAACAACCTTGAAAAAAAAAAACAAATTTCATCAAACAAAATTTTATTTTGTTTGATGGAATGTTTGAATTTCTTATTTCAAATCTAAGGAATTGGAAGCTATTGAAACAATCACATTCCGTGAGCTACTGAAACGAATAAATTCCATGTTTTTTACAATCTTTGTGAATTATGGTTAGGTGACATAAATCACTACATTGAAATTATTATTTTGAATTGGTTTACCTTTCAAATTAGAGTGTGGGCATTTTGATTTCCATACCTTTTACTATAACTTGACCATAAGCCTTATTAAAACACTTATTACTTGATATTTTTATTTTTTATGTGCGAATTTAATAAGGTTGTGAAATTGGAAAGTCGATTATGGTATTGTTTGGTACCTTATCAAAGTTCATGCAAATTTTATCACCAAGGCTTGTTGTTTAAGTTTCGAATTATGTGCAGTCCAACCTTATTATTTGATCCAGACCTTTATAATATGCTCCATATCTCAATTTATAGTCTTGCATGTGAAGTTTGGGGTTGGTTTGATGTCGTGTTGTATGCTCGCCACCTTCAAATATTTAAACCATCATAGGGTAAGGTCGACGTTTAACACTCAAGGTTCATCCCCTATGGTTGTTTTGACTCGCGTCTCCATTTGGTCCATTTGATTACAGATTGATACGGTATCATTACACTCGTACATGACTCTGTAAATGATATTCAATCGCCAGTACGTGCTCAGCGTCATGGCTCCATACTCGTTGAACACCTGTATTTGATGCGATGAGTGGTGTTATTACGATCGGGCCGGATAAATAATGGCAAAACGAGTTTAATCTGGAGTTTTTGCCGTCACTTACTATTACTTGATGGCTGCTCTGTGTGATCATTCTCCCTCCTCCATGCCGAGGTTACAGGGGTCTTGTCTGGGTTTGCACATGGCGCATTTGGTTTATGAGAGCGTTGGGTTTCATTGCTTGTGTTTTCTGCTTGGTTTGCATCCTGAATACTTTCTCTCCAGTTTACTGTAGGGTTTCGATTTGTGGTATCTCTTTTGTGTGCGACTGCGTGCATTTGAGCTCGCAGCTATGGCTCCGGTGGTTAGGGTTGAACCTAGTCACATGAAACTCTTTGATGGAAACCCTGAACTCTTAACCAAGGTTGAATTAGTTGGATGGTTTTCGTGCATTCGCAAGTTTACAGACTCAAACCCTGAGGTGACTAGGCTATTTGCTTTGTCACTGGCTGACGCTAGGGTTAAGGTGGTCGACCTCCAATTTAGGGTTGACGAGCGCTCAGTTGCTCTGGCTACGGGTTTTCCATTGACAGGTGAACGCTGGTTTAAGTACAAGCAGATGGAGGTCATGAAATGGAGACAGATGTTGAAGAATCCTTGCCAGGAGGTGTCCTTTAGAACTGGTGTATCATGGAAATTGTTCAAGAAAGAATGGCGATCGGTTCTAGACGTTATTCACCGGTACGTGACCTGTGAGGGTCGTCTTTCCTCGGCTTATGTCTATCACCTTCGATTGTTGGTTGTTTTTCTTGGTTTTCCTATTAATTTGCCGTATTATTTAGTTACGAGTTTGACCAAGATGTCTTCGGCCATTAAAAAGGGGCCGAAGAACATCGGTCGTAGTCTGTTTCATCATGGCCTGGTTAGGATATTGGTAGAAAGAGAGTTGTCTAAACAAAATCGGTCATGGGATGATTTTCTCGAAAAGCATGGTTTCTTGGCATTCTGCCATTGTCAGTTTAATTGCCCTGAAGAATGTGTTAGACATCAAGAACCTTGTTGAGCTCCGGCTTCACCTGTGCACGAGCCTCTGTCAAACCCTGAAGGTTGTGTAAGCCCCAGCGTCAGCGATAATCCTACTCCCACTCCTTTGTGTATTCTTGGTACTCCTATGCCTCCCAAGCGTATGAGGAAGTCTTTAAACTTATCCCCTGTGACACCAAAACGTAATGACAATACCTGCAAACAAAATGGTAAAAGGTCGGATGGTAAGGTTACTGGCAGGTTTACGAGGATTATGTTAGCCAAGGTTAGCACTGTTAAGTCTTCTGTGAGTAAGAACATTGACATTGAAATAGTTGTGATAGATGACGAAGAAGAGAATCCTGTCTCGCCTAATGATGGCCTTGACATTGATCATGAGCCTGTCGTGAACCATGCGATAACATTCCTCATGTGTCTGATAAGAATCTTCGAGTTGACCCTGTGGTCGATCCTCTAGTTAAGGGAAAGTCTGTAGAAGTGAATTTACCAGGTTTCTATCGAATTGGTGAAATGGTTCACCCGTTATTTGTAAACTATTTGTTGGATAAAATACATAGGATGGAGGAAGAAATAATAGGAATGGTAGCACATTGTGATGCTATGAAAGCCGAGAAGACAAGGATGAAAGAGAAATCTGATTCCGATGATAAGTGTCTGCTGCGTCTGAAGAAGCATAAAAACAGGTTGATTCAGAGAGTCCTGAAACTGCAAAATGAGAGTCATAAGAGTGAGGAAAAAGTGCGTGAGCTTAATGCTCAGGTTACTTTAATGCAATTCAAAGGTCATTCACAGAATCCGGCGAATGGTGTGAATATACAGGTGTTTAAGGCTCCTGTTAAATTATAATATTTTGGGCACTCACTATTGTATATATGTTTAAGAAGATTTCAGGTTTGAAGTTTATAATCAAGTGATAATCAAGTTATTTTGTTACAGGTATTGGTTGGATTTGATTGATGGATTATTTAGTTTATTTTATTTTTCTCTTACGTATGTGTTAATTATTTCTCTTTATTGTGCAGTGCTGCAGGTTATATGGTTGATGCGTTTTTCTTGGATCGCTCATTTTGAGGATGATCCCTGGGGAATCATGAGCAAATCGGTTAGCTTTGTTGTTTCCCAGGTGTCACTAAATCGTTAGTGTCTTTATCATTTTGTTATTTTGTGATATAAATCGAATCTTTCCAATTTCGAGACATTATAACGCATGTAGAAAAATGACAATTGCATTTGTCATTTTTAATGAAATTGGTTAAGATTTCGATTTTGTAGTTTCCAGTTTTATAGAACTATATCCATGTGAGATTAAATGTATTTAAAGGAGACATGTATTACTCGACAGGGGGTCGATAGTTGGAAAAAGGGCGAGGCAAGATCACTGTAATCATTTCCTGTGACCTAAGACAATTTTTTGTTGGTAGTTATAGCACTTTTGACTGGTGATATCTACATATATACTTACAGTATTTATACTATGGAAATGTATTTATGATATATTTTGATCCTGTCACTTCTTTCTGCAGTTTTTATGTTTTGGCATCATTTTTTTAATGAATTATGCAAAATGCATCGTGTTTAACTGTTGACTTATGTTG
>LPNX011013405.1:481199-506999 GCA_001517045.1 Pseudotsuga menziesii | reverse complement strand
AGCTTGGAGGGGTTGGTATCTATTCTTAGACTGTTTCTTCTAGAAGATTGCCTTATTCTTTTATGACTCTGGATCTTGTCATTGGATTTTTCTTGGCATAGTTTGTGTTTATTATTGATCCTTTGTGCAAGTTGTTCCAATGTTGTTGCACAGACCATATTCTTTGTCCTTCTTGAATGATAGAAAACTTACTTTGTTGATGTTTGTGCAGAAGTTTCTATGCATGTGCATATTTTGATATATGCACATCTAATATACATATATCTCAATATAAACACTAAACATGTTTGTACCAAACATATTTTCATGCAGCACCACTGCTATCTCATATTGTCTCCTTCATGCATTTGGTTAGGCATTAATTATGGCCAAGGCCATCATTTCCTGTAATACTAGGTTATGGTTAAGGCTGACCTAATCAATTTTATATGTAGGCTCAAATACCCTCTTGGTGAGTGCACCCTACTTAAGAGGGCCCATAACCCCTCTTGGGAGGATGCCTTGATTTGTGTATAAAATTAAAAATATACAACTCAAACCTCATCTGTAAATCATCTTTTCTAATCACTGAGCTAAGCTCTCTCTCTAGTCGATCGGGGGAGATCCCTGAGATTCCATAGAACCTTTCCAAAGAAAATTACATTCCATCATTATATAGGAGTTGTGTTTGCACTCCCACATTGTACTCAAACAGGTTGTACCCTTCTAGTCCCATTGACCTACTTTTGTGGTCATTCGTCGAAGATTAATAAAATTATCTTATCTTATCTAATACAAGTGTTTGGGCGTTCTCTTGTAGTTAACATATTTTCTCTTTTATGTGCATTACTGCATCACATGTATATAACATTCATGCTTGGGCATCTCTCTCTCTCTAGTGCATCTTCAATCATCCCTAACACAATTCTTTAGTGCTGGTTTTTTCTCTTTTTACTGCAGGGTTTTGAGTTGGTCTTTTCGATCCATTCAATCTGCTCTTTCTGTTAGTGATCTCAACATGACAAATCCAACCTATAATTGTAAACTTGTTGAAAACCAACTGGCCAAAACAGAATTTATATCTCTTACTCATCACCAGAGTTTATCCTATGCATTCATCTCCCTATGGTGATTGGCCTCATTGATCGCTCACAGTTTTCCCTTGAATCAAACTTTATTTACAAGAGTTTTTACTTTTGCAAAGATATTTAGTCTAGCAGCTAGCCTGTCATCAAACCATACAACATCTATACAAAAATGTACAATTTTTCTACATACAAAAGACTAGCCCATCATCAAGCCAAACATCTCTGATCTTATGCCTACTTCGCACAGTTACAACATCCGCGTATATTCTTGGAGGTACATGGATGTTCAACAACCTCTATCATTGTTGTCATCCTTCATTTGAAAAGGGTCCTTTTTTGGGATAAATGGATGATCCAACAGATAGGCATGAATATGTGGGGATGTGACCAGACTCATAACCATCTCCTTTTAATGGAAGAGACAATGCAAATCATTCGGACACATCGCCACACTCATATTTTGTTTTTTAGGGGTGATTGCATGTGTTAGGGTTGTCACACCCATTTTAGCACACCTCATTTTTCCCACTTGGACCTATTGTTTTGATGCAAAACCCCTCCTCCTGGTCTACAAACCTATAAACGCCATTCCTTAAAGAAAAAGCCTACATTGTTAAAAAAATGGAGGGCGTTGAGGGAAAAGCATATGTTGGGGTTAGTTGGGGCGTGATGTCTTCCTTTTGGCTTACCTTGCATTTGGTGGAGCCTAATTGCACATTTTTATTCTTATTTTATGTTATTATGTGATTTAGTCCCTAGTTTGTGGGTGCACAAACCTAAAATTTTATAATTTGTCATTAACTTCGTAGGCTTGAATTCTTAGAAGGTTGAGGTTTGTTTCATATAAATAATGCAACCTCACCTCATTTGTAAGACATGGATAAGGGTTCAAACATAAAACTTATTCTTTTTTCTCTTGGTTTATTGGAGCTATTGAGTTAGTGCACACCTCTCTCTTAGATGTCTTTTCTTGCTTGAAGGATGAATGGAAGGATTTCTAGGGTTTGATTTTTGCACATGACAAGTTGATGCTAAGACAAGTTGTAATAACGCATGCTAAAGAATGACCTAAGGTGCATTTCTTTGCTCGTTCTTGATTAATGTTGGTAAGTTTATCTCCTAACCCTAGTTTAACGTTGCTCTTGAACTTTGAAGTGCTTTGGACTGAGGTAGGATTTGTTTGCTAGAATTGCATCAACTTGCTTGAGGAGACCACCCTACCAAGGAGCTCTTCGTTGTTTTATTGGGCCTTAGACTTCTCTATTTGCCCTAATTAGGGTTTCCCTACCTAACCCTTGAGGTTGCTAGCTTGGCCCTAGTTGCAAGTATTGAATCGTCATCTTAAGAGGGACGTTAGCCTCAATCTCTCATAGCCATAGAATTTGAGACAAGAATCTAATTGCCCTATTCTAACAAAACTCTCCATCACTTTTTATAAAAAAATTATATGTTTTATTTTATGCAAAAAATACAAAATATTTTACTACTGGACCCTAAAAATCTAAATAAATTCAAAAATCCAAAAATATATGTGATTTGGTATTTCTGATCTACCCTAAAATTTGCCCTAATGTTTTATCCATAACCCCTAGAGGGAATCCTCTTTTGAGCAAGTGCATTGAGATACGTGAAACCATTAAATTGGGTAATTACTAGTTGTTTGGTATTTTTGGTCCACCCTCAAAGTGTGCGCTAGTCCAGATATCCTCTTTCCCTTGAGAGCACACCTTTCTGAGGGCTTGCCTATGGAAGTGTGATATTGTCTAGGGAGGCATGAAATTGCCTTGGAAGGCATGACATTTGTTGAGTTTTGTGATACATTGAATAACTCCATTATTGTATAACTATTGTGTCTTGTTTAATATTGTTTGACTCCGATAAGGCACTGATCATAGCTCTATGTTGCACGAAACTCCTAAAATGCCCATGTACCGGTACCGAAAACTCACGAAAACTTGGAAACTTCTCAAAAACTTTTCAAACTAACCTTCTGCTTCAGCAATATCTGCTACATGTTTAAAAAATTCCAATCCTTTTATAAAGTTTTTCACTTTCCATGCTCTTTCCAACTTAAGTTTACCATCTTCATTTGAGATGTTCCACCCTGGGACCTACATAAATCACAAAGTGACTCTATCAGTACTCTAATGAAATGTGAAAAAAGGAAACTTAAAGAATCAAGTTACAAGATTAGCTTGCAGACTAGAAGAGTGGAAATTCACCTGCTGTAGTAGCTCCTCTGCTACTTCTATGGACATGGGTTTCAAGTCCTTCGATTCACATGGAACACACTTTTTCTTCACCAACTCTATTTATTCACCAGTAACAAAAAAATTGTGTTGATGCAATCAGATAAAAAGGTAGTGCCTCTAGAGTCTACATAAATGTATCTTAAGGCTCAATATTAACTTTTCTAAGCAATATAGATTGACCAGCTTTCCAAAGATCAAACGATCGACACTTCTTCAAAATCCAATGTGAAATCTGGAAAAGCTTAGGAGGAAATTTTTGAATATATAAACATATGCACACCAAAATATGCATAAGACATAAAAGTCACAATTATATGTATACGTAACACCATCTTGAACAAAGACAAGAAAAGATATCACATGGTAGATTTGGGAATGGATCTTGACTTGTGGAATTTTCAATATAGAGGAAATGACAGGTTTGTTGAACCAAAATAACTCCAAACCAGGAATGGTTTGTAATAGTAAAAAATAAATGTGTCAATAAATTTTACCTTTACAGTTTTGAAAGCGATTTTACAAATCCTCAAATCACTTTGCATCAGATGTCATTAGTAAAGGAAGGAGCATGGAGTAAAATTGTTCAGTACATCAAAAGAAATACTTTGTGATATCAGCTGGGATGGAGCAAGACGAGAAGAATGATAAAAATATCCTTACATGAGGAAAAGGATGACTTGCTAAAAGAAAGGAGATTTATGTTAGCATTAAGGAAGACAGTTCTTACAGTACATGAAAATGGAGGAGGCTCGAAATAGAAAACAAGTATTTACATGAATATGCCAATTTATATAACCATCCATTCTCTAAAAAGAGGACATGCTAAATTATAATTGGATTCACAAAATCTATTTGGCTACCTGAGGGTACACATTTAGTAGACCTGCATCATTCTCAGCAGGTGTGGACAAAACCTTGAAAAAAATGTCTTTTTGTCATTGTAACTTGTCAGTGTTGATACGAGATAGCCATCAGACTCATAGATAGTGCAACAGTCATGTTGATTGGGTCAGCTAAGCAAGAAGTCACAACCAATATGATTATGTTACAATCCACCATGTCAATTAAAAGATTCTATGGAAAATATTACTTGGCCATACACGTGTCCATATTTGCTGGTTGCCCATTTTTTTTAACCAAGCAAGAATGAAGATCATATGGGCTCAGAAATGGAAAAAGAAAGTAAGTAGTGAAAAACAATTCACAAATCACTATGCTGTCATTGTTGATGAAAAAGTATTTTATCTGGCAGTCTTGCATAAATAAGACTTCTTTATCTTGGGATGGATCTTTTGCCAGAAGGACTATTTTTGGAGATGGAGTAGCTAGATTATCAAGCATTAATACAGGTGTCATCGGTACCTTTTTTGTCTACTCAACTTCAAGAATTTTAGCCTCTGTTGCTTTTTATTTTGGACCTCCAATCATCCAAGGATCTACCATGTCATAATTAGAATACTCCCCAGGACCCTTCCCTTGCTTGTTGGCTTGGCTTAACACAGTGTAATGAAAAAATAACAGTAAACTAAGGAGAAGTGGATGGAGACATATACTACATTGGAGATTTTGAACGCTACAGTGGTCTGACAAATTGTTTTTACTACAAATTGCTATGTTACCAAGTCCTTCACCACTCCTCCATGGATATGCTTGGATATGTAGCTGATTTGGATGCTTCTTGGGTACATTTTGGATCCCTCATGGACTCCTATCCAAAAGGGGCATAGCGTGAACTTTATGAGATACATTTCAGATTTGAATCCTACTTTAGTACATTTTAGATCCTTCATGGACTCCTATCTGAAAGACTCACAGCATGAACTTTATCAGTCTTGATGAGGTCCATTCATGATATATCTAAGACAGATTTATCAAGTTATATAGAGAATCAAGATCCCTCTATAAGAGAGATTTATTGTGTACATGATTGTCAGTTAATAAACTCATGTTTGAAATTATCTAGAAAACTATTTCTTTTGGGAGTTGCTTCCAGGTACATGCCCCAAGGTTGCAAGATGCACCACATTTAGGTGCCATGTCTAAGGAGTATCTATTCCACCGAAACCACCCAAAGAGTTGCACCCAAGCACATCTGCTTTTGACACGCCATTTGAGTGGGATAAACCACAATGAGAATGAAACCCTTGTAGACAACTTAATACTCTATTGACGCTATTGCCACCTAATGTGCACCTCGAGTAGCGTGGCAGAAATCTTCAAGCCACTGGGTGCATCCTTGGGGGCAAGTCACGAGTCAAGCTTGTTGTCACTTAACACTTGACTCCTCCATCCAGGCCAACTCTTGGTGAAGCCAAAGGGGATGATCCCTTAGAAAATAACTAAGGCTGATTAAGCCAAGTTACAAAAAGAATAAGTCTAGGAGTTTTGAAAATACTGAAACAAGAGTAGCAAAAATGAATTAAAACCAGTAACACATGAATAAATAAGCAATCACAACATATTAAACTCACTTAAGCAGATAATCGTAAAAGTAGACCAGTGCTGAGAAAGTAAATGGATGCCGCTGAAAAGAAAATGTTTTATGCACCTCAGGTAGCGTGGCAGAAATCTTCAAGCCACTGGGTGCATCCTTGGGGGCAAGTCACGAGTCAAGCTTGTTGTCACTTAACGCTTGACTCCTCCATCTAGGCCAACTCCTAGCGAAGCCAAGGGGGATGGTCCCTAAGATAATATCTAAGGCTGATTAAGCTAAGTTACAAAAGAAATAAATCTAGGAGTTTTGAAAATACTGAACAAGAGTAGCAAATATGAATTAAAACCAGTTGCACATGAATACATAAGCAATCACAACATATTAAACTCACTTAAGCAAATAATCGTAAAAGTAACCCAGTGTCGAGAAAGTAAATGGATTCTAGTGAAAAGAAAATGTTTTGCAATGCTCTTGGTCAGTTTTAATTTATTATGGATGAGTGGGTTTATTTTTGGTTTGGCCCACTTGAGAATTTATCCTCTTAAGACGAGCATAGAGCAACAGTACCAGGTGTCCAACAGGGAGAGACATAATTTGCTTAAGGCATCCCTCTGACTCTATAGTATGTTCAATGCAACCTCTCGCCTTTAAAGATAAACTTAGAATGGATTTTCCTATTAAACTACTACTAAGTATCATGTTTCTGATTGTTGACCACCAACTCAAGCAAGCCTGCAGTGGTTATAAGAGCATAATCGAGGACAAATAGCACAAAGTTCAATTACTCTTTGCGAAATGAAATAACATAAAAGGAAACTAATCTAGTCATATGTGTGCAAAGATGTGACTGAAAATCTAATAAATAAAAAGAAAGCAGAAAAAGTAAGACAAGCACGCCACAAAAAGTGACACAGATCCCCCAAGGGGGATGGAGACTGGGCACTAGATAGCCTGCTGATTTTATTATGATTTTTACAATTTTTGGGTGGATGCCTTTGGTCCTTTACAAATCAAGATCCAAAAGGCTTACAAGTTTCAAAGTTTTGATTGCAAGAAAGGTAGGTGTTATCACGAATCTTGTAGTTGCCCCTTAGAGTAAATCCTATACAGGATGGCAGAGGGGACAGGCAACCAAAGTCGTGACCTACGAATACCCCAACCCCCAAATGATGGATGGTTGTCACGCCGGTTGAGATATCCTTTGCTTTATGCAACTAAAGCCCAAGTGACAAAGGGGGAGACCCAGACCTATCCTACAAGGAAAGACCTAAAGCAAATCACCAGATCAGACTATTTACACAGTATTCGTAAGGTGAGAGCTGGAACCCTAGATTTAAGGAGTAAGCCATGATTTAAGGAATGCTTGAGTAGAGTTGGTTACGGGTGTTGGAAATGTTACTCAAGCTAAATGGAACAGTGACTTATGGAATTAAATATCAGATCTGGGATCGGTGTGTTTATTCAATTGATCAATCCTGAAACCCTGGGGGATTTAGATAAAAATGGGGAAATGTCCAAGGTAGGGTTTGTTAGAGAATTAGGGCTTACAACACACTTGCTCGAATGAAAGAAATGACAGTATGCAGAGATCCAAGCAAAAACCGGTAACAGAGAATACTCAGGAAAAAGACTGACACGGCAGGATGGACGCTCTCTCCTAGGGATCAGTGTTGCCTTAGGATGAGAAAATCGAGTCCAATGATGATTCTTAGGGGGGAGAGGAGGGTTTTGTTGAGGGCCAACAAAACCCATATCGCCAAATTTGCATATTCCAAGTGCAAAATGCTCCGGTGATTTTTCCTACTTACTACAGGTGGTTTTTTCAGTGATGTGGGTGATGTGCAATGCATGAAAATTGAAACATAGAGAAATAAGATGAGAGAGTTACCTAGAACCCGCAGATGTCTTCCTGGATGATGAAGAATGCTTCCTCATAGATCAAGTGAGAAATCTAGACAAGATCTTGGTGAACTTATGCTTTGCTTAGTGACCCTAGCGCCCCCTTTTACCTGCCACAACAAGGAAATCAATTAACAATGACAAATAAGACGGGATTTGCAAATAAAGAAGATACAGGAATGAAAAATCATAAAGCTACTCCCTGATAACCCAAACCGAAGAACAACAACAACGTGAGCCCCCCCACCAATGTGCCTACTTCAATTCGCCTCCTTCACCTGCAAATCAAACTGGGTACTAGAAGATACAAGAACTATGCCGAAATAACTCAATGCAGGAGATAAGCAATATCAATCATCATCGCATTCATCTATCTACAGAGACACAAGTGTTGAATCCCAGAATAATCTCTTTATTAGAAGTTCCAATGCCAGAGTTCATGCTTTACAATGGGGCGGTCCTGTCTTTATATAGATTTTGAGAGACGTAAACCCTAACTTATTTTTACATCCGACGGTTGCGATTATAACATCATCAATGGTGGAGATCAACTTTACATGGATCAATTTGACTAGATCAAAGGGGGCGCACTTTTTGCCCAATGCCACCTTGTCTAAGTCAAAACATAAGATAACATAAGATATAATCATGATAATACATCAAAGGGGGTAACTAGGGGCTTAATTCACCGTATGCCCCATTATAACCTCAAATCATAAGATATAACAATGTGATATACAAAGGTGAGGGGCGCCACTTGGAGGACGTCCTCACTGGCTAAGCCAAATAAATAATCCTGGAATGTAATGTTCTGTTTTGATAAAAAGGGAATAACTAAAGACTAATAGCACTAGGAGTAGAAAGGTACATCAATTCAGTATTATTAAGTCATCAATGTAGTAAGAAGGTCATCAGAGTTCATATCAAGAGCATGCAAAGCATGTAAGCCTTATTTCTTTAGTGTTAAAGTCAACATGAAATTAGAATTGCATGCATGCAAAAGTGAAGCGTAAACCCTAAAAGCGACATGCAAACCCTAAAAGTACATGCTATTCTATTTAAGAAGGGTTATTGGACCAAAGAGATTATCTATTGTTATTGTTGATTGATTTTGGAGTTTCGAGCAGCAACACAGCGTGCAGCCGCGACAGTTGGGGTTGGAGACGGTGTCTTCAGCTAGCAAGGGTTCGGCAGTGAGATATCTGCCCTAGACTCTTATTGGGATAGATCATCCAGGTTTATCCATTGCATCCATCATATACTACAGTATTCGAGGATCCAGCACATTCCGAAGGGTTATTAGCAGATCCACGTTTTGCAGCCGGAAGTAGCAGGGAAAACACAGAAGGATTCGCTGGGACCACAAAACCTAGTCTTTCCTCCGCATGTCAGCTTCCTCTTTCTCAACAGGCCTATCCTACGGTATGCAGTGATTATCAGCCATCAGTTTGCTTACCTGGAGCAGCTATCAACCAAACAGATCAGTTGGGGGAGTGAGTAGCAGAACTACTAATGAATTCGCTAGGGCACTTAGAGGCAGCCAAACCTCTGCATGTGCCAGGCCATCTCTCCGACATCAGCAAATGGACAAGCTCATAAAGTTTCAGCCCGAACGAACCTCTCCTCCTACAAAAACGTCACCTTCAATCTAGAGGGTTTTTACGGTACTACGGGACGATAAAACCGGAGGAAAATAGCATTATTAGACCACCCATCTAGATCCTTATGCATGCAACTATCTCTAGAGTCATTATCAGCCAGAATATCATTGGTAAGTGTTAATTTCTCTCTGCAAAACCCTAACCCTAATTCAGCTATATTTTATGGCATTTTTGCATGGCGAGTTTGCATGCACAATTATTTTGCAAATTTGTATGAGATTGAGTGTGCGAGTCAGCACTATCATAGAACATTAAAAAATATCGCTATTTGGGATATTACAGTGGTAATAGAGCATGTTCATGGCCAGTTGTGGGCATGCAAAAGTGTAAATGAATTCAGAAGACCCATACAACATTACTTACCGGAGACAGAGGTTTAGAAACAATGATAGAGGAAAAGAGGAGTTAGAGGACATAGAGTTGTGGGACAGAGAGTATCAGTTCAGAAAGGGCAAAGAAACAATGGCCGATGATGATAAAACAGCTTTCAATAGTCTCATATCAGCGATAAAAGAACTCACTACTAGGCCAAAAGAAATGATGAGTACCTTCAAGCAAATGACAGAGAAAAATGGGCCCACCCCACATAGTCCCTTATTTCCCAATAGTGATAGGGTATCCACCAGTAGTAGTGGGGAGCACTTACATACCAACATGCAGAACCATCCCCATATATACAACAAGCCTTCCCGACCTACCATGCCTCAATTCTTAGATAGTCCAGCTGCAATGGCTCCAGCACAAGTACAACCAGAAGAATTCATGAGTGCCTATCTGAGAGAGTATAGAGCTTGAGGAGATGACTTCCACTCAGCCATGACCTTCACTGACTTCTGCCACTTTAAAAGTAAGAACAAACCCAGAGCTTACAATAGGCCATTCACCCAAAACTATGAGTTATAACGCACCGTACGGAAAGTGACTATCCCTACCTTTGCGGGTACCCGGGGTGGCCCAGCCCGAAATTGGGTACAGAAGTTGGATACATACTTTCGGCTCAACCCCATGATTGAGACAGATGCCATTAAATTGGCTACTTTGCATTTGGATGGAGAAGCCCATGAGTGGTGGTACCACGGATTAGTGACACTGGGTCACAATACCATCACATCGTACCCAGATTTTACACAGAGGCTCATTAAGCGGTTTGATCGGAAGGACCCTGAGGTACACTTTAGAGAGTTGGCACATCTCAAGCAAACAGGTAGTGCAGATGCATTTATTTCAGAGTTTCAGAGGATAGCAGTACATGATGAGGATGTGCATGAGGAGATAACATTAGAGGCATCTTATGAGTCTAGCGACACAAGCACATTCTCTAGTCGTATTGTGGACAAGCCGTGTGATGAGTTGAAGTTGGTACACTCTTCATCACCTACAACAGGTGCCCAAACAGTTATGACAGGCGAAATACATGAGGTACAAGGCAATGAGCACAGCAGTCGAGACAGTGAGTAGTCACACATGGAGGTTAGGGAGAGTTGATACAGTCATGAGATAGAGCTTCCAGATGATAGTCACTGAAAGAAGATTGAATGTGTTAAAGAAAGCATTCTAGCAATGAAAGAGAGGACCAAGATACTTCGAAACACCATATTACAGCAAGATGTTGAGCTTACAACTCTTCGAGTTGTATGTGCCGAGTCAGCGGTCAGGCTTTCTAGTATTGAAGAGCAGTTGGATTACTTAATGGGGCAGCAGAAGAAACATACTATTGCATTTCAAAACAGTCTTCTTCAGGAGTACATAGACAAGGCTTGCGGTAGCTTGAGTCCACATTTGCATAATGGCGGATGGTTTTTACAGGTTGGCCAAGATCGAGAAATTGGGCAGCAGTATATGAGCATTCCAGTTGAAATAAGAAGGGCAGAAAGTCAACTTGGTAAGACTATTCCTTGTGATGGTGCTTATGGACGAGGTCCTTTTCGGGGGTTGGATTGGAGAGAGATTAAGAGTTGGTGTCCTATTGAGTGGGCGATTCTTGAGAAGGCATTCCTAGCCAAGGGTATAGTCCCACAAGAGCCTTTGGATATTTGGGATGAAATATGCACAAGTTTGCATTGGGATCCAAGTGGGAGACCTTATGAGGGATGGATACAGTGTTTACTGATGGCGTTACTTGGGAGTCTACAGGATGTTCCTTGTGTCGACACTACGCAGGGTAACGGTGGATGCATTTTGACCTCTGCAATTCTCAGATTGGTTTGGGACCCTGGAAGGACAGTGATTGACAGTTTAGTGATTGCTAGAGGATGCATTCAGGAGGTCTCTTTTTATGGTTCCTTGTTTACACTGTGGTTAGTCACTCTAATTATAGGAGGCTTCCATGGGACATTTTGTGATGGTACCATGCAGTGCAGTGCTTTGAGCAAAGGGTGCTACAGATCTCCTAGGATAATTTGGGACCCTAGGATCATCCCTAGATTCAGTTGGTTCAATTAATTGATTGTGAATTTGTGTTGGCATTGCTTGAGGACAAGCAATCTTTGGTAAAGGAGGACTGTAATGTTCCGTTTTGATAAAAAGGGAATAACTGAGGTCTAATAGCACTAGGAGCAGAAAGGTACATCAATTCAGTATTATTAAGACATCAGTGTAGTAAGAAGGCCATCAGAGTTCATATCGTAAAGCATGCGGAGAATGTAAGCCTTATTTCTTCAATGTTAAAGTCAACATGAAATTAGAATTGCATGCATGCAAAAGTGAAGCGTAAACCCTAAAAGTGACATGCAAACCCTAAAAGTACATGCTATTCTATTTAAGAAGGGTTATTGAACCAAAGAGATTATCTATTGTTATTGTTGATTGATTTTGGAGTTTCGAGCAGCAACACAGCGTGTAGCCGCGGCAATTGGGGTTGGAGACGGTGTCTTCAGCTAGTGAGGGTTCGGCAATGAGATATCTGCCCTAGTCTCTTATTGGGATAGATCATCCAGGTTTATCCATTGCATCCATCATATACTACAGTATTCAGGGATCCAGCGCATTCCGAAGGGTTATTAGCAGATCCACGTTTTGCAGCCGGAAGTAGTAGGGAAAACACAGAAGGATTCGCTGGGACCACAAAACCCAGTCTTTCCTCCACATGTCAGCTTCCTCTTTCTCAGCAGGCCTATCGTACAGTATGCAGTGATTATCAGCCATCAGTTTGCTCACCTGGAGCAGCTATCAGCCAAACAGATCAGTTGGGGGCGTGAGCAACAGAACTGCTAATCAATTCACTAGGGCACTTAGAGGCAGCCAAACCTCTGCATGTGCCAGGCCATCTCTCCGGCATCAGCAGACAGACAAGCTCAGAAAGTTTCAGCCCGAACGGACCTCTCCTCCTACAAAAACGTCACCTTCAAATTTAGAGGGTTTTTACGGTACTGCGGGGCGGTAACACAAGAGGAAAAAAGCATTATTAGACCACCCATCCAGATCCTTATGCATGCAACTATCTCTGGAATCATTATCAGCCAGAATATCAGTGGTAAGTGTTAATTTCTCTGTGCAAAACCCTAACCGTAATTCAGCTATATTTTAGGGCATTTTTGCATGGCGAATTTGCATGCACAATTATTTTGCAAATTTGTATGAGATTGAGTGTGCGTGTCAGCACTATCATAGAACATTAGAGAATATCAATATTTGGGATATTACATGGAACAAATGCTAACTGAAATTGATGAAGTGTCCAGAGAGCCATAATACATCAACTAGATAAATCTCCTGCCATTTCCTTGACTTCCCAAGCCAAATCGATTTTCCCAGTGCTTTCCTAGTTCATTTTCTGATGGTACAACCTCTGAAAATCATAAAATTCATCATATCTTCCTTCATGCTGAGAACTGGGGCAAACTGACTGCACCAAAGTATTTGAAGACATAGAAAAATGGTACAACTGACTACTCATACCCCCTGGAACATTGTGGTTCTCTAGGAGAAGTTCCAGTGTTACAAATATCGTGTCGGCGAATATATCGCCAAGGGTCCAAAAAGAAATTATCGGATTTATCGGCAAAAATGTCGGCAAACATCGGCAATATATCAGCAAAATAAAAAATACAAAAATATTAAAAAATACAAAAAAAGAAAAAAATCATAGTATATTTGAAAAAATCAGCAAATATCGCCAAAAATCGGCAAATATCGTGATAAAATCGGCAAATATCGCGAGAAAATCAGGAAAAATCGCCAAAAAAAAAGGGGAAAATATCGAGGCAATATATTGCCGATATATCGCCAGTGAGTTAACATCGCGATATATCGCGATGTTGCCGATATATCGACGATATTTGTAACACTGAGGAGAACGAAAGTCACTACAATAATAATATAATCTGACCAATAATAAAGGGATAATAATTGTTGATCATGCAATCTAAGGCCAAACTCTTAAAACTGAAACCGCAGTATTGGTCCTGGGCATGTCTGGAGTAAATATAAGCACTGTTGCTTTTTGAGCCACTGCATTGGGAACCGTGTTTGACTTGGTCAACTAGGTTGACCAAGCCAAAGTACCCAAACTATAGGTGAGATGTTGAACTAAGATGATCCTGCATGCATCCAGGGTTAGAACTTCTCCAAGATGTATATTAAAACCCAACTTTGATCATGTTAATCAAAGTGGGTGACAATAATAATAATAATAATAGCAACAACCAGTAATATCTACTTGTGTCTTTGAAGAATCATTGCATCTTCTGGAAGTCTCTTGTGTATGATATACTTACAAAGCTTAAGCAATTTGCTAGTGTTGGGTGAGGATGGAAAACAAGGCTAGGTAATGGATGATGACCTTTGTTGGTTTTGACAATGTGATCTCTCCGAATGATAACAAATACACTCAACCAAAATGACATATGCATGACAGATAGCAATAGGAGATGGTGGTGTCTCGCAAATGGATAAAGTACTTGGGATTGTTTCCTTCAGACTCTAGCAAGTTTCCTTTTTCATCAATTTGGAACACTGGTCAACCTTCAAAGGAAGGTGCCCTGGTAATCCTTTTGGGCTCCAGTAAATGACAAAGACATAACCTTTGCAGGTTAGTCTCACCCTGTTGCCCTGTAGGGCCAAATGAGCCGAACACTATACAAGGAATGAGTGTTCATCCTTTGACCATTGACCTTTTTCAACAACTTTTAGTTTCACATAAGATAATAACCAGCCTACAAAGGTTGGTGCCCTGGAAATCCTTCTGGGCTCCAGTGAATGACTAAGGCCTAGCCCCACTGCCAACAAGCATCCATAGCCTTGACAGGTTTGCCTCAGGCAAACGAGCCAAACACTATGTTGTCGCCCTAAACTGGCACGCGAGTGCTGAAAGCCCAAACTATGGGCGCGCTGGCCCGGTGACAACTCTCGAGAGAGAGGCCAATGTCACCACACCCCTCTCTCCTCGCTTCAGGCTGGCTCTTCTCCAGCTCTAGGGGGGTTTCCCTAAGTTCGGATCGCTAAGGCAGGTGCAGCTAAGGGCAGGGTGATCTGAAGAGGTTGCCTTAGAGAAACACGGGTAGCAAAAAAAGAAAAAGAGTCGGATTGATGGGACGGAAAGGAAGGGAGGATCAGTCCTCGAGGGAAGGCCAGTGCCAGTACCAGAAGGGTAAATGGAGTCAAAAAGGGGACTCAGAAAGGCTTTGCGTTTTGCAGAAGGGAGACTAGGTTGGTCCGTTCCATAATCAGAGGCCAGGAGAATGGAAGTATAACTGACTACTTTCCATTACTCCCAGACCCCTAAGAACATAACGGCGACAAGCAACTTGGCAGCTGCAAATGCTTTCCCAACGTGCTAGATTGTTAGCCCTCTATGCTAAGTCTAGTCTACCACCTATGAAAAACAGAGAACTACGACAGAGATGCCCAAAATATACAAAAACTCAACATGGTTTTTTCTTTATTAATTCTGGGGAAAAATCCTCCCAGCCAAAAATTCCATCCTTTTACAATGAAAGAGCTATGCTCTTTTATAGGCCCCAAAAGGCTCCCCTAATAAAATAATAACATAAAGAAAAGAAAAACAATAAAGTGAATCTCAAGTGAATTTCAAATCCACTTTATTTTCTCCATCTAACATTTGATTCACTTTACTTTATCAAAGTAACTCATACTTAGACTACCCTAAAGATCTCCAAAAACATATCCGAAGCTTGACTTAGAGTTTTGCCAAATGGAGAGTCTAACTTTTCCTTCTAGATAAATCAACTAATCGGCTGCCAGAATATGAGGTTTTGACAGGTGTTTTTTAGCCAAAGCAAAGGACGATGCCAACAGCAGATGCAATGCTCTAACAGCCACGTAATTGAAACGGCTGCCACTCCATGAATGCAAATCATGGCTTACTCAACTAACTGACTGTTTCAATAGAAAACTGGCAACCATCTTCAAACATTTAACTGGGATTTGGTTGCCACGTTACCAAATAGAGACCGATTTCCCACACAGCTCATAACACCGAGTTGTATTGTAAAACACGGGGAATCATCCAATCTTTAGTTGCTGAGCCGAACAGATACTCTCGACGGTTGTAAGAAGAAACAAACTGTAAGTCACCATGAATCGTGAACCCCAGAAGATATTAGCCACAAAGACACCATCAAATCGCGGCCTTAACTGGTGTAGACAACAGCGATGGTAGGTGGATTGTTTTAACAAAAGAATGGACTGTCAAAATGTTGTGTAGCTGCATTAATGGTTGCCAAAAATAAAAGGAAAACTCGGCCTGTTAACGGCTGCAACACTCCACGTGACTGGCGCCATTTGTGAAGGTAATACCGGACAAAGTAGTCGGCTGTCAAACTGATACATCATGCTCATCGTTTTCCATGATGCGTGGGCCTCTTCAGAACGGAACTGCCACATGACGGGTTCAAGCCAGAGATTTCGGGTTCCGAAGCTCAAATATCGACGAATCAGCTGCAAGATGGATGCTCCGTGAGACAGTTGTCTAATGAGGATGTAGAGGAGAGTCTGAGACAAGATGCTTCTTCCAAGAAGAGAAAGCCAAGTTGGCTTAAGGGGCTTGTGAAAGAAGCAGTGGAGTCTATCGGACCACCCAGGAGGGAGGTTAGAGAGAGCAAGGTACCTGAGAGGTTTTCCAGCTGTCTGGCACAGGTGACTAGCTTGCGTGATACCGTACCGACTACTTATGAGGAGGTTTCCGTACACCAGGTTTGGAGAGATGCCATGATGGAAGAGTACAATTCCATAATGAAGAATGGGGTGTGGGAAGTGGTTCCGAGACCAAAGGGGAAGTCAGTTGTGACTTCCAAGTGGCTCTACAAGATCAAGCATGCTGCAGATGGTAGCATCGAGAAGAACAAAGCTCGTTTTGTTGCGCGTGGGTTCTCACAGGTAGAGAGAGTTGACTATGATGAGACCTTTGCGCAAGTGGCCAAATTTTCTTCGATCAGAGCAGTGAACTCCGTCGTGGCAGAGATGGGTTGGAAGATCCATCAGATGGATGTGAAGACCACTTTTCACAATAGTCTTCTACAGGAGGAGGTGTATTTGGAGCAGCCACAGGGCTTTGAGGTATATGAGAGAGATTCTCATGTGTGCAGGCGGAAAAAGGCCTTGTATGGTCTGAAGCAAGCCCTTCGGGCTTCGTATTCCAGGATCAATTCCTACTTGTTTTCGATTGGGTTTCAAAAGAGTGAGGCAGATCCCGACCTATACTACATTGTGGTTGGTGGTGTTCCGCTCATTCTTTTGCTATATGTTGATGACTTGTTCATTACTGGAGGAGAGCACCTGATTGATGCTTGCAAGAAGGATCTCGCTTCAGAGTTCGAGATGACTGACCTTGGGCTGATGCATTATTATTTGGGGATGGAGATTTGGCAGGAGGATGGACATGTTTTCCTGGGCAAGGAAAATATGCTGCAGATGTTCTGAAGAGATTTCGGATGGACGAAGCTTCATGCTTCTGAGGGAGAGTTGGTTGATCCTACTTTATATCGTCAGCTTATTGGTTCATTGATGTATCTGGTTAACACCAGACTAGATCTGAGTTTTGCGGTAAACATTCTCAGTCAGTTCATGGTGGAGCCCAGGAGAGTGCATTGGACTGCCGCAAAACACATCTTGAGATATCTTGCTGGAAAAGTTGATTATGGCTTGGACTACAGGAGATCTGATGGAGTGGGATTGGTTGGATTTACAGATTCAGATTGGGCAGGTAGTGTTTCGGACTGGAAGAGCACTTCTGGTTGTTGCTTCAACTTGGGCTCAATAGTTGTGTCGTGGTTTAGCCAGAAGCAAAAGTCCGTAGCATTGAGTTCTGCTAAGGCCGAGTATATGGCAGCCAGTCAGGCTAGTTGTGAGGCTTTGTGGCTTCGCAAGCTAATGGTAGACTTGTTTGGTCAGGAGCCGAGTCCTACGGTTATACATTGTGATAATCAGAGTTGCATCAAGCTCCCTGAGAATCTAGTATTTCATGACATGTCGAAGCACATAGAGGTCAGATATCACTTTATCAGAGATTATGTTCAGAGAGGGGTTCTGCAATTGCAGTATGTTTCTATAGATGAGCAGGTAGCTGACATTCTCACAAAGGCTTTGGGTAGAGAGAAGCATGTCTACTTCAGAGATAAGTTGGGAGTGGTGAAAAACACCTTCCTCAGTAAGAGGGAGTGTTGAAAAGTTACCTAGGAAGTGTTTGTTCACCTAGCATTACCTTGGGGTGGACAAGGACACTTTAAATGGTTACCCCTAGTCATTTGTATTTAATGAAGTGAGATGTACTTTATGTTTTTTAAGTGACTTCATTAAAAAGGTAAAAGTCATGGTTTATCCTAAGTTCATATTTAAATTAAAGTTGGGTGGACGATTATTTAAAAGGCGTTGCTCTTGCTTTTTTAAATGACATGAGATGCACTAAATGTCATTTATTAAATAATTAATAGAGCATTTAATGAGAACCCTTCATCTAATCTAATCTTCACCATTAGATTAAAGAGGAAGTTGCCATGAACAAAAAGGGACTAGGACAAGGCAAACTCATCTCATTATTCACTTTTCAAAGAGAAATTTTGGAGAGAAGAAGAAGAGCATAGAGGGTTTTGAAGAGATATCATAAACCAGCAGGAGAGAAAAAATTGGGCACATAAATCGAGGAGGATTTTGGGCACAAATTTCGAGAAGACCGTACAGCAGTGTGGGCACGAATTTCGAGGATCGTACATGCAGATTCAGGGAACAGATTTCGAGGCATTGGCTACACAGAAATCGAGAAATTTCGTACAGCTGCACAGAAATCGAGGTGTACGGATTCTGACAAAATTTAATGGCCGTACATTACGAACTGTACAAGAATTTCGAGGCAAAGTGCAGAATATAGATTCTGTCCGTATAGGCAGAATCTGGGCACGATTTTCGAGGTTAAGGTTGGCACAGAAATCGAGGAGAAAAAAGCAGTAAAGGGTTCAAATTTCGAGAAGGAAATTGATAAGTATTGTTGTTTGATTTTATGTATTTTACCTGAAGAAATAATAAATATCTCTCTCTCAGAAACAGGTTTTCCCTTAGAGATTTTATCCTAGACCATTGATCAAAACTATCAGTGTTATTTTCATGTCCATTTGGCTGATTTAAATTTCTAAGTTTGAAATTTTTATCTAAAAAAAGAAAAGTTTTGAATTGTTAAACTTCAAAAAAGAATTCCATGTGTTTCAGTTTAGTCAAATTTTATTAAAAATTTGTGCATACAAAGATTTGGGCATTAAACTATGTAGAGAAGATAACAAGCTTGAAACCGGGTTGGGATTCTCAAAGACTTTCAAAAATTACTTTTGAAAAATTATATATATATATATTCATGTGCAACCATGTGAATCCAAACCATTATACACAAATTTGCAAAAAGTGCTCTTGCTATGTGCCATATTGAGCATATTTCACTAGAACCTTCCCCACTCAACCAACTTTTAAATTTAAAAAAAAAAAAATTTAAAAAAACCCTCTTAAGTGTTGTTGTACAATTTATGTATGGAACCGGTCAAAACCGGCCAATTCAATACGGAACCGGTCATTTCCGATTTGAGACACCAGTTTAACCTGGTAAGGCCCCAAAACCAGTCGGATCAGCCGGTTTAACCAGTTCCGGTCCGGTTTTTGTAACACCGATACAATCATTTTGCTTAAAGTAAATCTTATGTAGATGGATTAATTTGTGTTTCATGTTGTTGTCTTAATCACTATTGCAATCTCTTGCGTCACTTTCTTAAAAACTCCTAAGCAATTTACTCAATCATAAACTACCATCTAAAGCTTAATCAGCCTTAGTAACTCATAGGGTCTACCCCCCTTGGCTTCGATTAGGAGTTGGCCTAAACGGAGGAATCAAGAACAAGGTGACAGCCTTGACTCGAGACTTTCCCCCAAGGACGCACCGAGTGGCTTGAAGATTTCTGCCACGTTTCCCCCCAGGTGCGTGAAAGGCGGCAACATGTTCTAGAAAAGATCCTCACAGAGCTTGATTATTAGCTTGGATGTGAGTTGTAGACATGTTAAAGTTTAATGGACTATTTTCAGATCAACTCATCCATTTCTGAGACACCACCATTCCATATTGTTCTCTATCATGCATGTCACTGTGGTTGTGTGTATTTGTTATCACTTGGAAAGATCACATGGTCAAAGTCAACCAGAAGTCGTCACCCTTTACCTTAAGCCATGTTTTCCCCTTTCAACCAGCATTAGCAAATTGGTTAAATATTATAAGTATGGCATATGCAAGGGCTTCACAGAAAATTCAAAAGTCATTCAAGAACACAAGTATATTTGTTGATGATTAATATTATGATTGTCACCATGATTATTGTTAGTATGATTGAAGTTGGGTTTTAATATACATCTTGGAGCAGTTCTTACCTTGAATGCATGCAGGATCAACTTAGTTCATCATATTACCTTCAGTTTGGGTACTTTGACCCAATCAAACTAGTTGACCAAGTCAAACGCGTTTCCCAATGCAGTGATTATAAAAATCAACAGTGGTTATATTTGCTCCATATATGCTCGGGACCAATACTGCAGTCTCAGTTTCATCAGATGGTCACAATTATTGAGTTCCAGAGTTTATTATTATTTTTTATTGAAACTGACCATTATTTTAATTATGAGATGATATTTTTCGCATTTCAGTGGATCAGTGGGTATGAGTAGTCACTAGTACCATTCTACCATGTCTTCGGATACTTCTATGCAGTCAGTTTGTCCCAGTTCTCAGCCAGAAGAAAGATATGATGGTTTTTATTATTTTCAGAGTTTGTACCACTAAAAAATGAACTATGGAAATCACTAATGAAATCAATTTGGCTTGTGTCAAGAGAATGGTAAGGAAATGACTGTTGATGATGTATTTTTGCTCTCCAAATCATTTGGCACCAGTTTCATCCATTTTCATTCTCTAAATTATTATTTTTGCTCTCCTAGGGAGGACGTCCCCCATGGGGCACCCCTCACCTTGGTTATGATGTACTTTATTGACATATCTTATGATTTGATATTGTATTAGGGGCCTAGGGTGATTTATGTCCCTAAGGAACCCCATTTATGATGTATTACATTGATGTACCTTGGCACTTGATGAATTTCGCCTTAATGAGGCTTCATTGGACAAAAGTGCACCCCTCTTGACTTGGTCATGTTGATCTGTGTATGTAGAACAAGATTAAAAGATCTCTATCGTTGATGATGTTATAATCTCAATCGTCAGACAGATATTTGTTATTATGTGGACACACTCTCAGTCTATTTAAAAGTTGTGATTCCCCCATTATATCCCATTGGGGAATTTGGCTCTTGGCTTTTGGAATAGAGAAAATATTTTCGACGAAAAATCTTAGGTCGCTTGTGCGGAATGTTCTTGATTCGTGATTGCAATATCTTACACCGTGAATTCTTAGGGAATTTATTGGCGAATGTCTTAGCATGCATTTGTTCTGATCTTTCTGGCAGGGTAGCGACTTGGAGAAAGGGGCGCATTGTTGAGGACATGGCCCTTTTTCTTTGCTTCGTGGTTTGACAAGGAGTTGTCTATTGTGCATTGTGTCAATTGATATGCTCTTTAATTCTGTTATGATCGCATTTCTTTCAGGTACTGCAAATTGATTTCGATTGTTTGTATATGCAGGAGAGAGAGGCACATTGGTCACTTGGGACATCTTGCTCAAAGCTTGGATCTTCGTCGGATCTTCACCAAATCTTCATTACTTCATAAGAGTGTCACAATCTTGGCATTTTCCAAGTCCCAGGTACATTTTTCTTTTAGTTTTTCTCTAGTTTCAATTTCCAATCCACCCAGGGAAATAGAAATAATTAAAACCCTAATAATAAAACCCTTAAGTTTTAGATCCATAGGTTCTAGTTTGCAGCGAGCAATAATATTTAAACCACTTTAGAAATAATTGAAAACCCCTAGATCTAATTTTTTGTGGCCATCGGATTCCATTTTCCCATTTAACGCACTGGCCTATCTTTTAGGGGAAGACAACCTCCTTGGGAAAAGTGGGTATCTCTCAATCCGTTAACTGGGTATTGTTAGAATCACCTTCAATTGTCTTATCTTACACCTAGCAATCAATCCAAGTGTCTAATTTTGTTTAATTTCACCATTTAGCCTAGGGTGGGTTGGGGTTTTTTGCACAGACACTCTTTTCCTCTTATTAACCATTCAAAACTCTAATTAAATACAATACTAAGAGATCTAATCAAGATACCCTGGGTTATCTACGTGTTTTCTTCATTTTTTGGGTCATCTTTGTCTTCAGGACGTCCCCTAGACTTAGTATCTTCACCGAGTCTAAAGTGTCGATATCCTTGATTGCCGTGACATATGAGTTCTTTCAAAGGTCTTGGATATTGTAGGTCACGACTTTAGTTGCCTTCCCTCTCCCATCCTAAATAGGATCACCTTAAAGTGGAAACTACAAGATTCATGATAACATTTTTGGCGTCGTTGCCGAGGAGGTAGAGGCTTACCTTGGGTTTATCTTATTTATCTTCGGTGTCTGTGAATGCATATAATCTATTATCATTCATATCACATCCGGTTTAAATCTAGTGATTGCATTGTTCAATTGGTTAAATTTTTACAATCACCAAGTTGTGTTACGCACCTCTCTCGCGACATTATTTCGGTTAACACTGCAATTTGTTCACTTGGCGACTCCACAACGTGAATCCTCTGAGGGACCTACTCACGAGTACAACCTTTGAAATACCCTGTTAAGTTTTTCAGAAGACATGGCTTTCTATGATGAACTCGATCACGATTATGTGATCCCTGAGAAATTTACAACCGCGATGAGTGAAATGATCTCAGCCTTTTCCCTTTTACCTAAACAGTATAAAGAAGATTATTGGGGATATGATGGTCCTCATTCCTAACATGAACAAATGAAACCTCGTAGGGTAAAGGAAGTTGGACATAGCTATTATGCGATCACTCGGTCTCAGTCTAAAACCTCCCCTAAGAAAAATGATGATATGTCTGCCAAACCTAGGAAGCCACTCACAAGTAGCATGCCTCCTCGTAATGTTGGCACTCCTATAGCAAAAACTAAGAGTCCTAGTCCAATCAAGGGAAATAATCCACAACAAGGTACTCAAATAGAAAAGGTAGTAACGCTTCCTAAGAAAAACATTACAACTACCCCAACTCCTAAACCTACAGTTGTCAAAGGAAATATGTGGAAACCACCTCCAAACGCTAAAATACTAGAAGAGATCCTCCTCAAGACAAGCTTGTTTCTCAAGTACCAATCAAAATAGAGCTTGCAAGCAAACTGTCTAATTCAATGGTCTCAATATCGCTAAAGAAATTGGTGAAAATTCCAATCATTAAAGCTCAGGTCATGGAATTTTTGGTATTAGGAACGGAGAAGATGGATAAGACGAACCTGTTGGGTTTAAACATTGATATGTCTCCATTCCTCAATAAGCTCAGTATGCCTATGTCTTTAGAGGAACTTTTGAAGCTACCATCAATAAACAAGAAGGCTACAAAATGTTTGGGAATACAACCCAAAACAAGTATACTAAAACCCATGCCCAAGATAGTAAAAGATTCCCCTATCATGATACAGAATGTGATGAACAACAGTGGTGGGTATCCTCCTATTTATGTTGCCTTGGAAATAAATCAGTTAATTCTCCATAATTGCAAGTTAGATCCTGGTGTTGAGGTAAATGTCATGCCATACAAAGTCATGAACCAACTTGAATTAACCACAAATAGGGACTTTGGAAATGTGTGTGGCATGGACTCACGCCTGGTAGAGTCGAAGGGGGTAATTGAAAACTTGAAGATGAAATTACCCGCTTAACCCAAGGTTGAAATAACTATGAATGTTCTAGTTGTGGATATTTTGGATGGATGGGGAAGGCTTTTATCTAGGGAGTGGGCAGTGAAGTTGGGAGGTAGTATTCAATTAGACCTCATGTACGCAACAGTTCCTATTAGCAAAACCGCATTGGTCAAACTAATGAACGAGCCACCCATGATTGAACATGTAGAAACTCCTGATCATTTGTTTGATAAGGCCATGCCTGCCACGGATGTTGGAAATTTTATGGTTTCGGCCAATTATTGGGAAGAAGTGTGACAACATCCTTTCCCTCCTAGCAACTAGATTTTCCTTTAATATTCAAACTAGGGCTAACAGTGTATGCAAAATCTCTACTGATAACCACACATGAATATCTTTTACAGTATGCAGCGGAATATAAAACTACTAAATAAATCACAATATTGATACTATTATTTTGGTTATGGAAACCCCCGAAAAAACCCAAGATGGGAAAACCGGTGCAACAGTCAGATATAGATTTTATTATGATAAATATGGAACTTTTACAATCACTGCAAATTCACCCAAACCTAGTGAATGCAGTACCCGACAGAATCACTGGGCAAGTCTCAGCTAAACCTCAACACTCTCCTGTGTGGGTATACGACCCAGCTGTACGAAGCTCGGTGATCGTGTTGCTTGCTCCTCCATCTTCCCAGCTGTTGTCTGCCAATTGCACACCAACAGCAGAAATCAATTGAAAGTTATCTCCTCACTTAGGAAAGTGGGAGAGGTGTGACCTTGGGGGCAAGCACAGAGCTAGGTACGGTCACCTACTCCTAGCTCCTCCATTTAGGCTAACTCTTAACGAAGCCAAGGGGGGTAGTCCCTACAAAAGAGTTTCTATGGCTCTTAAGTTGTTAAAGTGTTCTTTAAAGGTTGCGGATGCAAATGGGTGTTGTTTAGGAGTTATTATGATTTGAAGGTGTTATACTTGTTATAAATGTGACACAAAATCAAAGAGCAATCCACGTTGCAACAAGAGATTGAAAGATAAGTTTAAATTCTAGACTTCAATTAAGCATTCAGTTATAGCAATTATAACAAACCATAGACAATTGATCAAATAATGTAATTTATGCAAATTAAAGCAAGGACCAGTGCCTTATGGAGTCGATGAAACTGAAATGCGCCAGAAAATTAACACAAGTCTAGAAATTAAACCAATGAGTGTTAGATTGTGCGAGTGCTCTTGGTAAGTTTTAAGGATTTTAAGGGTGATCTTGCTTAAGGTGTCTAGGAAACCTAAGCGAAAATACTTCCAGTGGCTCCGTTCGAAGACATGACAGACCTGTCTAGAATCACAAGCTAGGTGTTCAATAACTTAACCAGCGAGTGTCCAGATTGGGTTGCCCAGCGCCCACACTTGGAATTTGCCCACTACCTGAGTATTTATCGAGACAACGGCGGTGCGTTGGTTATAGGGTAAAAGTTTTAATTTGTGTTGTTATTGCGGTCTTAGCAAGTCCGTTCACCGTTCTGAGTACGAGCCCAACTCGAAAATCGGCAGAGCATACTAGGTGAAGGATATCAATGAATTAAATTAATTAGAGGGAATGTGAGTTGAAATATTTTATTAAGTAAATTAATTAAACTCTCCGACAGAGAGCGCTCTTGACCTTGTCTTATGACAAAGGTTCAAAATTCTTATCTAATCTAAATGCCTAATGCAAGGATGTGCAAACTAATGATGCTCTCTAATAGAGAGTGCTCTTGACGTGTGTTACTGCAAGTTCAAGAGTCTTATTTATTGATTAACTTATTAAACAATGAAAAGACAACTCTCCGATAGAGAGCACTCTTGATCTACAAAGTGAGATTCAAGAGATTTCTACTTTAAACGGTTGAATTACTTGTGAAAGGTACAAAAAACTTAAAAGATGAAGTAATCAACTTGAAACAAAATGGGCTAATCTAACAATTAGTAGCTACTATGCAAAAAATGAAACTACTCTAAGTACTTGAAATAAATCTAAGCTAAGAACAAAGACACTCTTCCCCAAATGGGCAAGAAAAACCAAGTATGGGAGGCCTTATCCCACTTAGCCTTTTTTTTTTTAATGAAGTACAAATGCCTTGGGAATTTAATCCTTGTAAGGACTTTTGAGAACTAACTTAAGTAAAAATGAAACTCTTATGAATTTGTACAAA